>BLKM01002108.1:415700-751622 GCA_013340265.1 Coptotermes formosanus
CCCCCCCCCCTGACCCTGAGGATATGTATATAATCTGTTTGATTTTAAAAATTGTGTCATAAAAATCATGCTGTAAGCACAACATAACACTGTCTGCGGCTGCATGTATATACATACGAATATAACTGCATGTTCCGTGACTCAGTCACAGTGTCCTGTCTTCTTGTTTTTTTAATCTTATTAATTTATTTTTCAAAATTCTAACATAGTAGTCATCAGCCGATTTTAGTGTTTGATTTCGGCTGAAGGGTAAATCACGTAAAATTCTGATATCATAATATCTACAAAATTTGTGTTCTTTTAAATTTCTGTTATGGGGATTTTCAGGAAGGGGGCTGCAGAGCGGCAGCCCACCCCCTCCCTCCACCTTGGGTGCGCCCTTCAAGTTACATGTGTCTGTTACCAGCTGACGCTTGTTGATTTGTTCATCCTGACCGTACACAGTGGAAGTAACATTTGTGTGCAGAACGTGGTGGGCCCGAAATGCGCTGTGGAGGTCGCAAAACACTGACTGCTCTCTTTCTCACTTGCCCCGGCAGTGCTGCAGTAACAGTTCAAGTGTCGAACATACATTCATAATTCACTAGCGACAAATCCACGAGTCACACGAGACCGTTGCGTGCAGCTGTATTTCTACAGTTGTTACGTTTTAGAGCCAGTCCGAAGTCCTTGACCTGAAGCAGTTTCAAACCTCAATACACTTGCTACACCACTGTTACTACGGACAGGCGAAGCCCTGGCTGGGGGAAGTATGGGCACGTGAAGATCACTGGAAAAGGAACTGAGGTTCACGAGAAGGGCGATCGATGAATAACAAGGAGGGAGTTACAAGAGCGAGCAACTTTATGCCCAACTAATCGCGCAACATTCAGTTTTTACCCTACATGTTTCGGCCACAAAACGTAGCCGTCCTCAGGGAGGCACAGTGTTTGAGGAAATATGCAGCGTGTTATGCAACGTTTTCAGACTAAACAGTAATTGATACATGTAATGTCATTCCGCTGTTCGGTAAAACCGTGTGGCGTTATTAAAATTGTATAAAACACTAATTCAAGTAGCGCGTAATAATTGTGTGCGGTGTGGTAACCCTGGGTCTTGTAATGGGAGACTTTTTCTTCGATTTTTGTAATCGAGCGGAAATCCAAGATGTAGACGCTCGGGGGGCAGCTGTGTGTTGCCCGACGAGTGGGATTTTCTTGTGAGAGAGGAAACGCGATGCGCAGTAAGCGATAACGCCAACAGCAGTTCACGTTAGCTCTGTGAGCCGATAACAGGAAACATAACCTTGACCCGCCGCGTGCGATTGCTGTACTAACTGCTCAGTTAAGGCTAATTCACACATGCCATGCCGTGCCCATGCCGCGCCCGTGCCGTGCCCATGCCGGCCCATGCCGCGCTAATTCACACATGCCGTGCTGCGCCCCTGCCCTGCCGTCTGCTTCGTGAAAGTCCGCGTGGTAGCCGGAAAAATCCGAACTGCTAATCCAGCGGTTTAACTGATCCTTGTTTGAAGTCTGTTGCTACCACTCTTCTGCTCATTCATGACAGACGTTGTTTAGGTGTCAGTCCCCAGCTGCAGTTCAATGGAAGACTGACAAGCATTCTGGTTAACAACCTTCGTGAAATTCCGCCTGCTAGCCGGAAGAAACCGAACGTAGGAAGGTCGCCCACAGGCTGTCGAGAGACGGCCGATGTTAATTCACACATGCCATGCCGTTCCCCTGCCGCGCCCATGCCGCGCTGTGCCGTGTCCTTGAGAATTCGCTTTCGAAGCGGCATGGCAGGGGAACGGCACGGGCGCGGCATGGCATGTGTGAATTAAACAGGGTCGCCCTGTGTAAATCATATGGGAACGACACAATCTAAACCTCTAGCGGCACGGCATGGCAGGGGAACGGCATGGGCGCAGCATGGGCACGACATGACATGTGTGAATTAGCCTTTACAGGTCGCACAAAACGGCTGCTGCAGTTGATAGTTCGGGGTGACTGAGAAAGGCTGGCGTAACGGGTGTTAATTTACTAACATATTTTTTGCCAATGTCAAGTGCATTTGTGAGAAAATAGGAAGAGATCTTACGCAGAAGGAGAGCAGCAGGCGGCGCTGCATGCAGTGCGGTCAGGAAGGCGCGTAACAGACATCGGCCGAACATGCGGCACTGCACAATCTACAGTTCGACTGCTACAGGAAACTGGATGTACGAAGATTTCGCAGCTATGCAGAAAGGCTGCATTTAAAAAGGAACAAGAAAGAGAACTTTCAGACTATGCCTGGAAGTTATGTTGTGGCTTAACACCATGTGAGCTTCGCCATCCAGAGTATGATTTTGCAGAGGCTAAGAGTATTTAGCATAATGCTAACAAACAAGCAGGCAAATATTGGTTGGCTTTGTTTCTCAAAACAAATCCAAGAACTAGCCTAAGGAAACCAGAGTTTTGAGCATAAATGGAATCGATTCCTTCAGTCACATCCAGAGAAGAAGTATTTCGACAATCTGGAGTTGGTTGTGGGGAAATAAAAGTTTGTTGGAAGCAATACTTTAAAGTGGATGAAACAGGAATATCTACTGTTCGGAAACATCCTGAAAGTTTAGGGCCGAAAGGTCAAAAAGATGTTTGTGCAACTATTTCACTGGAGCGGGAGGATAAAGTAACACTGCTGTGTGCAGTTAAGCTGCCTCTGGTAACTTCATTCCACGTGTGTTAGTCTATCCCAGATCACGGACGTCTCCGCAGCTTGGAAAGGGTTTTTCTGTTGGAGCTATTTCTTCTTGCTCCAAAAACGGGTGGATTAAAGAAGAATTGTTCCTCATCTGGCTTCAGCATTTTAGCAAATTCGTCAAACTATCTAACGACAATCCTGTCTTTCTTATACTGGACAATGATGCAAGTCACATTTCCCTCCGAATTGTAATTACTGCAAGGGTGATGCAATAATTCTGGTTTCCATTCCACATCGCACTTCGCATCGTTTACAGCCTCTGTATATTATGTTTGACGGAACCGTGATGGCTGCTTTCAACAGGGAGTGTGATCTGTGCTTGCAAGGAAGTGCACGTGAAGCAATCACAAGTGCGAGCTGGCTGAATTGTTCAACAAAGCCTGTCTGAAGGTCGCTGCGGTGGAAAAAGAGCTACCTGCTTGAGAGGTGCAGGTGTTTGCGCTCTACATCCGGAAATGTTCACAGAAATTGAGTTTGAAACGAATGAGGAGACCAAATTGATTGCGAAGGAATCTGAAGGAGACAGCCATGCAACGTGTTCTGTGACAACGTGTGTCAAATCACAACATGTGGCAAGTGTGCTGCTGTCTGACCCACAGCTTGGTTCTTCCGCAGCTTTAAATGTGACAGACCGCCTTCCGCTGCCACGGTCTCAGACTACCGCAGATGCAGGCCCAACTAGGCCAAATGTGAGGAAGTAAATTTCTGAGATTTTAACAGGAACACCAGTGGAAAAGAGACTTCAACCTTCGGATAAAAAGGGAAAAATGAATACAGGGCGGAAGATATTAAGCAGAGTCAGAAAAAGAGGATGTGCCCAAAGAAGAAAGAAGAAGCACTGGGAAGACAGCAGCTAGAGAGAGCGAATCTGAGGAATGCGGACAAACTGATGAGAAGGAACTGTGTGATAACAACAAGCTGGGTGGTGCAATTTGGGCGCAATGGAAATTGCGGTACAGTTGAGCGCGGACCGGACTCACTCAGAATGCAGTGGGTGGGCTGCTCCAGACAACTGCAAGCCCGTCTGTGATTTGTTCTTCAAGCAAGAGAAGTGCCAGAGGAAGCGTGCACAGCTTGCCGCAGAAACCAATGTTGTGTTCGGATAGCTGAAGAACAGTGCGTGTTATTACCTCTGGTAGCTATTGTTAGTTAATGCTGTTTTCATTCTTTTTTTGAGAGCGCCGATTATCGGGCCTTCAGTGCCGCTCCTTCCTCATAAGTTCTGCGAAATAAATATTTAATTTCAGCAAAATGGAAGCGCTGGTGTTAGTGTACAGAGTTACATTTCAGACTGCGCAACATGACGCTGCAGGTCGGCCAGTTCTGTGCAGTTGAATTACTCAAGCGTGTGATCTTTTTATAACCGCATTTCTTACAAAATTAGAAGCGGTTGTTCGATAATGTAGGAAAGACCTTGCAGGACAAAGGGGTGATATTGCTGTAATCCGGTGGTACCAAGTGTACCAAGCCACCTATTGCCGCTCTTACTGAAGGGTACACCCTAAAATTGGAAGCAGCTGACTACCAAACTACACGGCGTCACACTGCAGAATAACGTAATCTTCATACAGGTCGCTGCACAAACCTCGTGTCCGACATTCAAGTCTTTCCTTTAATGTGTTTTGCAGTCTACTAAGCTTCTCGTTACGCACCTACTGATGAAGACACGACGTGAGACCGGGTCGTATTTTTACGTTAGTCTTCAATTAAACTCTCGCAGTTAATTGCAGAAATTGTGGAGGGAACAAGTCCTGTCTGCACGGCCGTCGTAATGTGTAAATTATTACAACAGACAGTAAAATATGGAGAGAGACTCGAGCCCTGGCCACCGTTTCTTTTCATTATACGAACTGCTGAGTGACGCTAGGTGCCGCCGTCATAAATCTACTTAAGCCCGCCTTGTGAGGTACCATTCCTTTCCTTCTACTGCTGGATGGTGAAGATTTAGTGTAGAGTTACAGGTAGCCAGGCCTCGAATAGAGTTACAAGAAGTTACGACAGACACCTGAATACAGTCGGCGCCAAGGAACTTGCCTAAGCTCGGGAATTCTCACATGGACACCTTGGAGGCCTGACACAGGCTTTTCAAGCCGTGCCCATTTTTCAAGAGAAAAATACAGGCATTTTGTCTTAAAATGTATAATTTTCCTTAACTAAACAACCAAGTTATCTGACTAGTCGAAAAAAATTGCAGCAGGAATGTGGGCCGCTGGACACGGCAGAGTGAAGCTGCTGTGATGCTGGGTGGGAGAGTGACGAGGGTTCGAAACATAAGGCCGCCCTGCTGCCTCTTGAAGTTCTGCGAACGGCACACCGTAACCCGCGGCACTGAGAAACTCGCGAATCACATGGTACTGTTTAGGCTTTCGCAGCGGTGCGTTTTCAAGTCTCCGTTCTCGTGCGATTTGGGACCACATTAGTGGGCCAAATGTCCGTTAACAAATCTTTTTCTTTGTGGATTTTTGGTCCTTGAAAATGAGACCACCACGTTGTTTCGAAACGTCGGGGACCGATCACCCACTGATGGGGGCCACGTTGCAGATGAAGGGAGACCGGGACTTGTGAATAATACGGCGTGTTTGGCCAAGCACAGTGCTGTGTTGCTGTAACACTGGAGTGTTTGCGTAACCACGTGTCCGGGCTTCGTGTTCTATGAGACAGCGGGCTAAGGGAGAATTTTTGCTTGCCGACAAAACAGACGAGTCCATATTTTTCACAAACCGAAATATTTGGTTTGATATAAAAATTAAAACGGTTTCAACCAACGCGCACAATAGGTCGTCGTGTAACTAACGCGAAATGTGGCACTTGACTGCGTTTCTCTGTGGTTTGTGACGTCACATGATTACCCGGTCGGCTGAATACTTTCTCGCGAATTAACGACCGGGTAACCTAAGAGTAGGCATTTTTGTTTTTGACTGTTTACTCACCGGAAGTGCTTTGTGGCGCATCAGACCGGCCGTGCCAAGTGCTGATCAACGTCGCATCACTTTATACGATCGTTGATACAAGTTTGTCTTGTAATTAATTAAGGAACACATAACAATTAGGATGGAGGTACAGATCCACGCATTCGTAACTTCGGCACTGAATGCAGGCGAGGCGTCAGCGTCATACTGGGCCGTTTTACAACCGGGAAGTTTCGCTTCTCGCAATGTAACGTTATGTTACAGCAGGGGACACGCATGCACGTCTTCACTGCAGAGCACTGTCAGACGGGACCGAGCGGCGTCTCCTGCCGCTACGGGGCAACAAAGCCGTCCGCTATACGGCGAGCAGTCCCGCGATAAAAACAACGCCCTCTATAATACGTATTTGTAATGTACACCTATGGCCGGGTTTGTAGACTCTGTATGAGGGTTTTTTTAAGGTGTACAGTTTGCATAATCACCTACAAAAAAGTTTTGGGAAAAAATTGGAGGCGCACGCAGCTTGCAGGCTGCATAGGCCTGCAGGGTGAAGCTAGGAAGAACTGCAGTTGTGTGGTTATGATATTTAGTGACAAGTACTGTTTGCGCAATTGCCAATAGTACAGAAACCGACTTTGATAAAACCGACAGACACAGCTTTTCAGAGCCCTTTATTATTCATATTTTTGTCTCATTAAGCAGGTTTAAATAGTTTTATGTTGTCCAAATCGCCCAGACCAGCGCTGGCGCGCGCGCGCAGGCAGGCAGGCACGCACGCACGCACGCACGCACGCGCGCGTGCGTGCGCTGTCCTAGCCAACTGGTTCAGGGCCTGTCCCCGCGAGAGCAAAGCAACCGTGATGTTAAGCAGACCCTTTGCCCACCAACCAACCGACCGACCGACCGACCGACTAACTAACTAACTAACTAACTAACTAACTAACTAACTAACTAACTAACTAACTAACTAACTAACTAACTAACTGACTAACTGACTGACTGACTGACTGACTGACTGACTGACTGACTAACTAACTAACTACATGGAGCAGAGGCCTTCTTGAGAAGCTAGCAGTTTCTCAGCTAGTCAAGAAATTCCCCGCATTTTATGGAACCCCGAGGTTCATTACCGCATTCACAACAGCCCGCCACCTGTCCCTATCCTGAGCCAGCCCAATCCAGACCATGCCCCATCCCACTTCTTGAAGATCCATTTTAATATTATCTTCCCATACCCTTTGCCCACATATAGTGATAATAGTTAAGAACGCACTCAGCTGTCCCCCATCTACCCATGTGTGTTGACGCCTCGGTGCTTACTTAAACAGAGGACCAAATGAAGCGTCGCCCCCGGTGTGTTTAAACGCAACCCACAGACACGTCTCCGTCTCAGAAGAACCTTCCTTATTCTGCGCACAAGAAAGGTAGGAAAGAAAGTTTGGGCCCTTCAGTTTAGCGCCTGGCAGACGGAGTGCGACGTGTGAAGTGCGTGTCACGTACCCGCTTGTAGCACTGCGTGTACCCGCGGGTCAAAACCGCTGATCCGAAATTACAAGACCCAGAAGAATGTATGAATTCTTAACGTCGTATTCTTACCGTACTTTAAACGGCTGAATTTTGAATCGCTTGAAACCAACATTTTGCCTGACTGTTGCGCGTGCTGAAGTTCTGAAGCAGCAGCTAGTGGCCCGCTGTAAGTGTTCGGACGTCGTTAGTACTTTAAAAAATATACCAGAAACCATTTTCATACAAAATTATGCTAAAATGTATTTCCTTCGTCCGTAGGAATACAGTGTGGACAAAAAATGTGTGCGTGCGTGCGTGCGTGCATTCGCGTGACGTGACAGCCGTTTTCGAGCACTGAGGTAAAGCAGTTCATATAAATTCGTGTTATTAGGACCAATTCGCGCGCTGACAGGTCGCAATATGTCAGGTTTTGCGCAAGTTCCGACATGTGTCGGTGTGGATCTGCACCATGCTGAGGGGAACCTATACAAAACACTGGAAACCACTGAAGAAAAATACAGTTTTAGTTGCCTGAAAGTTCTTTAAAATCGCTGCTGTCCAGTTGATGCACTACTGAACTCTCACGTCTCCAGAAAAGCACTTAAAAGCACTTAAAAACCACTTAAATACTGAAGATGACGCTAATGTGGTTTGTTAAACACCCTGTCGTTCAGACGGTGCTCTATTAAAGTGTGACTAACTGCCCACGTGCTGTGGGCTATCGTCACGCGGCGTGCCGAAACGCCCAATGCGGGGCTGCCGCAGGCTTGAAATGTGTGATAAGTTGCTACTGGCCCCCACTGCAAACATCTCTCCGGACTCAAAACACGGAGTTCCCCTAACAACACTGACCATGCTTTTCATCCACGAGTGTATAGCTTGGCACACACACTGATCAGGAAGAAGTGACAATTCTGGAACTGGGTGGAAATTCTTCTTTCCGAAAGAAGAATAATAAATCCATCAGCAGTCTGATCATTGACACAGAAATCGCAATCAGGTATTTAAAACTCGACTTTGGACCTGTGGAGGGCCCTCTGCAGCTGCTTGAAACACGCACAAAAGGAAAACACGTGATTTGCTGGAAAAATTATTTCGTACAGCTTCACCAGCGACACGGTCTGCTTACGCATGAACAAACGGTCAGTGCCCCAACTCCTTATTCAACCACATGATCGACAGGCGCACTACTCAGGTAGATGCCTAATCACGCTGCCTGCACTTGCTATCCTGCAGTCACTCCGTCACCATCAGAACACAACAGCAACCTTATGTGCCGGGTACGTGTCGACACCATTCCAACTGCTGCAGTTCAGTTACAAACACAACTGCATCTTTTACAACGTTCAAATAAAAAAAATTTACAGTACGGGGCCAGTAGCAACTTATCAGACATTTCAAGCCTGCGGCAGCCCCGCATTGGGCGTTTCGGCACGCCCCGTGACGACAGCCCACAGCACGTGGGCAGTTAGTCACGCTTTAAAAGCGCACCATCGGAACGACAGGGTGTTTAACAAAGCAGATTAGCGTCACCTTCAGTGTTTTTAAGGGGTTTTTAAGTGCTTTTAAGTGTTTTTCTGGAGTCATGCGAATTCAGTAGTACATCAACTGGACAGCGGTGATTTTAACGAACTGTTAGGCAACTAAAACTGTATTTTTCTTCAGTGGTTGCGGGTGTTCTGTATGGGTTCCCCTCAGCATGGTGCAGATCCACACCGACACATGTCGGGGATTATGTAAAACCTGACATATTGTGACCTGTTAGTGCGCGAGTTGGCCCTAATAACACGAATTAAATCCATACGTGCTGGTATGGGCAATTTTAAATTAGTTCATTTAAAATTTATCTTTCTGGAATGTGTTTCCGTGTCACACACTAGAAGACCTTCAACTGAATATTGATGGATGTAAATTCGCCGCTGTGAGAAAGCTCTCTTTGCTGTAGTTGTTTCTCGTAATTGCATTGGCCAGTTTTGGCATGTATGTAAGGGGCAGTGTTACAGATTCCACTGGTGTTGGCGTCCCTCGTTCGGCCACGATGTAGCGCGGTCAGCATAAAGCAGTGTGCTTTATGTACCAATTGAGCGGGGTGACGTAACAGGCTGGCTAGACAAAAACCAGTGCTTAGTGCCAAAATGTCCTGCAGAGATCTCGCCCGTGTGCAGGGAACTGCTGAACCCGACAGCGGCTCGGTGCCGCGTCAGAAAGCGTAAGTACGTCTAGACACACGTGTTACTGCCTTCGCACGTTACCGACTAGATGGCAGAAAGGTCCAGCGGAGTGCGAGGTGGCCGGCAGTGGGTCTTTTCGCCGCGGGCCCGCTAAATTCAGAATGAAATTCAGGCACGGTAAATAACTGAATAACAAATAGTAATAAGAGGGAAGTTCTCACCTCTCCCTCCTGGCCGTATCTCACACAAAGGGACATTCAGACACGTGCATGTAGCTTGCTAGAAGAGGCACCGAACTAACAAGCTGCAATATTTTAATGTGCCCCATTGTGCGTGTTTCGCTGTTACAGCGCGAACGTCTTTACATGACTGAATACCCGCTGTCTCGTGATGTAACAGCAAGGGGCGGTTACATTTTACAACCCTGCGAGGCTCTGCCCAGTTATGCTGTGGACTGCCGACCGGACCTCAGTTAATGCGCGGAATGTTTTGGTGTTTGTATGGTTAAACCGATGCACGAGTGAACTGAGACAAATTGTGTGTCGTCATTAAAGTGTGGAATGTGAAGTCTGATGACATGCGTCCTTATGTCATCAATTAACGAACAGTTCTGTGAGGAGCCACTCAAAAACTGGACAGCCTCGCTGCGGGACAGTAATTGTGGTGACCCGAGCGCAGACGTGGAAGTTGTACTGTGCAAGGCGTGAACACCTGGACCCTTCAGGCAGGTGCCAAAGGGGTCCGCTGACGAACGTTTGATAGATGCTGTCTCAAATACTGGTGTTTCAACAACTTTCTTCCCAGAAAATGTAGTAGACACTTCGACTGATGAAAGGAGGAGCTTTCACTCCCCGCCACTCCGCCCGCCAATCCTTCTTCTGTCATTTGTTGTGTCTGTCATGTTGAATGCAGCTGTTCTTTTGCGTCATCAAAATGCGGGAAGCCTCTTCACGTTTCTCGTGGAAAGCGCTTGCTGTATGACGGTTGCGAAGTAATTAAGATGCGTTGTCACAACCAGAACAAAAGCAGCATGGAGAAGTAATGTAGCAGCACATGGCAGCAGTACTGCTGTCTGCCAAGTCGGCCGTTGCTTGTGCACTTCGCTTTAACCTTTTAAAGCCTAGCGGTAACTTTACGTACCACCAGGTGTAACATTAAAAAATTCTACGTGGTGCCCACATTGCGTTTATGTGTTTTGTACGGATCTCAGAACAAACAGCAACTTTTGCCTTATGAAACATTAACCTTTTAAAGCCTAGCGGTAACTTTACGTACCACCAGGTTTAACATTAAAAAATTCTACGTGGTGCCCACATTGCGTTTATGTGTTTTGTACGGATCTCGGAACAAACAGCAACTTTTGCCTTATAAAACATTAAGAGACTGGTTTTTATAACCGAAGTGGACAGTGTTTACAGCGCGGTACGCTCTGAGTCCTTATATAAAACAAATACGCTTCGTCTTTAAAGGGTTAAAGTAACCCAAGCAGACGGAGAAGAGGAGACGCCAGGTCGATCCCAGTCGTGTTTCCAGAAAAGTCAAGTGAAGGATGTATCGGCTTGCAACAGGAAGTGGCGTACTGAAGGAGCTCTACGCTCGGCTGCAGTTCAGCGAGTGTCTGAGGAAAAACTGGGTACTCCTGACGGAGTCGCTCGTCTTGAATTATGTATGGGTCTGCCCTGTAGCCGGGGCTCAGAGTCCAGGTTCTGGTCAAGGGTTACAGCCACGTGCAAGTGCGTCAGTGTAGCTGTGTCTGTGCAAACGAAAAGGGCAAAGCAAAACGCCGCGAGAACAAACCCTGTTACGGCAAACGACGTTTGGATTTTTGAAACCATTCAGTGAGTCACTGCTTTAAAGTTTTATAATTTTAAGCGCGGGTTTCAACAAAGCATGGATTTGCTTTTACGGTGTGTTTGTGTGCGCTGGACGCCATGTATCAGTCAACCTGCTTGCTGCACGCGCAACGATGAATAGGCAAGTGTTTTGCTCGTGACGTATAAGCAGTTACACGTATTGCTGTGTCGTATTGTAACTGGCCGCGTGAGTGAAGTCGTGGAAGGTACAGCCCGATAATTGCTGTTCTGCCGGTCCCAGTGGCCGCGCGGTCTAAGGCGTGGGTCTTAGGCCGCTCGCTTGCTGGTATTGCGGGTTCGAATCCCGCCGGGGGCATGGATGTTTGTCTTGTACAGTGTTTGTGTTGTCAGGTAGAGGTCTCTGCGACGGGCCGATCCCAGTGGCCGCGCGGTCTAAGGCGTGGGTCTGCGGCCGAACGCTTGCTGGGGTCGCGGGTTCGAATGCCGCCGGGGGCATGGATGTTTGTCTTGTACAGTGTTTGTGTTGTCAGGTAGAGGTCTCTGCGACGGGTCGATCCCTCGTCCAGAGGAGTCCTACCGACTGTGGTCGTGAGGCGTCGACATTGTGGAGGTCAAGGCTCCCTAGGGATGTCGAGCCATAAAAAAATGCTGTTTTAATTGTAGCTACGTACTGACCACATAGGAATGTGTTACGAAGCGAAGATTCGTTGAATTTTAGACACAGTTACGTCAAATGTCCACAGAGTATAAATGCAAAATTAACTGCTGTCTGCGTATTTGTTAAATTCTATAAGGTTTTGACGACGCTGTATAATATTGTGTGGTGATGGGTTTATGGACTTCATCCATCGTCCGGAGAGTAAAATATTAAAAATATTAAACAATTAAAATCGCAACGTTTCGGAAGCTGGCTCTGCTTCCGTCCTCAGGTGAATGGAGGGGGAGAAGAGAGGAACACCTGTTGGGGCCCTTAGACAGGGCTAGCCTCCATCACTGGAGGCCTGTCCCGTCATATTCATGGTTTGGTGGTGTTCCCCTTCTTCGCTGGAAGTAGCGGGAAGTGCAGGCGCTTTCTCCGTGTACTTCTGAGTAAACCTGGGTGTGGGTGGAAGCGGCCCCCCGACCGAAGCACAGACCAGGCAGCCGGTGAGATTGGTGTGTCACGTGCTGACGCACTTCCGCGCACTTGAACAAAATTGCCATTCGACTGGCTTCTCTCGACGTCGATCACGGCGGCTCATTGAGCCTGCACGGCGTAATCAAGCTACGGCTTCCAGTTCATACGATTTCCGGTCTATTGCAACCGCCAATGTTTGTGACTTCCAGTAGGACGAGTGTCGCTTATAGACACATTTCACTGTAAGTGCTGGAACACCTGCGAACAGAAGCAGGTCTGCTGTGCGGGTGTCCGGTAACAGAGACCAGGACAGCTGAAACTGTACTGCGTTCTGTCGCTGGAGTTCTGGAGTCGCGAGTTCGAGCCTGTCTCTAGGCGTGCATGTATGTGGCATTATTTCGGTGACTGTTGTTTTGTTCTGTGTGGGCAGTGGCCTTCTGGGGGCCGAGTGCGCGGCTTCGGGGAGATTCAGAACACCGGAAGGCCAGAGGTGCTGGGCCGCACTGCAGTGTGGCGGTAGGCAGATGTGCACATCGAAGGGACTCATTTTGTTTAAAGGAACTCTCCCACAGAGAGTACTGCTTGAGGGCACGTTTGTTAAGAGAACTGCCGCCCCGTTTCTCCCAGCGGGTGTGCTGTATATATGGCAGGGGCTGCGTATTTCTCTGATTTTCGTTTATTCTAAGATGGAGTACAGTGGAGTACAGTGCAGTAAAACGGAGGATGGGAATGATGTCTGACAGTCGAACTGCAGCGCCTGTGTACTGACTGTGGAACAGTAACAGGTTTTATTCCAGTAAGTTACTTTTATTTCCAGAAAAATGACTTTACTTAACGCACAGATCCGTGGTACCTATGTGTGCCACTTCGTTCGTCGTTAAATAACATGACAGACGAGTTCAAGATTTCACTGCAGCTGTAGACAACGCAGTCTAGCGCTATCGGCCATGTTGCTGGCCCGCTCGTCCCAGGAATCTTTGTGGCAAAATGCGTAATGCCGTAATTTCGTCGACATATTTATTTTTGTCCTTCTGTCTGTCTGTCTGTCTGTCTGTTTATCTGTCAGTCTTTCCGTTCACCAATCCATCCATCCGTCTATCTAATCTATCCATCTACGCATCTGCATTAGCATCTATCCATTTATATTTTCTGTATCTGCCTACTTTTGCCTGTGTCTCCGTCCGTCCGTCCGTCCGTCCAGCTGGCTGCCTAACTGCATGCTTGTGTGAGTGAGACAGCGAGCTTCATAAGATTTATAAACAGTTGCCCGCGTCTGCTTTCATAATGCAGTATCCGCTTACAGTGCAAAGCTCTCATTTATATGCAAACCGGATTAAATCATACGTATGGCACACAAATCGAAAGATCGATATTAATACGTTAGCTGGGCTGACATGCGTGTTGGTAGGGGATTCACTGCTAAATGTCTGGTGGCTGCAATCAAAGTTAGAACCATTATTTTTGCAAATGTAAGAACATCTGTGGTGTGGGAAGGTCAATGTCAAGAAGTGGTTCGCGAGTTTAGGATTATACATATGGGATATACAGGGATGCACAAATCAGGGCGCCAGGTCACGCGGGCAACTAGTTTCTGTACGGTGCATGTCACCCTTCATGCGCCTATATTTTTTGAGGTGACTTTTAAATCTTTTAGAAATTTGTGCACTCCTGTACGCACCTGTGTGAGTGCGCACGCCACTGCGCGATGCATTTCAACGTTTCCATGCTTTTAGTATTAATGGCTGCCTGCAGAGTGCCACTGTTGATTGAGGTGAAGCAGTTGTAGTGACCGGCTCTCTTTTGTGTATTTTGTGTCTGGTGGAATTTGTGTTTAAAACTGATTTAGTGGCCGTGGTGTTTACTCATTTGACGTCAGTCCGCTTTTCATTAAGGCGTAAATAGTCGCTCGCAAGTTAGTAACAGGTGGTGTTGGAGAAGTGGACCTACAGACGGGGATCGAACCTGTCCCCAAAACACAGGGCACTGTGTTTCAAAACGTACGGTGTAAAAAGTATGGCTTCAGATTTCGATATTCAGTTCACACTAACGCTCGGAGCAAAGGCCGCTTTCAGAAGTTTGGCGTTCAGATGCGAACTACGCGTTGCGTTGTTGTTGGAGCCGAGCTTTGTCAGTGCGTCCCGCGTCTGAAGCTGCGCCCCTCGCTACACAGGCAACGTGCGTTGTTAGTGCGTGTCGGAAGGGGTAGTGCAGGTGGCTGTGACTAATTCGCAGGTCTGCCTAATTTCAGTCAGGAACCTGAAGGGGAAATATGATATTTTGGGTTCCCACGGAGGTATTAAGTTTGTGATAGTTGAAATCTGACGCCGTGTAGTTTGGTAGAGAGACACCAGTGTTGCTGAGGAATGTGTGAACGTGTTGGCTGTTCACGTTGTTCTCTGAAGATGGACGCAACAGGCGCCGTGTAGGCTGATGTTGATACTTGCCAAACTAAAGAACATTTATTCTAGAAGACTGTAATCATGAAGGGGAGAGATGATAATATTAAAATTAATTCAAAGAAATGTCATGTAAGTATATGAGCTGGATTCGTCTGGCTGATGATTACGATCCATTGGGTCTTGGGTTCATTACCGTGTAGATGCAGTTCAAAACCTTGGGGTGAGAATTCACAACTAAAGCGATCTTTATTCGCAAAACACATGCTGTTGCTTTAGAATTCTTTAGCAGAGGTTCCCATGCATCTGCCATCTCATTGCCTGCTGCCTACAGGCCAGTTTTGCAGTTTGTTTATCGGAACGCATTTGCAGGCTGCCTGTGCGTGAACAAGATTTGTTAAATAAACAACCTATGACGTGTGTGGTTTCTGCGACAGTACGTCTCTGTGCGTGTTATTCATTTCATATGAGATTTGTAAACAGTTTCATAACACGGAAAACACACAAAAAGCTTGTTGCTAACTTAATGTGACCTATTGCAGCCTTCTGCCGTACATGTAATTTAACTTCATTTAAGTCGTCTATTGAGCCCGTAATTATGTTTCATTATTTAACCTTTTAAAGCCTAGCGGTAACTTTACGTACCACCAGGTTTAACATTAAAAAATTCTACGTGGTGCTCACATTGCTTTTATGTGTTTTGTGTGGATCTCAGAACAAACAGTAACTTTTGCCGCAAACATCAGCAACCCATTCGTTTTTTATAATCGAGGTTGAAAGTGTTTACTGCGCGGTACGTACCGAGTCTTTATATAAAGCAGATTACTTTTCGTCCTTAATCCTTTAAAGACGAAGCGTATCTGTTTTATATAAGGACTCAGTCCGTACCGCGCTGTAAACACTCTCCACTTCGGTTATAAAAACCAGTCTCTTAATGTTTTATAAGGCAAAAGATGCTGTTTGTTCTGAGATCCGTACAAAACACATAAACGCAATGTGGGCACCACGTAGAATTTTTTAATGTTAAACCTGGTGGTACGTAAAGTTACCGCTAGGCTTCAAAAGGTTAAAGGTTTAAAGTGCGCGTTGCGTCCCTTCTGCTGCGCGCGTTTCGGTTTGTTGCCTCCAGTAGGCTACGGGCTGGGGAACAGAGGCGCCGTGACTCGATTCCCGGCAGAGGAAAAGACCACTGTCTGTTGCCCAAAACGTTCATAAGGGTTCTGCAGTCGGCCCGCCCCCGCCCCCGCCCCCGCCCCCGCGTTTAGTGGAGACGATAGACTCTGTCTCAAGAGCCAATGCGGCCGTTGCGCGGAGTTGGCTGCTCCTCGCCACCTAGTGCCGAAGTTAGGAATAAGCGGAGCTATACCGCCACTGCCCCGCATGCTTCCATCTTGTAGTGCTTAATCAAGCAGAGGGACAGAATTAACTTCTGTTTGCTGTGTGTATGGGCATACAGAATGACTGTGAATTGTTGTTGCTCAGAAATTTGTATTTCGTTTTAGAACGCCTGGAGGCCAGTGCTTGTGTATTTGACCTCGTCTGTGACCTGTGCCGACTCGCTACGGGCTGGACGGTCGGAGTTCGGACCTCAGGTGTGGGAAGTAGAGTTTCTAGTCACCGCACACCTCTTTCCTGACCCTGGGGTCTACCCAGTCTCCTGCAGAGTGGATAACGTAGCTCTTTGCCGGCAACAAAGCGGCCGGGGCGTGGCGTTGACCACCCGCCGTAACCTACCCGATATCAGGTGTTATCACAACCTGTCCAAACATCTGAAGAGTCTCGCAGTAGTTCATTACACCATGGAGTACAGCTGCTGTAAAAGTGACTGAAACACATTGTAATACGTTTTCATGTGTTCCACAAGGCGGGGGATCATAAGGGGCCCTTACAGTGACACAGACCAAAGCGAAATGAGGGCGTTGTAGCAAAGTTCGATTTAGGTTTCAGTGCCAAACATTTTCGAAATTAATGCGGTTGTTTACATCACGTTACATGCGGCGGGACAGATGCGTGGAAGTGAAGAGAAAAACGTGTTTTATCTCGACGCCCTTGAAGTCTCTGGGGTACAGACATTGATGGAAAATCTCTTTCCGGTGTGCATCGTCATCGATCTGACAACAGCTGCAATCACGTACACATTTTGTGGATTTGCGCCTGAGGGATGTGTTTGCTTGCGACTCCCCTGCCCTAGAATTACGGCGGTCGTGTTGACAGACAGTGATACATTCCGCCCCGTAACGCCGGTGGTGGTGCAGGGGGACCAAACCGTTATTCTGTGGCTCGCCTTCCCACATTCGCATGCTGTACTTGCCGGCAAGCGCATGCAGTCGCTTTGCATGACCGCGTCGTGGCCTTCACCTGGTTAACCCTACTGCAGCGGAATTTAATTCTTTCTATAATTACCTGCTGCTATTTCGGTAATAAAATGGGGCATTTCTTTGCTGTGACAAGGCCAGTGCATGAAATTGCGCTACTGATGTGTATTTTACGTCATATCTGCGTTGTGAACACATTGGTAGTCACGGCTGAAGGGAGGGTGCAAGCTGCTTGGCAGGTCTAAGCCTGCGTTGGGTTAGTATTAACGCTGATGTTAAATAAATAATACGGTAGGATGTGGGCTGGATTGAGCTGGCTTATCTTAAAGTCCTGTGCCTGAGAGACTTGTACTCGTAGCTTTCAGTACCGGCTGTTTCCGATGCAGCTAATCAGTTCGTACCACCTCTCGTGAAAAGTAATGTTCCTAGTTCTAGTGCGCTGAGTAGTGACTAAGTTAAGCACTGGCACTGAGTATTTGTCGGTGGTACAAAGTGATAATTTCCAGACCTTTAGCATAAACGTTTCGTCACCCAGCCGCGCGCCAACTGAACTCAGTGTATTGCACAATTAAATTTTATTAACACATGTTTAACCTTGCCAGCCATAAAAAGGCGTTGGTGTGCAGAGTGTGTTTCCAGTAAATGGATGCAGAAGTTAGGTGCAAGTGCACTCTTTTGTATAATTCCAGCCAAATTCTGTGCGTTTTGCAACTTCGCTGCTTCAGCTGTTCTGTTGCTGTAATATTGCGAACTTCTTAATTATGTAATTTTCTTCATTTTCCGTTTCATTCATCTGTCCAAAGGTTGGCTGCTTCTCTTACAGCCTTTTCAAACGCTGTACAAGAATATCTTAAGGCCTGCCTCATCTCATTATACGGTGTTGACCACCATCAGCGTCAGCACCGGGAACACAGTCGCCGTTCAGGTCTTTAGACGCTCTTCTTTACAGCTCAAAGGTTTTTTGATTTTTTCCGTCTTCGACGATATTGTCCCACATCCCGCCGCAACCTCTCAAACCCTGCTTCCGAAAATTTGCGGTTGCTAGCAGTCACACGTCTTTCCGAAAGGCACGCATTTTCGAAGCGGGTGTGGAGTCTTGTGCGTCCCCTTCAATGTGCGTGCATGGTACCTAAAATTGTCCAGCCAGTTTCGGAAGTTCGTCAGACCTTACAGATAAACCTTTTAAAGCCTAGCGGTAACTTTAGGTACCGCCAGGTTTAACATTAAAAAATTCTACGTGGTGCCCGTACCGCCAGGTTTAACATTAAAAAATTCTACGTGGTGCCCACATTGCGTTTATGTGTTTTGTACGGATCTCAGAACAAACAGCAACTTTTGCCTTATAAAATATTAAGAGACTGGTTTTTATAACCGAAGTGGAGAGTGTTTACTGCGCGGTACGCACTGAGTACTTATGTAAAACAGATACGCTTCGTCTTTAAAGGGATAATCACTCTCAGGTCTGAAGTATCCGTTGCAAAAGCGTAAGAAACTCTGGGACTAGCTGTCTTGCCGAGTTCACTCGTCTTTGAAGTGACTTTCATAGCTGCTCGCAGCTTGCTGGCAGACTTGAATCCCCATTCGCAGTGCCCACGTTTCTAGCTGCCTGTTCATGCAAAGTTAAGTTGCCTTGTTTCGGAACAAACCATTCTAGGGAAAGTTCGGCTAAAGTGCATGCAGTTACCTGCGTGTACTGAGGGGTTGGACTGCATCAGACTAACAGAACAGTCCAACCATTAACGGATCCGTTAAAAATTTTAGGCCTGAAGCAATATATATTTTAAAAGTGAGGAAGAACACCGCATCGCCATTACAGAAGGCCCGAAATCTAATTTTGTTCAGGGAAATAGTCGCTGCTTGCTGCAACAGCGCGTCAGCACATTCCGTGGGAAAAACCAGGAATGTGTAAGGCGAGGGATGGGGCGGTGTGATGTGGCTTTGGGGTTGAGACGTCGCACTGATAACACTAAACGCTGAAATTCGTGGGACACTCACGCGGACTGCGGTTTTAATTTTAAAATAGACGTTATGAGTATTTAACTATTTGGATGTCTGAATGTTTAAACAATATGGGAGGCAGCAGCTCTGTTTCTTATCGTCGGCAAGGTAAATGCTGTTCGCTATTCGGCATAAACAACGGGAAGCATTTGCTGACAGTTTCAGATCGGGAATCCAATTACTGCACTGCAGTGCCGTGCAGGCCTGTAGCAAGCATGCCACTTCAGCAAGCTTCCAACTGCGCACTGCTGACAATTCTTGTACTGGCCGAAAGCAAACTCCGCTGCAGAGCGGCTGAAACGCCCTCTTTGTGTTCTCGCCCTCTAAAGGGTATCCACTGACCCAGACAACGCCATATTTAATAACATTTGCACCAACCCTTAGTAGACTGTAATGAAAGCAGCTTTTTGGGTGGTTCTACAGCGGACAGTTATTCGCATGTTCCGTCCCGTATGCCGTAGAGTGGCAGCGCTGTGTGGTGATCAGAATCCGTATTTCCTATGCGGCAAGCTTCAACATCGAATGTCGGCAGAAAATTCTGAAAACCTGGCTGAAATTATCATTGTTTTCCTCAGTTACAGCAAGGTCTTCGAAACGTTCCGGTTTCTTCAGGTTCTTTCGGCACATATTATGCAAGTATTTACCATGTCTCATGCATGTTGCAGAAACCAAGTGATACTGAAAATAGGCCACGATCCTTGTCTGTCTGATGCGCCCATCTCACAAGACACACCACCTGTCTCTTCAGTCCTCCTCTCTCAGTCTCGTGCCACCAGTCCCGCGTTCTCCTCCTCCGTTTGTCTGCCACCGATGTCACATCGTGCAGCATGTGACGGCGTTACTGTGCAAACGCTCGCCTCTCATACCAAAGCGCTGTCCCGTTCCGACAAACCGTGACCCGTACCTCAGCAGGCACTGGTGTCTCGACATCGGGACTCCTGGGAATTATCTGTCCATTTCAGCACCACGCACCCGCAGCGTCTCTAAACCTTTTCTATCACCCGTTGTAGTACTTACGAATACTTGTATAGTGCAGAGGAAGTAATTAGTTAAGAACGTACCTCTTGCAATGACCAACGAACAACGAACCACGAAACCAACACAACGTTTGTGACGGACATAAAATTAAGAACAAAAGCACGTTCATTGTTGTACAGTTTGTTAGACCGAACGTGAGACAATCTGACATTAATTGTTTATGGCAGACCGGAAGTAAAATAACAACATCAGTTCCTGTTTAGGACATAATACGCGCGTCACCTTTGCTTATTGCACAGAATCACATGTAGAAAGTGAATTGCTGTTTAAAACACGTGACGACGACGACAACAACGATGCCAGTGAACTGCAATAAACACGTTACAAATGGAGAGGCATGTTACGCCACCAGCAGGTGTCCAGACCAGTGCCATTCTCATCATACGGACAGTATTTTTGTTTTATCTTTAAAGCACATTCCGAAATGTACAGCATTTTTTGGTGCTTCTGCTGTTACAACTAGTCTTAAGGCTAACGAGTAATTTTTTCTGACCCAAAATGCCACGTTTAACCTTAATCTAAAAGTTCACCCAGTGGCGTTCCTTAGTTTTGGGCATTTGTAGTTAGACGCGTTTTTTTTTGTGTTTCACTGGTGTACAGGCACGACGGCACAATATTGTGCAGCACCCCGGTGAGCCCCGTCTCGCCTGACATGTTGCAGTGACTGGTGTCTAGGATGTGTGTGTGTGTGTGTGTGTGTGTGTGTTTGTACTTGTAACAGCACAAGATGGCGGAGTGGTTGAAGAATGTGGGTTTTCTGGCATATACACTCGTCACTAGCTGAAGACGAGCTGTCAGAGTTACGTCCCGGCGGTTTTACCCCCGAGAAAAGAGACCCCGGTATCCTTTGAATAGGAAAGTAAGTGAGCCCCACAACTGGTCTGGACAGTTTGTAAAAGAAAATTTCTTGCCCCGTCTGGTAGTCGAACCAAGATCTGTCGGTTTTCCAGCCTGTGCGCTAATCACTGAGGTGCTGCGGCTCGTTGTAACGCAGGTAGAAGTGAGGTGACTTGCAGTTAGCATTGCTGAGAAACCGTGACTATGGAGACGAATTCACACAACCGACCGACCGGACGACCGAACTGTAGTTTCCAGACGGAGGCGCGCAGTTCGTGTTACAGCAGGAACAAAAGCAGATCGCTGCTCGTCACAAGGCGGCTGTTCCTTGTTGACTGGCGTTGCCATAGCAACCTTTAATTTGTTCGCCGTCCTTTCATCTCGGCCATATTTCATTCCATTCCATACCAACAAATAATATTGCGGTCGGTCAGAGTAAGATGAGACACGCAGCTATGTCTATTGGAACGCACAGAGCGCGTATGAAGGCGTGGGAAGGCGGGTGGCGATAACTGCAGTGGGATGGAGGGAACTGCTTAATGAGGATGCACGTGCTCTTACATCTTGACCAAATTTCTCGTTCGGTCGCAGTCCTTCCCTCTTCTACCTGTTCACAGCAGGTGTCGAAGTTGTTTCTTTTCACTTGATCGCACTCAGACACACACCACAGTCGGTAGGACTCCTCTGGACGAGGGATCGGCCCGTCGCAGAGACCTCTACTTGACAACACAAACACTGTACAAGACAAACATCCATGCCCCCGGTGGGATTCGAACCCACGATCCCAGCAAGCGCTCGGCCGCCTCTGTTTTTATGGTATTAATTTGATTTTGTTTAAAACCTGAGCAAAATGCTTTTAGAAATGGGTGTGGGTGCGTCAGGCGGCGCTGGTGAGAAGGTGCCACGTTGTCCCTGACGGTTCGTGACTCGCAAAAGTCGAGGTGGAAAGAACCGTATGAGAGTTTTGGGTTACAGGAAGTTGCAGAGAGGAACGCAACATTTAGACGGGATAAAAACTGCGAACGGCCGGAGTAAATCAACCGCGCGCCGCAAGGTGATCGGATTGGCGTGCGTGGGCACTTGGTTCTGTGCATTCGGGCAATATGCGAAGGCAGGCAGTTGGCACACGTGGTGTGTGCGCCTGTGTAGCTGAACGTGGCGGCCACGTGTGTGCGTGCGTGCGCGCACACGCGCTGTTAATGCATGCAGTAGAAGTGCCTTGCACACCAGTGGGGACGTTGCAGTGATCCGCGCTGTGTCAGTGTCGAACCTGACACCGTCTGTGAATAATCCTTGAAGGTGGAGGGGCGAGGGGGAAAGAGGGATATGATCCTGAGCTACAACGTGTGCAAAGTGAAGGAACGTGGGTGCAGCCGTGTTAGTCACATGTCAGCTTTGCAAGGAGCATAGCGCCCGTGGGGGGCATCGCGTGCAAACTGAAAGACACAGGAACACGTTTGTATTAATGTGAAATCGAAGGGATTTTGTAAGCAGCACGCGGCAGCTGAACGCATTGAAACTAAATTTTTTAGATATAAGTGAAGTTGATTGTGAAATGTTTGGTTTGTGAAGCACGGTGTAATTGCGTTTTGGGCTTTTCTTTTTCAACCCCTCCTGACTTCGGAGTTTCACAGACACAAAGCAGAAGCAGCAGTGCCCGGCAAGTGCGTGGCGCAGTTGAAGCACCTTTGTACTTCTTGTTCAATATTTCTGTAAGATCAAAGTGTTCTTTAGAATAACGCAGCGTGTGAACCGTCGGCGCACGCCATAACGTAGGAGTGTACACGGTGACAGACTTGCGGTACGCCATGATGGACCACAAGATTTGTAATTTACAGCTTTCACGACGAATGACGTGAATACAAAGTTCCCGGGCTGGCAGCCGCGCCAGGAGGCATGCTGAACGCGAAGCAACTTTAAGCGGCTACCAGCCCCCTCGGAAGGCGCTTCACCGCACGTTATTTTTCAGTTGAAATGTAATTTAAGTGATTTGTGGCTTCCACTGAAGTATAAATCCGCACTGTGGCCTCTGGTTTCGGTATGACACCGTGCAGACTGGCAGAGGAGGTCCTATTGCTTTGGAGAAATGCCCTGCCTCTATGTTCAGTGCAGCAGTGAGTCAGTTTCCGAAACTGGCAGGCTGTACGGGACATGCGGGCGGGCGTTACGAGGCATGTTACAGCCGTGCCAGCTTCGCCGCCACTTTTAACCAAATGTTCTTGCTTCTACACTTGTTGCTGGGAATGTGGCAGAACCTGACGCACAGTCCCATACTGAAGAGGGCAGCAGTAAATGTTTCAACCGCGCTGCACGTCTCAAGTCTTATAAATTCTTGTTCGCGATTGTCAATCAGATACCAAATTTATGTTGCCCCAAAACTGAATTGTGTGTTAGACGCGGTTAGCCGTTCTGGGACTGGATTGATTTGAAATGAGGCCCGCGGAGTTTGACACAGGGGTTAACTCTAAAGTGCATAATTTGCTTTCTTTCTTTACGAAGAACCTTTCGTCTTGAACGCTGACATTGCCCTGTGTCATGCAGAAGGCTTGCACTTGCTACCCCGCAGGCAACACCCTCCGATTCCGTTACGTAGCCCAGTCGGTTAACGCTGTGTGACTGTTCAAGTTCTCAGAGCGGTGTTACTGAAGATTCAAGTGTACTGTGATGTGACACCGTGTCGACTGGTATACATTTACCGACGTTTCGAAGGATACTAGTGCTTCCTTTCTCGGACTGTTTGACCCTGAAGATGAACACACTACGATCAGTCGAAACATCTGTAATTATTTAGCAGTCAACGTCCCACAAGACATGAATCTTCAATCGATTTTTCTCTCTGAGAATCGTATGAAGGACGTACATGCACTGTGTGGGCAGAAGCGGAGATCGGAAAGGTTACGGCGGTTGGTGCACCCAGTACAGTGCCGTCGCCACTGGGCTGTGCAGCTGATCTTGTGCTTAGTTCAAGTTTCTTGTATGCCCTGTGGTATATGTTGGCAAGTTGTGAGTGTATCGACAGTTAGTCTTAACCAACAAACGTGACATTTGGGGCGATAACACAAATCACGGAGAAACAGTCCCGTGGCGTCTGTTACGGTGTTCTTGGCTGTTGCGAAACTGTACTAACCACAGGGCCCGGTGAAACCAACACAACCGCACCAGCTTGTGTTTTGCCTATGAGTCAGTGCAGCAGGTGCTGTCTGAATCGCACTGAAGCTTGTTATTTCGTGTGGAGGGGTAATGTGGCTTCGTGCGGGGTCCCCGAACTCAGAACAGAAGCGGTAATTCGCCTGACTTACGGAACAGGGTGCTTAAGAAAGTGACTGTCAATCTGCTACGCAGGAAATTCCAGTACTTGGATACAAACCGGCAGATTGGCGCAACAGTCCAGCTCGGGCGTAGGCAGCCTGAGTTTTGGCGTTTCTATATCACACACACACACACACAGCCGCTAGGACTCCTCTGGACTAGGGATCGGCCCGTCGCAGAGGCCGCTACCTACACAGCACACAACAAACACAAGAGACGAAAAGCCACGCACTCAGTGGGATTCGAACCCGCATTCCCAGCAAGCAGGCGGCCGCAGACCTACGCCTTAGACTGCACGGCCATCGAGATCGACACAAACGGACGAGCAGTTACTGGTATTCTGTCTACGCTTTGGACACACACATACACTCACACACACACACTCACACACACTCACACACACTCTCACACACGCACTCACACTCACACTCACACACACACACTCACACACGCACTCACACTCACACACACACACTCACACACGCACTCACACACACTCACACACACACACTCACACACGCACTCACACACACTCACACACTCACACACACACTCACACGTACTCACACACTCACATTCACACACACACACTCACACGTACTCACACACTCACATTCACACACACTCACACACAGTCACTCTCACACACACTCTCTCACACACACACACACTCACACACACACACTCACACGTACTCACACACTCACATTCACACACACACTCACACACACACACTCACACGTACTCACACACTCACATTCACACACACACACACACACATACTCAAATATCAAATTTCATGAAAATGCGTCCGGCGGGAGCCGAGTTGTTCCGCGCAGACAGACGGACAGACACGAAGAAGCTCGCCGAAGAAGCAGAGGCGTTGGAGCATCAGCCATATTTTCTGATGTACCGATGTCAGGAGCAACTGCGGCTCGCTTGCTGACACGGTGACAGTGCTGCCCTCACCTGTACGCGTTACAGCGTGGTCTCTCTGCTAAAACAGCTTAATTTTCCTGTAAGCGCCTGACGTTGCCGGTTGCTGTGTGTATTCGCACGCTCCGACAGGTCTATCCACTCAAATGATCTGCTAACGAATCGTTGGACAATTTCCAGATAACGTGCCCGTGTTGAATTAATTGCAGACTCATCATTATGGCTATATTCCATTTGGGGTGTTATCGTGGAAGGCGGCTTGAAATCCTTGTCTTTGTTTTCCCAAGAGCGTCTGTTTAGTTCTGAGTAATGAGTACGTCTGCACTTAGTGCTTTCCCACACACAGCAGCAGACGTCACAGGACACATGGCACTGCTTCGTATTCGAGAGGCCAACATTTCAAATCTCGGCTTGGTTTTTCCGTTGTTGGTCTAGAAAAATTTGGTCATACAACTGCGCATTAAAACACGACCGCATAATTTCACGACCTTTCCGATTTATTAAAATAATGTCCTAACAGTCGGCTCTGTGTAGTTCGAGCTACTGTGAATTAACTACATGGAGCAGAGGCCTTCTTGAGAAGCTAACAGTTTCTCAGATAGTCAAGAAATTCCCCGCATTTTATGGAACCCGGAGGTTCATTACCGCATTCACAACAGCCCGCCACCTGTCCCTATCCTGAGCCAGCTAAATCCAGTCCATGCCCCATCCCACGTCTTGAAGAGCCATTTTAATATTATCCTCCCATCTACGCCTGGGTCTCCCAAGTGGTGCCTTCCCTCAGGTCTCCCCATCAAAATCCTGTATGGACTTCTCTTGCCACCATGCGTGCTACATGCCCCGCCCATCTCATTCTTGCTGCTGTGAACTACTAGAAGTAAATACGAAGCATGCACACACAAACAGTGCCTTTGCTTCTTCAAGCAGCTGCCCTCGAAATGGTGGTTCTTTAAAACTAGAAGTGACACCACATCCGCAGTGATAACAGCGCGCGTTTCTTTACAGGGAAGTAAACAGTTCCGTTGTTGGCAACCAGCCGCTCAGTGCGCCCTCTGTTACCGCGGTCTGGCGCGCCAGGAATCACTGATTTCACTGTCAGCAAACATGAAGAGTGTTACACATCTTCGCTGTTCTGGGGTTTTACGCAGCGTAGGTTGACAGTTATTCCACCGTCGTTTCGGGACAACCAGTAGGTCACACCCTCGAGCGTACAGCCTGAAATCGTGCATTAACCCCAGTTATTATTAGTGTTATGATTGCGCCCTGGTTGACAATTAGTGCGGGAGGCAAACTGGTGGTGACGCAGAATAATTCTAAAGAACCCCACAGCGCAGTTTTTCTTATTAAGCAGAGTCACTTAGCAGCCGTCGATAGGTCCACAGTAACAACTGCATTGCTTACGACTTTCCCATGATGTTTTATAAGCGACATCTGGATGTGCTTTATGGCGGCACCGTTCGTGTTAAGTGCCTAATTAATGTCATCCTTCTGCATAAAGACAACTCTGACAGCGTTCCGCTTTAGAACGCCATACTGTACGGAAGCACACATTAAGAATTAACAGGAAGGGTTTTACAGTATCGGAGTGGACACAGCGCTAACTTTTGGATGTAAACACTTGTGTACATACATATAAAAAGGTACAGCCATCGCATTACAGGGCTGGACAGGCCCTGAGGGTTGCAGCAGGTTGAGGCTCCCAGATTTCAAGGCAGTCGACACATGAAGGTGGTAAGGTTGTCAGCCCTACGCACCGGCCGTCTTTACCTCCCCACGATATATTCCTGGTACTCATTTCTGTTAGAGGCTGAGTCGGCCCCAGGGCCGTAGTGCGGCTGGAAGGATTATGTCAATGAAAAATGTACATATATATATATATTCTGTTATTCCTGTGGTAGGAGCGGTTCTACTTCTGTGCTGGAGTTACGGACTTTGACGGGCGGATTGAGCAGGCGCGCGCCACGTGCTAGACGAACGTACGTGGCGCACTGCTGTAATAGCAACTGATAGGAGAAAGTCGAAGAACTCCGAGAATATTCGTCCCAGTGCCATTAGGTCGACCACACATGCCACATTGACTGCCCCCTGAAGAACCCGGGCCTCCGCGGTGAGAAGCCGACGGCTAACCGCCTGAGCCATGGCACGTCCAATATTGCAGGTGCTGTGGGGGGGGGGGGGGGGGGGGGGCCGTGTTGCTAGGGAGAAATGCTAAGCTATGGAAATATCGCAACGTAAAGCGCATAACGTAAATTATTCCAGGTCAGCAAATGTGATAATTAGGAGGCTGAGGCGCTCCAGCGATAATTGTTGGCTTTATCAGCATCAAGTATCTTAGGAGTCGCGTGACTAAATTTCTGGGTTTGTAGCTTCCTAATTCAGGCACAAGGAGCAGACATGTGAACATGTCGGGTTCGGGGTAGCTCAGCCAGTACAGTAACTAGGCTTGAAGCCGCATAACCGGGGGATAGATTCCTAGCAGGAGCAGAATGGTATCCCTCCCTGAAGGATCCAGAGAGCCTACTGGAACCTCCCGCTCCACCAGTTCTTTCCATCATTTTACATTTTGGGACCAGTAGTAGAAGTACTGAGAGGGCTAACTAATGTAGGCCATTGAATGGGCGGGCTAACAGGGGGAGTGGCTGGTCCGATAGGGCCGATTGTCCGGTGCTTCCGAACTATACGTGCATACAGCCCAAATGTCGCCAAAACAGCAATAAAGTCCTGTGTGTATAACACCAGTGTGTGCACACTGTAGTGCACACAGTTGTCACTTCTGGCAGCCATCGTTACGCCTAATTGGAATTTAATGAACTTCAGACAGACACAGTAAATCCAAGATCTAGGTTACGAAAAGAGCAATACACTGCTTAATGCAGTACATTTTATCCCGTTATCTGGAGGACAATTAGTTAACCGAAGAACTTTTTCACATTTGTTTCCTTGTTCTAAGTAAACGTACGGCCTTTTGCACTGCAACGGTCCACTGGCTGAAGCTGTTTTAGTCAAAGGCTCATTTAACTTTGCCATCTGCATGCACAGTGCAGACTTTCTGAATGTTAAATCCGGTGGTACAGAGCTGTCTGTAGGTACCAGTGCTCTTTAAAGGGCTCACCGCAGTGTAGAATTTGTGGTCTCTTCCACTGAGTTTATGCCACCAAAACATATCACATATCACGCACGCCAGTGCTTAATACTTGTCCCGTCGATCGCATCTGTCGTAGTTTTGTCGCACCGGCAGCACAGTACAAGCCGCAAGAGTTGTGAAGCTTGCTTGATGCATTTCACCCCACTTTCGCGTCACTTCCTTCTTCTTCGATGTGATTATTTCCCGCTTCACCCTGTCTTCTGTCGCCGTGTCTCTTGTTACTCCGTTGGAACGAAAGACGAATTTTAACACGCACAACCCTGTAAAGTGGGCAGCGGTGGCGCAGTTGATTGAGGCATTGCGCTACAAACCGGAAGGTTGCGGGTTCGATTGCCGATGTTGTCTTTGGAATTTTTCATTGACATAATCCTTCCGGCCGCACTGTGGCCTTGGGGTCGACTCAGCCTCTAACAGAAATGAGTACCAGGAATATTTCTTGGGGGGTAAAGGCGGCCGGTGTGTATGGCTGACAACCTTACCACCTTCATGTGCCAACTGTCTAGAAATCTGGGAGCCTCAACCTGCTGGAACCCTCAGGGCCTGTCCTGGTCTGTAATGGGGCTGCTTTACCTTTTTTACCTTTACCTTACAACCCTACAAAACACATAGGAAAGCTCTTTTCTATATATTTAAGCCTTTCGTTATTTTCGCCTTTTTGTTCCAGTAACGTAAAGGAAGTTTACGCTGTTGCAGGGTTTTGACACTCTCCGCACGGCGCACGCACACACTCAGCTTGATGTGTGTCAATAACCAACTCGCACACACAGTTCGATAACAATTCACATTCAAGTCTTCATTTACCGCGACATGTTTCAACGCATCACATTGCCATCCTCAGAGAGTGCTTGTTTCAAAAACACAAAAAAGCCTTTAAAATCTTTAAAAGTCTTAAAAACTCTCAACACGGTTCTTCAGTTGTCCAAAAAAATACGGTTTTCACGTCACACGCAGTAATGCCCAGTAATTATTCTGAGGGCTGTAACACGTTGTGGGGTGAGTTTGCTTGAGGGGTCGCTGCGTAACAAGCGTCAAAAATATTTGGCGCAGTGTAGGCTTTGTCCGTCTGTCGAATGATGTGTTTGTGTGACGGTGGTTGCACTGTGAGTGTCACAAGCCAGCCACCGTACAGGTAGCTGGTGTGTTGCGTCCGTTTGTTGTACAGCAGTTTGCTTTAACGCTTCTTGCAAAATTACACCACTTCTTAATTCACGCCGTCCTCGTTTTCATTTTAATGCTCTTTGCCTGGCCGCGCGCTAGGACGTTGCTGAGCGTGCACGAAAGTCACGGCGCGGAACAGAACTGGGAGGCTGTAGGATCGCTGCGAACTGCACCAGTCACAGTGCTTTCCCCACCCAGTCAGACCACAGATAACACTTCGGACCACGCAGTTTGTTTGTTTGTTTGTTTGTTTGTTTGTTTGTCACTTTTTTCTGCCTACAAACGCCATGGTGACACCCAACCGAGGAACAAAAGAGACTACGACGACAGAGAATAATCGCAGCGGTTAAATTTGGCGGTAGCAATATGTGTGAGCTGTGGACGATACGATGGCTCAGTGGTACACCGTGTAAGAGCGAATTTAATCATCCGTGGCGACGACATGGAACATCCAGCAACCGTGACAACCGCAGAATCTACGAACTGCACAGAACAGAAAAATTGAGGCGCAGATGAGGAATGACAACGCGCAGCCTGACCACCATCACACGTACTGACATGAAACTGGCACCACCGAAACCCTAAGCTGCCGGCACCAAGAGTCGTAACGGCGGTAGTACAGCGAACGGTTTGTGACGCCCGTGACAGTGAATTTAGTAATCCGTGACAGTGACACGTGTAAGCGGTTGTTCCAGTTTACACAGGCTAAAAATTAATATTGCTTTTTACATACTTATTAATATCGGTAACAAAAATGATATAGAATACATACTTGTACATATGCCGCGTATGAACTGGCTGTCATTCGTGTGATTGCCCCTAAATTCCACCTATTCTGTTGGTTTTTATGGGAATGTGATTTTTTATTTACGCCTTCTTGATTTATACCCATTGTTTCAGGAACATAACTGGGGCGTAAAAGAAGGGCTACAGCATTTTCTCAGAAAGTTGCTTGGAACGACTGAAGAAAACCACGTGTATCGCAATCGAAATGACCAGTTTCTACGTCGAAATTCGATTAGGGCACCTTTCGACTGCAGTTGTATAGCACTGCGGCTGCACCACCCCGCTCAGTGCAGAGTTGTGTTGTTTGTCGCCGTGAGGACCCTGTAGCAAGGAAACATTATTTTGTGCGCCGGGCAGCGCTGTTCGTTGGCTCAGCCTGTATTTTCTCCCAAACAATTTGCAGTTGTCCCCTTTGAAAGAATCCTTCGAGAGCTGCAGATCGAAAGAACATACTGTAGATGGCAGTGCGGGAGGCAGAATGCGTGCAATCAATAGGTCGTGATGTTGCTCCGTCGTTATTCGCTTCACGTTCGGGTAGCAACAAACGACCCTATTTGCTGACCACATCGAGGTTGGAGTGCGTAGTAGGGAGAAAATTTAATCTCTCTTCCCTTTTCAAGAAGGAAGGGTCGTGTCTGGCAGGAATTTCAACATTTCCTTTCCGCAGAATCCAAGCAATCAATGTAGCCAACTCCGTCCCTCCGCTACCTGTTTATGGGGTGTGACGCTGCTGTTGGTGTGTGCAATTAAGGTTAGCGCACTCTGTAGGTTAATTAAGGCTTCAGGCCTACCGTACATGGGCATGATACCAGTGGTTCGATTCCCGGTGAGGGCTGGAAGACCTTCCCTGCTTCAAAGCATCGTGACCGGCACTGGATTCACACAGCCCCGTTACAAATTGATGCCGGCGGCTCTTCAGTGAGTGGCGCTGAACCTCCACTCTCCCATACGCCTATGTTTTATGGCGTGCAGGGGCAACTGCCCTGTTATTGTGGAGCGCACTGACTTGTACTGCAGGGTGATCAGCACAAGGACAATGAGATGGGCCGTGCGTGCCGGACTGTTGAGAGGGAAGAAAAATAAATGCACAGATTTCATAGGGAATCGCAAAGGAAGAAGGCCAATTGGAAGACCTAGACGTGTACAGGGTAAATTTAAATTGCTCACAACTAGAATGTGGGTGTGTGAAATGAATTCATATGGCACAAGAAAGGGATCGGTGGGGGGTTCTTGTGAGGCTGATAAGACGGAACCTTCGGGTTCCATAAAATGAGGGGAGTTCCATGACTGCATGAGCAACTGTTAGCTTCTCGGGAGGAACTCTGATTTCTGAAGGCAGTTAAAGATTTGATGTCGTTATTATTACTGTTTCTAAAGCGCTGTCAGAAACATCTAAATATTTCGAGAGCAAAAGGATACAGCATTACCCTACTTGCTGTAATTCTAAAAAATTTAATATTATTAAAATTGCGTTTCTGCATATAGAGATGCAGCGTTGCATAAACATAGCGGGAAATAAGATTTCAGGCCTCCAAGAGCTGCGTGGTGGATCGAATATTATTCTGTAGCGTTCTGGCTTTGGCGGATGACATCTGAACTCTTTAAATTTATGCACTTTTTCTGCCGTATGCATTGAAAGCTGAGGCGCCACATTTCGGAAATAGGACCGGCCCCCCTGTACAGGCTTGCTTTTTCGAAACAAACCATTAAAACCTCACAAGCATTTACATTCTTATAGAACAGGATGTAAGTAGTTGTCACATTGTCACCTTTTTTTTTTGTAAATCAAGCCTGAAAATGGGGACAGCTGCTGTTCCCGAAACGTAGTGCGTTAAACGTCAGTACGTGCGCCGGCAGCAGCCTGCAAAGTTAATAGTTGAAGGTCACAGGTTGAGTATTTACCTCACGACAGGTAAGGCCCTAATCCTAACTTGAAAGGACAGAAAGCCGTAGAACAAAATTTTGGCCCCGTCGAGTGCCACACGAACCCGATGTACTCCAGCGCGCCATGTTTCCTTAATAACCGTTTTAGCATTTTCCTCGAATCCACACTCCGTCATCACGACGGTAGCTTGTCCGCTCGTTTACGAACCAAACCCTTGTACTTTTATTAAAATCGTTTTCAGTTTACACAAAATTCCGTATCTTATAAATTTAGGAAAGCATTTTGACATGGGAGGGCCGTATGTAAGTTGTTCCAGTGTCAGGATCAGCTGCGTGAGTATAAAAAGTTGTCAGAAGTTTGTTCACTATACAAACTGAACTCGTCTTTACAAGATGCATGTCCATCAACTTCGGAAGTGGTGGAAGATGTAAATGTCAGTCACAGGCGGCGTACATTGAGGGGAGGGGGAGAAGAGGGCATGAGCCCCGCTCCTAAAATATTACCACTGTTAGCTGTCTGCAAGGTCGGTAGGCTGCGGGCAACACACAGCAAGTTTAAGGAGGACTTGAAGCACCAAGCCCTGTGTTCGGCTGTGGTGCCAGAACTGCCGTAACAGTGTAAGCCTGTACCGTTTATATGGACTGGAAAGAAATGGCTGGCTGACTAACTGACTAACTCAGTGAATTAGTATCCTTCTAGGGAAGCGGCTTTTGTTGCAAGTAATAAGCCCCGATAATTCTATACCACTCGAAACTCCACGACAGTGCCAATAAGACCCCGCCATTTGCCCCTGTCCTGAGCCAGATGAATCCATTCAGTGTCCTCCCATCGAATTCATTTAAGATTCATTTTAATATTCAGTTTAATATTCTACCATCTACGCCCAGTTCTTTCAAACGTCCTGTTCCTTCAAGCTGCCCCATAAAGGCCTGCGTGTATTTCTGTTCTGTCCCACATGCACGTAAGCCTGTCACGTGACCTCACATCTGATCCTCCTCAATCTGATCATCCGAACAGTGCTTGGCGAGGACTGTACCGCTCGGTGATCCACAGGCTCCTGCTACTCTGTGGCTCCAAAGTGCAACAGACGTTAAGGTAAAACGTAGCCTGCAGACATAAATACGCGTAGTGAGGTATGGGCATATGGAGGCGTGTACGGACGGGGCAAATCTTGCTAGTTGCAGTTACGGCGCTTGTACTGTAGCAATGGTGGCGACTCGCACTGCAGCAATGGTGGCGACTCGCGCTGAAGTCAGAATTCTGCCGTCTCTACCGACCTATAATTTCACTCCGCCCTCTGCTGTCCCCCCCCCCCCACACCACCCCCTGAACTCACACCGTTTGTCCGCCACTGATACAGCTGTACGCGAGAAAACTGTTCCGAAAATATTAATCTTGAATAAACAGAAAAACCTGCAGAAAATTGTGAAAGGTGGATAAGATTTAATTGTTTGTCTTCTGTCTCTTTTCGCTGGAAATGCGAGAAAGGCGAAGATAAAAAGTACAAACCAATTTTGCATTAATGTTGCCGTTTATATGTTCGTAACTCCTTGTAATTTGTCAGCAGGTGCGTAAGGTTCTGCGCTATGTCCCCGCCATACGTGCCCAGTAGCACAGACTATGACGCACCAGTCTCCTCCCTCTTCTGTGACGCGGCACCTGTCTACCAATGCAGCGTCTGCGTGGCTTCATGTTCCAACAAACAGTAGGCTGTATAAATTGCCTACCGCTGCTATCACTGCAAACACAGAAAATGTTAAAAACTACAAATTCTAAGTGATCTTTGAATTTGAAATGGGATTGCGACCTGTCATTCGCGTTTCTGCGTAATAACACTGCTGCTGACCACGTGGTGTATTTTCGTGCGGAATGCAAGGGAAGGCGTGTCGGAACTTGACCTGTATTTCCAGACGTGGAGCATTAACAATTTTATTTGTTTAACACCAGCTGTAATATGGCAGACATAACTGCCTTATTTGTTTAAATTACTAGAAACTGCCTCGTGCAAGGTCATGACAAATTTAGTGGGACGCAGGATTAAGCGTAGAGGCTCCCGCTGTAATAAACGTGTTGTCAAGCCCGCGTTCGGTTTGTCAGGGGCCAATAATTGGCGGAAGTCCGTAAGGCCTGTACGTGAATACAGCATGTACTGGACTGCAAGGAGTCAGGCCCCGCAAGGCTGAGATGTTTATGTGGTTTCCATTAATTCTTAACCGCCAAACAGTTAAATGACGTATTTTAAATACAAACGTGTTTCGTTAGGAAATTTATTAAAGTGTTTCCCGAGTGGCGATCCGCGAAGTAACGGGCTTTTGCAAAGTTAAAATAAGAATTTCATAAAAAAAATTCACTTGCACGATAAAATTGTAAATTAAGGGTTATTATTACAATAACGGTAAATTAAAATAATTTTAATTTCCTTTGACAGTGAACCATGCGCTCAGACCCATCTCTGCCGCATCTGTCACTGTATTTGACAGCCCCTGACTTACCAGTTTTTTTGGTCGCTGCTTGCCCCACTTGACTTCGGTAGCGCAACGGGGGCGTCAGCCTACCGCCTGCAGGCTACAGTAGTGCAGCCTACCCTGTGGTAGTTCCCGCATGTTTTCTTTGTTCACTGCGCTCACTTGTTTGCCCTCGTGTCTTGTGAAGTGACAAATTGCTAACAGTGGCATTCCATGTCACATTAATCAAAACTGCACACCGCTGAACCAGTAGGTCCGCCAACAGCTCTCGGCTATGCACACACAAGGTGCAGCTGCGTCGGTTGTCGTCGTAGCGAGCAGGACTAAAGCACACTAGGTCGTGCCATGGCTCAGGCGGTTAGCCGCCGGCCTCCCACCTCGGAGGCCCGGGTTCGATCCCGTGGTCAATCCATGTGGGATTGGTGGTGGACAAAGTGGCACTGTGGTTTTTCCACGAGTACTTCATTTTTCGCCTGTCATTTTCATTCCACCGGTGCTCCACTGCTTGGAAAAGGACAAAAAATTAATCATCTTCATCACAGGGTTGCACAAGAAGCCTTAAGGCTCGGTGCGTCCGTAGCGCCTGATGCGGGGCCCTTCACCACTTCAAGAAAAAGTCACAGTAGCTACCCGCGTTTCGCTGTTAACACTTGCAGAAGTCGGGAAAACACAACAAACAAGTTGTGACAGTGAGTCTCGTGTACGTTACGGACCCGTCCTTGCCTTACATTATTAGGCGCGCCACAACTGGATGTCTCACACACACACACACACACACACACACACACACACACACACACACGCGCGCGCGCGCACTACAGTGGCAGCGTGTACAGGGAGTGGGGATTCACGCCGCGTACGTCAATCATTATTGCGTAAAAAGGACGCAGACGTGACAAGAGTATGTCGTCTGGACTAACCAGCATTGGATATAAAGTTGCTGCAGATGCGTGTTGTGCGCTCCGCAAGAAAACGCTGCGTGTCAGTTCTTTAGAACCTACAAAACTGCTTAAAATTCTCGAGAAAGTCGTTGAACAAAGAAGACAGACGTTACATTTCAAACCGGAAGCTGGCATCTGTTGAAACAGTGAGCTGTCTGTTCGAAGAACTGTGACAACAGCTAACGTAGGCCGAGGAGACCCGCCCTACAACGCGACCTACCGTATTTCAATCGCCGGAGACCCGCCCTATCAACGCGACCTACCGTATTTCAATCGCCGGAGACTCGCCCTACAACGCGACCTACCGTATTTAAATCGTCGGAGACTCGCCCTACAACGCGACGTAACGTATTTCAATCGCCGGAGACCCGCCCTACAACGCGACCTACCGTATTTCAATCGCCGGAGACGCGCGTGCATTTGGACAATGCGTCTGTTAGATCAGCGGTTTGGAAAAGCGTAGGGTCTGTGCCACTCTCAAATAGTACCGCTCTAAGTTGGTTTTTTACCTTTCTGCTTAAATTTTGTTAGGGTTCCGAAAAAAAACTTTTCCTGTGCAAAAGAATATAGTGGCTAAATTGAACTGGGCTCTGGTGACATGTTTTGAGCTGCATGACTGTGTTTAAGAAGTGTGGGAATAGGGATATGGAGGGCGTACAGGCACACGGACACACGTAAGAATGTGGTATTCTGTTTTTTCTGTTTTTTGTTGTTCAGCTGTTCTAAAATCCCGTGACTTCTGTGCAGGGCGCAGCTACTCCATTGTACGAGACAAAGTTCGGCACTGTGCGAGTGCTTGCGGTTTGTATGACAGTACATGGTAAGGCGCGGGCCAAATAATGCCGCTATGCGATGTAAAGAGAACGCAACATTATGTGTGTGGGGGGGCGGGGGGGGCGGCGCCACGAGCATAAGTGTCTACCCTCGTTTTAGACAAGATTGTTCATTCAAAGGTTAAAGCAATTTTTGCTGAAGGTTTTTAACGATGTTTTATTGAATGCAAGTTTACGTGCTGTCGAATGAAATATTCGTAGACACAAGAAAACATTGAAGGGAAGTTTGAAGGTGGGCTTAAACTCGCAGAAACCCTCAGTTTTTCGTCTCGGTGGAGCCGAAGTGCCGAAGTGCCGATATATTAAGACTGCACCCTGAACTAACGATTCTGACACCAGTGCAGTAGTTTTAAGTTAATCGCAGTATCAAGGTGAGAAACGTTTGTTATAAAGGCAACGGTGTAAGGCGTCTACTGCCGTCTGTCGCTGGACCCCTGCGACGCGGTTCCAACCGCCTGCCTGCCTGCCTGCCTGCCTGCCTGCCTGCCTGTCTGTCTGTCTGTCTGTCTGCCTGCCTGCCTGCCTGCCTGTCTGTCTGTCTGTCTGTCTGTCTGTCTGTGCTTGTTTTATCCTGCATAGGTGGAAGTCCTGGCGACCGGCCAATCACCCGTCCAGGCAATCGTAAATGTCGCTCACAGACAGAACTCAGAAACCCCAAAAATGCGGGGCCCTGGGCTGCTTTGCCCTTTGGCGAATCATTAGGATAGATTCTTCTTTGCAATACCGGTACGTCACGAATTGCTGGCACAGTTCAAATATGCGTGTTCATGTTACAGAGTCTCATCACTTCGCACTCGCAGATACGTGAGTGGATGGATGGGTGGGTGGATGGATGGATGGATGGATGCATGATGGATGAATGGATGGATGGATGGAAGGATGGAAGGATGGAAGGATGGGTGTAACCTAAAGGTTTCCTTGCCGATCTGAATTCGTTTCACCGTTTGCACAACGAGCTGAAAGCCACAGCAACCAGCTGTCTCACTGTCTCCATGCCTTCGCGTTTCGCCTGTCTCCGTGCCACCTGGTTACAGCGGTGCAGGCTAGGGGTGCATAATTGCTGCGGCAGTGGCGACACAGCGCAGCCCTGTGCAGTCTGCCACAAGCAGAACTGCGTTACAGGAAAAACATGCGAACAGCGCAAGAACAGCTGGTACAGAAAGACGCTGGCTGTTAAAGTCAGGTTCCAGGATACGTAACAGGAGTTGTTCAGTGTTTCATTTATGCTGATGTTTCAGCTGCACGTGTTACTGCTGAATATAGTGTTAAATTTGTGCTTCTTTCGTCCTTGTTTATTCTTGCGCTATTTAACGACGCACTCGTGTCCCAAGGTATCAGACTTACAGCGGTGAATTTATTCCCGATTTCAAGATTGCTGTCTTTCGGAATGTGACGCCGTGTATTTTCTCGTCTATTTGTTTACCAAAGACTGGGAAAGCAGAGAGCTTCCACCATCCATCCTGAACATGGAGGCAGCACTTTGCCCTCAGAACGTATCAAATTACACGGCGTCATAACCAAGAGGCACACTCCGAAGACAAGGTTGCATGAGATGGATCAGCAAGAGCAGAATGTAAATTCAAATGTAGAAAGCGAAGTAAGTGAGGCGTTGATGTGAAATGCAGTTTTAATTACAAAACGTACGGCCATGTGCCAGCACAGTGCAGTGGCCTCAAGGTCACAATCGTGTAACTACGCGTCGTATATGCAATACAGGCCCATGTACCAGTACACACACATGCAATACAGGCCCAAGTACCAGTACACACACATGTGTAATACAGGCCCATGTACCAGTACACACAATGCAATACAGGCCCATGTACCAGTACACACACATGAAATACAGGCCCATGTACCAGTACACACACATGAAATACAGGCCCATGTACCAGTACACACACATGAAATACAGGCCCATGTACCAGTACACACACATGAAATACAGGCCCATGTACCAGTACACACACATGCAATACAGGCCCATGTACCAGCACACACATGTGCAATACAGGCCCATGTACCAGTACACACACATGCAATACAGGCCCATGTACCAGTACACGCATATGCAATACAGGCCCCTGTACCAGTACACACACATATGCAATACAGGCCCATGTACCAGTACACACACATGTGTAATACAGGCCCATGTACCAGTACACACACATGCAATACAGGCCCTTGTACCAGTACACACACATATGCAATACAGGCCCATGTACCAGTACACACACATATGCAATACAGGCCCATGTACCAGTACACACTCATGCAATGCAGGCCCATGTACCAGTACACACATATGCAATACAGGCCCATGTACCAGTACACACATATGCAATACAGGCCCATGTACCAGTACAAACCCATGCAATACAGGCCCATGTACCAGTACACACTCATGCAATACAGGCCCATGTACCAGTACACACACGTGCAATACAGGTCCATGTACCAGTACACACTCATGCAATACAGGCCCATGTACCAGTACACACATATGCAATACAGGCCCATGTACCAGTACACACACATGGAATACAGGCCCATGTACCAGTACACACTCATGCAATACAGGCCCATGTACCAGTACACACTCATGCAATACAGGCCCATGTACCAGTACACACACGTGCAATACAGGCCCATGTACCAGTACACACACATATGCTATACAGGCCCATGTACCAGTACACACACATATGCAATACAGGCCCATGTACCAGTACACACACATGCAATACAGACCCATGTACCAGTACACACTCATGCAATAGAGGCCCATGTACCAGTACACACATATGCAATACAGGCCCATGTACCAGTACACACCCATGCAATACAGGCCCATGTACCAGTACACACTCATGCAATACAGGCCCATGTACCAGTACACACACGTGCAATACAGGCCCATGTACCAGTACACACACGTGCAATACAGGCCCATGTACCAGTACACAGACGTGTATGTGACTGGCGCTGCAAGTGTTTGACAGAATCCTCATGTGATGAAGTTCCCATTTCGCGTGAACTCTGTCTCAGTGTTTGGCTGTCCCGCGTGTGCTGCTGTTCCTGCCGGCTACTGCTATCTCACATTCAGTTACAAATATCGCAGTGCCTGTCTGTCTGTATGCAGTTCAATTCTGCGAAGCCATTAATCAATGAAATGTTTGGCGCAAGTGTTCCACGGAGCGGCTGCAGACCACCAGACACGCTGGCTGGTCCGTGTAACTGCAGGCTCTCCGTCTGTAGTTAGTGTTGTTGTGACCTGTCGAATGGGAATGCGAGTGTAACTTGCTTTGCACACAGCTGAAACATCTGGAACTGCTTATTTACACTCAGTCGCCTCACACGTAGTACCTGCGTACGAGTACATACATACATACATACATACATACATACATACATACATACATACACACATACATACATACATACATACATACACACACACATACGTACATACTTACATACATACACACACACACACGCACACACATACATACACACATACATATATACATACATACTTACATACATACATACATACATACATACATACATACATTCATACATACATACATACACACACACACACACACACACACACACTTTGCCTTATCATGAACCAGATTAATCCAGGCACACCCTCCCACATTATTAATTTAAAGTCCCTCTTAATATTGTCTTTCAGTCTATACCTAGGTCATCCATGTGGTCTCTTTCCTTCATGGTGTCACATCTCAATGGTCCGTATGTTTCTGTTTCCTCCTATGCGTGCCACATGTCGCAGGCATCTCACCTGTAACATGACACAGTGTGGCAGCTCGCGGGAGAAAAGAGAAAAAAAACTTTTATTGGGTCAAAAAAGAACGAAACTACTTAAACAAATGGAACAGTGTGGACTCGATCACAAATAAATAATGCGCGTGTGTGGAGTGGGTTCATATCACTGCGAACAGAAGCCAGAGGCGGTCTCGTGTGCGGATTGTCCTGCTTTTTAACTGCGCACAGCGAGCTGACGCCTTGCAGACGAGCTGATGTGCGGCTGCACAGTGTCGTAACGTCAGGACTGGATGTGAAACTGTCAGCTTTGCACCCCGAGCAGTTCATTCCCGGTTCTCAGTCAGTAAAGGGGGTGGACCCAAGAGCCTATCTGGGTGAATTAAACATGGCGATAGTCTTGTGCAGTCCGCATTAGGCTGGGATTTGTCGGCGAACGAGCAAGCGTCACTTGCTGCGGAATTACCCCGCATAACAAATGCGGCGCGCCTTTTGATACGGGGTGGCCATCACAGTGAAAACCTGCCCTTGTTTTCCAGTCGTACACACAGAAAGTAGCCCAGTGCTGACGATCCCTTATAGATGCGGATTTTTCTGTCAGCAGAATTGAATCCTCAGCAACGCCGGTGCGAGGGTCTCAGGTATCCCCAGTTTTGCTGTTCTTGACCAGCTGGTTGGAGTCGCACTCGCGCAGTCATGGCGACCAGCAATGTGCTGTTGAAAGTACATTTTGATAATGGAAACGCCGTACATTTGGCACGAGGGCGATCTTCCCCTTACCAAAGGCATGGCGTCTCTAATTGTCATGTACTTCTGTCACGGCCTGACGACGTCCCTTTGAACTGAAACCGCCAGCCCGATCGCATGTTGTAAGAGGACGTGTCGGTTGTGACTGTACGGTTGTCACAGTAAAATGTGTGTTGTTTCTGCATACCAGCTGGGTTTCTTGTGTTAAGAAAAGGTCCGTTGTGTTTGCAAGCGTCTTTCTCCCCTCCCCCCAAAAGCTTCATTATGTTCGCGAATGTCCTTATTAATTTTGCTTTCAAAGTCTTTCTGTTCCACAGCTGTGCAGCTTTTGGATCGCCCATTCTGCTGTGTGTGCACACATCACCACACACAAACACACACAACATTTCTGATTCTTGATTTTATTGTTGCCTTACGACATGTTTCGGCCTTACAAGGTGACCATCAGCAGGTAAGCATTTGAAGGAAGTATTTCCCCTTTTTAACGTAAAAGGAGAGGCCTCCACCTTAACACTTCTCTTCCTTTATAGTTGTGTATTCCTACCTGATGACGGTTGCCTTGTACGGCCAAAACATGTCTTAAGACAGTAATAAAGTAAAGAAAGAGGGAATGTTGTTTGGTTTGTGTGTGCAGTTTAGACATAACGCCATAAATGTGCGTTTGGATATAAAGTCAAAGACATTTTTGTTTATGCCTGTTAACAATAATTCAGCCTTCTTACGACTGCAGTACTATTGACGTAGTTCTCCGAAAAAATATGCTTCGATTGGACATTTGAACAAACGCGTAAGCTGGTCTGAACCCTGATGAGAATACGATACGATCACGTGATCACGTCTCTCATCCCTGCTTACCCTCACGCGATTCGGTGGTTACCGGGAGCAGTGCAGCCCAGTAGGAACTACCGGCAATGCTTTGTAGACACGATTTGTGAGGGATTCTTTGTAAGGGAGGGCGAGGGTGGTCAGTGGCCACACCAACACTACCCTTTACGGAGGCAGGTGGTGCCTAATGTGGCTGAGTGGATTTTGCTGGCGTTTCTGTAACTGCAACAGTCCACTGCACACACACGCAGAAGACTGACAATGGTAGTGTGTTGCTGGGGCAGAACAGCAGAAAAACGGTGTGGCAGCGCGAGACAGCCCGTCTGTGCAAAGCAGCCGCGATGTGGCTGTGCTTCGGTCTATCGGTAGAAATGCCTGTTATGTTATAGAACAGTCTTTCAAGGAAGTTTGGGGCTCGTGGATCTCGCGTTCAGTGAAAGTTTGACGCCGCAGTGCGCCTCACAGTTTCCGGTGTAGAGGAGCCGATCGGTGCTACGGCTGTGTGCAGAAATCCTGCTTGTGGGTGGAACTGTCAAAGTTCATAGCTGAAACTGCAGCTGGCTGTGTGCCGCTTGCTGACTAATGAGATGTATATTTGGAGCTCAGTCCTTGTTCACAGGCTAATGTTCTGTCAGTTAATCAAGAAATTCCTCGCCAGTCATGAAAACCGAGAGCCGAATGTTGTGTCCAAGGGACCCCAGCCTGAACTAGACAGGTCCAGTTCACACGATCACGGCGTGTTTATTAAAATACATTTCATTGTTTTCCATGTATCTATATCTTATCTTCAGCTTTCCCAGCTAAATGTCGGTGTGATTTTCTCGCCGTGATCTCGCGCACTGTGTAACTCTGATCATATTAAATGGCCACTGGACGCCGTTTTCGATGCACCGACACAGCGCTTGACACTTTACGTTGTTCATTTCTGAAAGCTTCGATGAAGGTGAATCACACTTAGGATACTTCGCACACTATGATTGTCGAGGTCACTTCGGAACGTTGATTATACTCAGCGTTTCGGCCTTTAGTTCAGCTTCCATCTTCAGGCAAATCCGGGACCAAGTTTGATGTGTCTGTTGGAAATAAATTATGGACGCCCAGTGATCGAGAGCGTCTCTTTAAGAAGGAGGCGTCATATTAAGTGTCATTTGGCCTGAAGGCGGAGGCAGTCCCAGCTTCCGAAATGTTGCCTTTTAATGTAAACACTGTACGTTGGATAGCTTCTGAGAATAATATTATGAAGGTGTGGTGCGAAATTATGGCCTGCGCTGTACCACTTCAAAATTGGCTCAAAAGGCGGACGCTTGTAAACAAAGGTGAAACCTTATATTTCCAACAAACAAACAAACAAACAAACAAACAAACAAACAAACAAACAGCTCGGCTTATTGTTACCCTGCCCATACCGTGCGCGTACTTATAGAGAACGGTATGTTCTAACACGCACCTCGTACGCACGGGCTAAAAGTTTTTCGTACACATCCCAACATTTTTCAATGGACTACTTTAAAACTGTGTCGAGTGGTTTTAAGTGTTTTTGGAAGTTTCCTAGTGTTTTTAAAACATAGTGCCCCTGAAGGTGATGCTTTGAAGCTTTGCAACATGGCGGGGTGTGTACAAAAACATGAATATTGGATTTTAGTGCGTGTGTACGATTTGGTTGTTAATACAGGTCGACTCAGTTCGAGGCCACTTGCAGTTCCATAAACCGGTTGAGGAAGAACTGATTTAGCCTGCCTAATTACGACAAAGCGAGTCTCTGTACCATCTGGTGATTGCAAGAAAGCGTTTCTGCCGTTAGTGATTGTTATGCATTGTGCAGATAGTCTGGCGGCAAATCAGACAATAATTGACTTCAAAGATATTTGCTGTCCGGTTATTTTGACAGTATCCAGCACACGTAGGTTCAGTCTGTTATTTGTTTCTCTAATAAGGCTGCCAGTAATTTGCAGAGTAATAAAAAATCTATAGCCATCTGCTGCAGTGGCGATGTCAGTTCTAATATTAGCCTCACGTGAGGGTGTTGTGCCGTCCTCACACCGCCAATTGCAAGCCGGTTTATTTGTGTGCAGTGGATGTGATCTCGTGTCTCCATGCTTGTGTCAGCTTTTTTATCCCAGTTTCTTCGCCCCAGTTTCAGGAAACAATTTTGCTGTCACGTTCACCTCAGTAAACTTACCTTAGCCTTACACGACGTACTTTGTGGAGTGAGAAAAGCACGCATTTATCTAACTACGCTACGTTCCCAGCACGCAGTATTGTTTAGCATCGAATGTTCGGATGAGAATAAACAATGGCGTAGGAGGGATTTGGAAGGAGGCAGTAGTGGTTTAATATGCCTCCTCGAGGGACTAAGGAAACCGTGGGAAGTCCCGGGAAGGGCACTGGGTGTCAAAGTCGAGATCCGAACCAAGCGCCTGCCGAGTATGATGTCAGAAGGTGCTTTGCTTGAGCCAATTTTGTCGGTCAGAATGACGTCACAACAACGATGTGTTTGTGACAGCTGCCACCGTCAAGCCAGAACGGACTGCCAGCACTTCGTAACGTGGCGCTGCACTGCCCGCACAGTGAAGGATTAATGGGGACAGCGCGTCAGTGTCGTGACAGCAAGGCAGGCGCTGAACACTGCCTTCACTTCGTTGTAACGTGCAATTCCACGGCAAGTCGAGGACGTTTGACTGCCAGAAAATGCGTTTTTATGGGACAGCCGTTAGGGGCGGGAGTAGAGCGGTGTAATTGTATCACATATCAAATACTGTATTTTGGGAAAGTTGAAACCTAATCCACACAGGGCAGCGAGGTTTGGGGTGACGAGAATTCTTTTTTACACCGACATTGAGTGCAGTTACCAGTTTGGTTGTGTTAACGGGACCAACTGAGTTGGGGATTTTCCGCCCTTGACATTGGCTATGCGAACAGATTCGTTTCTTAAAACGTTGAGTTTAAACGAGGAATGACAATGATAGACCGTATTCTTGGATTTTGAACCACGTGACGTTGGGCTGTGTTGCTGACTTTAGGGAAGAAATATTTTGTCAAAGTTAGTGGGGGGCTGAGAGGGTGAGTATTGGGGCTGTATTGGTCACGTGCACTCCGCCTTTGTGGTTAGGGCTAACCCCGCGAGCAGAAAACGTTGATTTATTTTTATTTCCAGTAAACTAGTTTCGAGGTTACGTCACGTCTATGTACGCGCTAAAGTTACTAAACGCAAAGCAGCTGTCTTCAAATGGATAATCGCAACGTTTTGTTACAAAAATGCAAACTATTTTGCAGTCCGTATTCATTTCCCTCTCTCTGTGGTGTGCCGCGTGCTGTGAGTAGTTTCGATTTGCACCAGCCGCTGTTTTGTTTCGCTGCTGAGCTAAACAATTGCTTAGCTCACTAACTTACTAATTGACTCACTAACTGGTTCACTGTCTGGCTTAGTGACTGATTGGCTCTCTGACGTAGTTAAGTACGTAAGTACATGGCCAACTAACAATGTCGATCCCACGAACGAAAGAAGAACGGATACGCAGTTACGGTGGAATTATACTTAGCAACGGAAAACCGAAGCACTCGGGAGAATCCTCTGCCCACACCGCAAATCCCACATAGACTGTCCCGATTCTGAATCCCGGGAAAATTGCTGCGCCACCACTGTCAGCGCCCTCTAAGGCAGGGCTGGCCAACATGCGGCCCTCGAAGAAAGTGTTTGCGGCCCTCAGTCACCTGAATAGTGTCCGTAACACAGTTTAAAAAACACCCTACGGAGCATAATATGGCCACTTTACTGGCACAGACAGTGTTCACAAAGTGTAACTCATCACTTTACTGGCACAGACAGTGTTCACAAAGTGTAACTCATCACTTTACTGGCACAGACAGTGTTCACAAAGTGTAACTCACTGCTTTACTGGCACAGACAGTGTTCACAAAGTGTCCCTCACCACTTTACTGGCACAGACAGTGTTCACAAAGTGTAACTCATCACTTTACTGGCACAGACAGTGTTCACAAAGTGTAACTCACCACTTTACTGGCACAGACAGTGTTCACAAAGTGTAATTCACTGCTTTACTGGCACAGACAGTGTTCACAAAGTGTCCCTCACCACTTTACTGGCACAGACAGTGTTCACAAAGTGTAATTCATCACTTTACTGGCACAGACAATGTTCACAAAGTGTGACTCATCACTTTTAAGACAGCACACAGCAAACCAATCATTTGCGTTTTACCGGGTTTCTACGGCCTACTGCCTTGTCATTCAACCGTTCTTTTAGCGTAAACTTTATTTGTAAATAGCGACCCTCAGGGGGGTTCGTAACGAATCATGTGGCCCTCCTGTGTGGAGAAGTCGGCCAGCCCTGCTCTAAGGTTTGCGATAAACGTACTCAGGCGACACACTGACACACCCTCGGTCTAGACTGGCCTTTAAATAACGTGAACTGCTGTCACTCCATTCGTGGGGCAGAAGTAACGGCCATCCTTTCTTAATTAAGTGTACCTTAATTTTCGTAAGTTTCTCAATATTGCTAAAAAGTGAAACCGCTTACAAAAATTTTCTTATTTTGAACTGCGCAAGCTTTGTGATATTCTACGCAACATTTCGGGTCTAACCTAATTTTTGTACGGGGGTGTTTCTACAGTGAATCTTGTAGACAGCGCAAGGATGAACTGGACCTAACCATTCTGGTTTCGGCCCGACTTGACTTTGGTAGCGCCCGACTCTTTTACCTCATTCCGCTCTGGCAGAACCAAAGAAGCAAGGATATCGGCCCATAACAGCAGCAGACCACGCCTGATTTATATTTGTTGTCAGTCCATTGTTTTACACATCGCGGCTACCTGTCAACTGCGCTAACACTGCACGAATACAGTGACATTTATCCAGTATTTAAAAACACAACACGCCCGGCACCGAGTGTAACAGTAGGCAGCTCGTACGAAGGGCCATTACGGTAGGCCTTTGTATTCGTTGGCTTCCATCTGACTTACTTACCTTTGGCCTTATCTAATGCGTGCAGCTCACTGTTAGCGATCTCTCCCACTCGAACTTCCAAATGAGAGGCGTTCCGTCTGTTGCAAGGAAAGGACAGGCGACCGGAACTTCAAAGGATTTAAAAGAGCCGGCACACTACTGCAACAAGCAAGCAGCACACAGTATTGCAGCTTTGTTATCACTCAGCTGATAGGTACTGGCGGAAACTGTGCTTTCTTTTGTGTACAGAAAGGTGCCGGTACTAAAGTGTTACTGTGCCGGACAAGACGCAGTACTTTTAGAAGCTAAAATACGTAAAATTGCAAGCTGTGCTACAGTATGGGACGGAAACAAGAATTTATTTCTAATGCGCACTTTGCTAATCTACTTAGCTCAGTATTGCTGATATCCAATGCTTGTAAATGTAAATACATTTTAGGGTAGATTAGTGTAACGACTAATCCAGGGGCTGAATGTCGGGGCGTCAGTGTTCGATTCCCCCAGCAGTCTGTCCCTGGGACACCCCGAGTTCTTTGCCTGTAAGTCTGCGGACTACGCCTGCGCGAAATAAAGTGGCTGGAGCGTGAAGCTCTCTCCGTTATTGCCGGTGCTAAGCATGCGTGGAGTTCTACTTAGAATCCACCATACGTCTTTGTAGTATGGTGCTGAATTCATAGCAAGGACATTTTTAAGTTTCTCTTGAAATGAATTGTGGGAGTCGCCGTTTAACGAGGCGACAAGTGTCAGGCTGTAAAGCAGTCAGAGTCAGTGCGTTCTAGAGCCCCATAAAGTGTTTGTTTAATGACACTATCTGCAACAGCGTCACGTGATGTGTTGACGTTACAGAACGAATTACAAAGAATGTGGAATTAAGCCACCATGTTCTAATTTAAGGGACCACCCGAAAATGTGCCTGGAAGAACTGAAGAAAACCATGAGTTTGGAGGTGGAGGCAACGGGCTTCGCTGAAACCTCTGTTCCCATCTGCCAGAATATACGGTGTCACAAAAGCCTGTAGTATTAATAATCCCAGCGGGAAGGACGTCAAATTTCTTATAACAAGTTTGTTTGAGATTTTCATAAGTGTTAGTGCTTTGTGTCAGTGTAGCATTGTGAAAGGGGCCACACGCTGCTAGTGTCGCTGTGTTGCTGCGCTGGAAGCCAGGGTTCTACCTGGCAGCTGGTCGACCACCAACGGAGCAGGTGAACACAGGGGCTGTTCGAGTTGATTTACATCACTTGCGTAACACTGGCTGCACTTCGGTTCGGATGTTTTATATTTCTGTGCAATAAATGTAACGCGACACAAATCCTACCTTTGCACAGTGCTTTACAGCACAGTATTCTCAGCTTGGAGCGGTGAGATCCGCAAATATTGCCATTAGCCTTTTGGCCATGTTACTTTAAAGGCATAGAAAAAGAAGCGAATGTGTGTCAGGACATCTGATGTCCCTGACAGCCCGTAGGACGGTTCGGTTTAGTCTTAGACGTTTGTCTTTAACTGGACTGACGTCTCAGAGTCACTGCAGCTGAGGTGAACTGCCTGAGGTGACCCACAGATGTCACATTGTCCAGACGGGTTTTGCTTTTTTCTTCATTAACTATTTCCGTGTTACACGCACACACCCTTCCTCTGGCTGGCTGGCTTTGCTTTCGTAATAAGTGCGGAGCGTACATAACGTAGTCTTTTGATTGGCAGAAGACAGCGCACTCCTCAGGCCGTTTTGATTACGTCTGTCTGTCTGTCTTTCTTTCTGTCTGCTCGTGAACTGATTTGAGCATTCGCTTAGACCAGGGGTCTTCACCCTTTACTTGCTCAAGGGCCACATGTTAATAGCAGAAAGATCCGCGGGCCGCATTCACGTTTTACACAGTGCAGTTAGCATATTATTGTAGGACATGGTCTCTGATATTTCCCTACACAAACATACTACGATAGTTTTTTTTGTTTACTTATTTATGGCTTATAATTTATTTTTATTATTATTTACTTATCCCCCCACCCTGCAAACATTCCTTACTTGCAGTATTTACTACGGCATTAGCCGGGATTCACACATAAAAACAAAAAAAAATATTTTTAAAATTTTAGTACAATGTTAAAATATTTCAGAATTAATTTTATTTAACATTTAATTATATGAATTAAACTTTTTACACACAAGATTCAAAATTTGTTTCGGGGTCGCAGAAAAACATTGGAAGGGCCGCATACGGCCCGCGGGCTGCGGGTTGAGACTCCTGACTTAGAACATCAACGTAACCAGCATGAAAGGCAGAGTCACCGCCCGCGATACAAAATATCAGAATCTGCTGTACATCGGGTGGGAAATAGCTTTACAGTACGTTAAGACTTTCCGGGCTGCTTTCCTGCGGGCCCTTTATTTTATCCGACCTATACCATTTGTCGCTTTCCGCCGCTATTCCCACGTGCGTGTGAGGCGGCGCTGACTGGGCTGCGCTTTGTAAGACAAGTGAACACTGCAGGATGTGACGAACGACATTGTTCGGATAAAACAGTGTCTCTGTAGATGCCCTGCCTGCATTTATCGCACGTAGTTTAATCACGACGTCCGTCTAGACAACAGCAAGCTGTCGGCCTTTGTTTGAACAATTGAGCGTCCTTACTGCGACGTCGGAACGGATTTCTTGGATGTTTTTCGATTAACTTCGCGCTCTAAGATGTTTAACGATGAAATCAATTTCGATTGCAGTAATTTGGGAAGAATTATCGCCCTAAATCCTGCAGCCTGTTCGCAATATTGCCACTCTGTCTGACCTACTTTAAGCAATTAAATAGAGATTTACTTCATTTTACAGACGAAAGAGCATTCTCATTTTAACAGCGAGCAAGTGGCTGTGACGTCCTCCATTTCTGAACACAAACCAAACAGTATAAATGGCGATGTAATTACGGCCTATTGCTTTGTTTCCTAAATGCTTCAGTTTACTGTTAGCTCAAGAAAAAATCGAACAAAGTCTTTTATACTTCGTATATTGTAAGTGTCAAAAACATTACGCGATGTTAGTGGTAAATACGTTTTACAAACTAGCCTTAAGCATATGACTGAACGCATGATATCAGTTCGTTTACTTTTACTTCCTGGTTTCAGTTCGGTGAAATCTTTCTTCTTAAGTTGTCATACTTATGTTCTGCTCTCTTCTAAGTCTAAAATAAGTCCAAATCACACTTAAAATTTAAATTGCTACCTCCCAGAAAACACAGCATTTCTTTATAACGAAGATCAGCTTGAAGTGTCGTTACGTTGTGTAAAGTATGGGCAAGGACAATGGCGACACTCGCAAGCGTACAGCTTATACCGTATTTATAGTTTTAGCGTGACAAGGCCGTACCGTCACACCAGCGAGCTGTGCGGTTTTCTTGAAAGACAGTCACGAATTTAAATTGTACGGAAATAACAGAACGAACGCGCCGGAAGAGTTTTGTCCGTCGCGGACACTTCCTTTTTTGCTGTTTTCTCTTTATTCCTTGCTCCGTTCTTGTTGTAATTTGGTTTGTTTATTTTCTCCTGTTACCTCTGCCTTCTTTATAATCGACAGCGTGGCTGTTGAGACAACACCTAAATAAGGAGGGACTGAATTGACTTCTTTGAACGAACCCCGTAGGAGGGCTGTAACAGTTCGGCACTTGCCAGAGGACTGTAGCAGTTCGGCACTTACCAGAGGACTGTAACAGTTCGGCAGTTGCCAGAGGACTGCAGCAGTTCGGCCCTTGCCAGAGGACTGTAGCAGTTCGGCACTTGCCAGAGGACTGTAGCAGTTCGATACTTGCCAGAGGACTGTAGCTGTTCGGCACTTGCCAGAGGACTGCAGCAGTTCGGAACTTGCCAGTCTACTTGTACTGACGTGAAGCCTGAACTTTCTGTTTTGTGGTGTCACGCACTGTGCGGCACAGCAGAGTGGCCACTATTGTGAGGTTATTAAGAGACTGTGTGTGAGCTGCAACATTTCGTGACACAAATCTGTCAGAGTGTACGTCGTCCAGTGGGTCAGCAACAGAAGCAAACAGAACATCTGGGTGTTGGCTTTCAGCAAGTAACAATCTCGAAACAAGCAAAAAGAAACGGCATTTGCCGTTCTGGACAGAGAAAATCCTTCGTCAAATGTCAGTTTTTACCGGCAGATGGTATGTGTCAGTAGTGGCACGTGGTGTCAGTAGCAGCACGTGGTATGTGTCAGTAGAGACCTACACAAAGTGTCAACAGTTCTTTTTGTTCCATTTTTTTATCAAATAGCGGTTATATTTATGTCCTCGAGCTTTGCGCTTTCGACAAGGTCCCGTTTGTCGGATGCCGTCTGTTACCACCTGTGCACAACAAGACTGCGAGGCAGTTACATGATATTTCGGGTTGATCACGGCGCTGACAATGCATGCAGCGTTCTCTGATATGACATTTTGTCTGGTGAGTCTCTACAGCAGTTCGTCCAATAAACATAGCTTTTTCTTCCACACCCTGTAGATAGAAGTCCTATATTCCGTTGGCAGATCTGTGTCTACCCCTTCTCGTTTGTAGTTGCCTTCACCTGCTCCTTTCAAGGCGGGAGATGCAGAACGGCATTGCAATAATGCAGTGCTGTCCCTGCAACTCTTGCTATCGCGATGGGTCATCATAAAATTGGAAAGTCATTATACGATGACGAAGCCGGCAGTATAACTAACTAACTAACTAACTAACTAACTAACTCCATGGAGCAGAGCCCGCCGCCTGTCCCTATCCCGAGCCAGCTCAATCCAGTTCATGCCCACCCATCCCACTTCCCGAAGATCCATTTTAATATTATCCTCCCATCTACGCCTGGGTCTCCCCAGTGGTCGCCTTCCCTCAGGTCTCCCCACCAAAATCCTGTATGCACCTCTCTTTTCCCCATACGTGCCACATGGCCCGCCCATCTCATTCTTCTCGATGTGATTACCCGAATAATATTTGGTGATGAGTACAGGTCATTAAGTTCCTCGTTATGTAGTCTTCTCCACTCCCCTGTCGCTTCATCCCTCTTAGGCCCAAATATCCTCCTCAGCACCCTATTCTCGAACACCCTCAGTCTTCGTTCCTCCCTCAGTGTGAGAGACCAAGTTTCACACCCATACAAAACAACAGGTAAAACTACAGTTCTGTATACCCTAATCTTTGTGTTTTTGGATAGCAACCTGCAAGACAAAAGATTCTGCACCGAATGACAGCAAGCATTCCCGACTTCAGTATGCTCTTAATTTCTTCATGAATGGAGTTTCGATTCGTTAGGGTTGCTCCCAAATATTTGAATTCTTCCACCCTTTCAAAGGATTTACTGTCTATATTTATGCTGTGACTGCGTCCTGCATTCTGATTTCGAGACATGACCATGTACTTAGTTTTCTCAGCATTTACTTCTAGACCAATCTCCTTACCAGCAATCACTAAATCTTCTGCGTTTTTCTGTATACTATGTATGCTTCCGCCCAATATATTAACATCATCAGCATAAACCAGAAGCTGATGTGTACCATTCAATTTCAAGCCCTCCTGGTTTGCCTGAACCCTCCTAATGGCATACTCTAAAGCAAAGTTGAAAAGCATTGGCGACAGAGCATCTCCTTGTTTCAAGCCATTCTTAATAGGAAACGTGTCAGACAGGTGTTTGCCTACCCAAACTCTGCTATACGTTTCACTTAGACACATTTTTAGTAACCTTACTAGTTTCACGGGGACACCAAACTCAGTGAGAATATTATACAAGAACTCCCTCCTAACTGAATCATAGGCTTTCTTGAGGTCTATAAATAGCTGATGCACTGCCTCATTTTATTCCCGTTTTTTCTCAAGTATTTGACGAATGTTGAATATATGATCAGTAGTTGACCTGTTACGTCGAAGCCGGCAGTATGCGCCGTCGAAACTAACAGTTTACCAAGCTGCACGGTGTAACGTCCCAATGGAACTGACACTGCAGAAACTGAAATGTCGCATAGTTATGTGACCACAAAACAGTGTCAGTCATTACTGCAGTCAGTAAGCGACATGACCAAGCAACAAATTCCGTAAGACGTGTCGCAGGCACAACGTCTGCTCTTCCGGTAACCTTGCACCCCACAGTAGACGACAGCTGCCAATGACAGGCCTACCCGTCGAGTTCCCGTACTTTACCGCTCCGGCGGGAACTCAGAAACTTGTCTTGTAGATCATCGAGTAGCGACAGGTGACAGCCACACTGTGTCCGTGTTGTGCCAGCCTGTGGACTGCGTCTTCCTGGTCGAGATGGCACCTTCGCTTTGCGTCGCCTCGAAAAGGCGCAGCACTGTTCGGGCATCAGGTGTTACTTGCGAACTGTGCAAGTTCAACTAACAGGGTTTTGGTGGGAAGTGTTGGCTTGTTGCAGAGGCGAAGCAAACAGGCAGGCAGGCAGGCAGGCAGGCAGGCAGGCTTCCTTACTGTTGTTGGAGCTCTCAAAGCGGCGGCTCGAACAGACAACGCTGTAAGCTCTGCTGACCTGGGCTGGAGACTGCAGGGCAGTGCGGTACGTGCAATTAACGGAACTTTCCCCTTTGGACGAAGCGGACATTACGAGTTTGGAAAAATGACTACGTTACGGACTGGACGACAGAGGAATGCGGGTTCGATTCTTGGCAGGAAATTTGAAGCAAAACATCCTCACATCCAGTGAGGACTGAGGACAGCGCTTGCGCAGTGCACCTCACCACTGTCTCTGTCTAGCGCGGAGGCTTGCAACGCCTGGTGCTACGCCCGCGGTTCGCCATGTTGCGCCATGCACAGATGCTTAATGACGCACAGGGGACAAATTTATATTCCTCGCCCCCTCCTATTGTTTAGATTCAGGCGAACTTTTGAAAAATTTTTAGCAGTATTTTGTTTAAAAAATGTCTCGCTGTTAAGAACGAATTCGATAATATAGCAAGGTAATAAAAGCATCAAACCTTAAGAACTGTCAACACTTCTGGTGTAGTTATCATTTAGCAAACCTCACGTGTTTTAGGAGCATAGGTATTTGCATCCTGCATGATGACCCTACCGACTCCTGTCGCAATACTGCAATGTAACACCTTGCTGAATTTAATCAGGTGTCGTGTTAATTTTATGCCGTTTGTCCTGACTGTCCCACGTTCTGTGGGCGTTAGTCGCGTGCGTTTTATCACGTATTCTCCAGTTTAAGGTCATCGCAAAGTGCCATCTGTCACACCTTACTGCTAGCATTTAGGCACTATTTAGACTGTATGTATGCAATATATGACTTTTCTCTCTCCGTATAAATACGCCAATTAAACAAAAACACAGTACGTTTCACAACACAAAACTTTGATCACAGAAAGTGCAAAATTAAAACAAGACAGACAGTGTACAAATAAACGCAATATTGGGAGGCGTTCGCGTGACGATTTTGTACCGTAGAAAAGAAATGCGTGTTGTATAATCTGAGTGTGTTCATGGCCAGGATTTTATACATGGTTATAGTCAGCAACCAGAAATAGAGGCATTATTCGGAGTCGTAGTTGTAGACTGGAAGATAATATTAAAATGGGTCCTTAAAAATTATTTGAGGTTTTTTACTTCGGTCAAGTGGCTTAGGACAGGGGCCACTGGCGGTGTGTTAACGAAATGGCAAGAACCTTTGAACTCCACAAAATGAGCTGAATTTCCTGGGGCACTCGCCTGCTGCGGTGTCACCGTCACGACACCCGTCGAATGGTGAGGCACGCGACGCCAACACACGCAACATAGTAACAACAGCGTCACTTCGTTTCTAGTAGAATTGCTTCTTTTTTGGCAGTTCACGTTTGTTCCTGTGGATCTGCCACGGCAAGAAGCGGAGGAACAGAAGTTTTGAAGTACGTTCGTGGGCCGGTGGATTCTAAAAAATTTATTTTGTGCGTGTGTGTGTGTGTGTGTGTGTGTGTATGTATGTATGTATGTATGTATGTATGTATGTATGTATGTATGTATGTGTGTGTGTATGTATGTGTGTATGTGTATGTATGTGTGTGTATGTGTATATGTATGTATGTGTGTGTGTATTGTGTATGTGTGTATATGTGTATGTATGTGTGTGTATGTGTGTACGTGTGTGTATGTGTATGTATGTGTGTATGTGTGTATATGTGTGCGTGTATGTGTATGTGTTTATATGTGTATGGATGTGTGTATGGGTGTGTATGTGTATGTGTGTATGCGTGTGTATTATGTGTGTATGTGTGTACGTGTGTGTATGTGTATGTATGTTTGTATGTGTGTGTGTATGTATGTATGTATGTATGTATGTATGTATGTATGTATGTATGTATGTATGTATGTATGTATGTATGTATGTGTACGTGTGTATGTGTATGTGTATGTGCGTATATGTGTGTGTGTATGTGTGTATGTGTACGTATATATATCTATATATGTGTGTGTATGTGTATGTGAATGTATATATGTGTATGTATGTGTGTATGTGTGTGTGTGTGTGTATGTATGTATGTATGTATGTATGTATGTATGTATGTATGTATGTATGTATGTATGTATGTATGTGTACGTGTGTATGTGTATGTGTATGTGCGTATATGTGTGTATGTATGTGTGTATGTGTACGTATATATATCTATATATGTGTGTGTATGTGTATGTGAATGTATATATGTGTATGTATGTGTGTATGTGTGTGTGTGTGTGTGTGTATGTATGTATGTATGTATGTATGTATGTATGTATGTATGTATGTGTGTGTGTATGTATGTGTATGTATGTGTGTGTATGTGTGGGTTTTTATAGGCTTCAGCACATCGATTACGAGTTTTTGAGTTTTTCCTTTATGTTGAGATCGGATTTCGGGGTAAGAACATAACTCTGGTTAGCATACGGCTGTTGAATGTTTGTCTGTTAAAAAGTTGGGTCTAAATCTAGGTGTAACACTTCTAATAACATCTGTAGCGAGTAATTCAACGTAATATGCATTAGGCGTTAGTTAGAAGGAAAAGTTTATTGAAGAAACTGCGAGTACAAATTTTTTTCGTTCACAGCATAAGAACAATTTAACTATAGGAATTTTCTCCCTGGCGCAACAGCCCCCAGTGGGCCAGGGCCTCCTCATTGTTGAGGCTTCGCGATCACACTCAGACACACCACACTCGGTAGGACCCCTCTGGACGGGTGATCGTCCCTTCGCAGAGGCCTCTACCAGACGACACACAAGAATCACAAGAGACAGGCATCCATGCCTTCTGGGGGATTCGAACCCGCAATCCCAGGAAGCGAGCGGCCACAGACCCACGCCTTAGACCGCGCGGCTACTGGGATCGGCTCAGCTGGAAGAATGATATTGGCCAGCTACTTCGTAAGTGAAGTGAAGCATGCTGGGAGTTAGGGCGGTGATGTAGATGAGCAGCGTTAACACTCGCACACTCAGTAGTTATTAAACTGGGAACGTAAGCTGTAATGTGTTGTGTCAGTTGTAAGTAAAATATTGCATTGCTCAAGCATTTGTTGTTGAATGTAATTTCTCAAATACTCTGAAGAACCACTCATTTCCGGACGTATGTTTATATGAGCCGATCGCAGTGGCCGCGCGTGGGTCTGCGGCCGAGCGCTTGCTGGGATCGTGGGTTCGAATCCCACCGGGGCATGGATGTTTGTCTCGTACAGTGTCTGTATTGTCAGGTAGAGGTCTCTGCGACGGGCTGATCCCTCGTCTAGAGGAGTCCTACCGACTGTGGTGTGTGTCTGAGTGTGATCAAGTGAAAATAAACAGATTCGACACGTGCTGTGAACAAGTAGGCAGAAGAGGGAAGGACTGCGAAACGAAAAAACAAAACAAAATGTGGGTATGAACTTTTCAATTTGTTTTGATGTGAAGAGCCCCCGCTTGAAGCTTGTCCAGGTATTTAGATACACCTGTGCAGGTATTTAGATGCACCCTGTGCAGGTATTTAGATACACCCTGTGCAGGTATTTAGATGCACCGTGTGCAGGTATTTAGATACACCTTGTTTATGCGGACTGACCTGGTGGAGCAGAATCTTCAGCTGCTCAAGAAATTGCCCGTCTTGTCTCAACCGCCTGCTAACTGTCGCGTTGGCAAGTCTCTGCCATTTGTGCCCACCCTGATCCAAATGTACGTGTGCAGCCGACAGCTTCACATTTCAGTGCTACCCTAGCAACTATCGCAGTCCCTGTTTTATATTCGTAATGTCCCGGCTTCAGTTCTTGTCCTGAAGACCGACCATCCTGACTGAAGTTTCGTGGTTTTTCTCTGTCCCTCAGTAAGTCCCTGATTTTGAGACTGTGACCACTTCCTTCCGCATCCTTTCGCATTCATCCTTCACCAGTTATCCTACAATTCGGCGCTATACAAGCTGAGTTAGTGGCAGCGTCGTGAAATTTACAGAAGTATTATCCTCTCAGTCACGAATAAATGTACCACGCGGCCTCCTTTTCACAATTGCCGACCAACGCCTTGCGCCTTTTCCTTATTTCCTTAAGCATGTAAATGATAGGGGCAAGTAACGGTCTTTGATTACTTCTAAAGTATGTGCGGTCTAAGGCGTAGGTTTTCAGCCTCTAGATTTCCGGGACTGCGGGTTCGAATGGCCCTGAGGGCACCGATTTTCGACTTTTGTGTTTCTTGTGGTGTGTTTTGCGGGTAGCGGACTCTGCGAGGGGCCACTCACTCGTTCAGAGGAGTCCTGCCGTGTGTGTGTGTGTGTGTGTGTGTGTGTGTGATCTAGGAACCTCAACAATGGGGCGGCGTAGGCCCGACTTGGGCTGTAGCTCCACACAACAGCAAGCAAGGCAAGTATGCCAGAAACTTTGAAGGTCTGGTTGGTGAAAGTGAAGATGTCTGTATTCACGCCATGGAAGTAGGTGAGGTGTGGAGTTACAGCTCCCCACATTCTTCACCTTGTCACTAGACGGAGTTGAGCCATTAGATTCACGCTGTGGCTGCTTTAATTCTGGGGAGATACTCCGCGGCACCCATTAACGAGAGGATGAATGAGCTCCATTGTCGCGCTGAAAGCTTCAAAGAAGCAGGGTTCCTGTCCCTGCAGCGGATCGAACCACGTGCCCGGCCACTGTTCCGGCTGTTCATGCGCAGAGGAAGTGTCCGAGTTAGGGTCGTCCGGCTAATTAATCTGGGCGCACTGCCACCAGGGCTACTTCCGAGTTGCGCGGGGCCGCTGCGACAGTGAGTGCCTTGTTTGACGCAGTACAGTCTCGTGCCCAGTACGTATGAAAGAACTGCAGCGCGGTCTAATGAGAACTGTAAACAGCACAGTTCCCACCGGCCCACAGCCGCTGTGCTGCAAACACTCCACTTGCCTGCAGGGAAATGTAATTAAAGCACCCTCGAGCTGGCTGCACAGCTCCATTACAGCGCCGTTGAGTGTTTGCTGGAATGCAAGCATCCCGTGTCATGCTGTTGGTTTTCTGCCGAGCGTCAAGCCCTGGCATTCCCGTGAAGGAAGGCTGCATAAAATCAGGGACTGAAATGTTTGCCACCACATAAACATTTTTCGAATAGATGTGAAAGACAAATATTAAGAAATTAGGAGATGCAGGGTAGCCTAACTGTTCTAAAGTGTTCACTCACTTATGCTGAATCATTTAGGAATTTGTAGGATTGGAGCAGCTTTGTGCTTAACGTAGATCCTTCAAGATTCTGTTCAGTATTGTCCTACATTTTTTGAAATATAAACGCCTCAAGAAATATTCAGTTAGGAAATATCTGCGGTTGCGATGCGTGCAGAAACGCGTGTGTGTCTTGAAGTGTCCCAAATGTTTCCTGGTCTTAAAGAATTCAATTACAGGACAAAACTTCTGCGCAGTGCAGATACCTTTCAAGTCTTCTGTGCTGCTCCCGCTGTGTTGTCACGCTGTAAATTCCTGCAGATTCCTGTATTAGCAGTAATGTCCCTCTGTAGGCTCCTTTCATAAATTTAGCAGAAAGTAACATTTTCTGGCTCGCACTGGGAAGTTACTTGGACGGAATGCGTGGTGTCCAGCCTTCATACTGCCTCTTGTCAATTTCTGGAGTGAAGTTTAAACTCGATCCTCAGCTTTGTTAAGTAAGAACCACGTGATGGTGACATGTAGAACACTGGTGATGTGTCTACACACACACACGCACGCACGCACGCACGCTTGAAGTAAGTGGAGGTGAATCGTATCGTGCAGAAAGCCTCACACACGGGCCACTTCCCATGTTAAAGTCACACTGCACCCGCACCCTCTGTGGATTGCTGCGTTGTTTCAGGAAACATTTCATCTCTGCAGGCTTTAGGTTATCGAGTCAATGAAGTGCAAAGGTCAAAGTAAATTTGGGGCAGCTGGGGACTGGACAGTAGGCCGTAATCTGAAGTTGCTATTCTGGAATTCGCTTCGAGCAAACAGAAGAAACACAACCAAATTAGTGGGAAACGCCGTCGGGGTTCGAACCTTCTGTCTTCCGGATTCATGTCTATAGCGTTGCTGCTGCGCCAGATTGCTCGTTACTTTGTCAGTAACTACACAGCTGCGTGAGGCAGATTACTTCTTGAAAAGCTGATGGTCGTTTCACCTAGTTAAGACATTCCCCGGATTTTATGGAACACGAATGTTCATTACCGTGTTCACAAGAGCCCGCCACTCGTCTCTGTGCTCAGCTTTTCGTTCATTTTAACGGATCCGACCAGCTTGACGCGTATAGTGCTCCAAACTGGATGAGAAGGCTTACAGAACTAACGCCCCTGTTAACTGATCACTGGAGTTCCCGAAGCCTGTAAGTAACTGATGTGCTGTCACGACGTTCTGCTGCCGTTTGCTTCCTGCAGACTGCGCTGTTAGTCTCCGTAAGCACTTCATAGAAGCATGAGAAGAAAAACCACAGAACAATACAAAATGGCGGCCAGTAAAATGCACACAAAAATACGCAGTACCGTTTTTCTTATTTACTGAATTTATAAAGACTGCTGTAAGTTGGATCGCACGTGTCCAGTGTGCAACTGACAAGGCAGTGATTGGCCGGCATGACCCTGTACTGGGATCAAGTGATAATCAGAATGTTTTGGGTAGGTGATATATGGGTCATCCTGTGTGAAACATTACCTTGCTGTAGACCCTCACGTCTGTTGTTCTTGTGATACTCTGTTTTGGGGGGTTTTCACTTTGTACCAGTCGGCTGTGTTGCCGACGTTTCGGTCAAACCTGACATTTTCGTCTTGAATGCCTAACTTATTTGCGACCGACCAACAAGCGAATGAGCCAGCCAAACTGCGGCCGGCGACTTGCCTCGGCCCTTTTATTCATTCCTGCGCGGAACGCACTGCGTCGCGGTGTGGCGGGAACCTTGTAATTATACGATATGATAAGACATGACATTTATTAACCGCAGTTGGGTTCCCATCCGGTGGCAGTGGTCCGTACACTGTACACAAGTAAAGAAACAACATTATACATAAAAAACAATGGAAACACCAACAAGTGCACATCAAGTTTTAATGCTCTGTATTTTTGCTTCTTCGCTCCTACATGTTTCGGCCCTTCTGGGTCATCCTCAGGGACATTCTCTGATAGTACACTAAAGCGCTTGTATCACCGCGGTAGATGGTTGTCCTACTGTAGCTGGGTATCCTAGCTGTCCACACTGCAAGTAACGTGGAAACTAACTAACTAACTAACCAACTAACTCAGTCACTCACTCACTCACTCACTCACTCACTCCACGGAGCAGAGGCCTTCTTGAGAAGCTAACAGTTTCTCAGCTAGTCAAGAAATTCCCCGCATTTTATGGAACCCGGAGGTTCATTACCTTATTCACAACAGCCCGCCACCTGTCCCTATCCTGAGCCAGCTCAATCCAGTCCATGCCCCATTCCACGTCTTGAAGATCCATTTTAATATTATCCTCCCATCTACGCCTGGGTCTTGCAAGTGGTCGTCTTCCCTCAGGTCTCCCCACCAAAATCCTGTATGCACCTCTCTTTTCCCCCGTACGTGCTACATGCCCCGCCCATCTCATTTTTCTCCATCTGATTACCCAAATAATACAAAACAATAAAAAGAAATTAAAACGCGTAATTAAAACATAACAAAGAATGAAAGCACATAAAACCAATAATTCTGGTGCACAAAACGCTGACGAGACAAATTTACAAACAATGAGACAACACACTGCACAGCAACCAACACACATACCGCACACACTCCGCCAAATGACCTTCACTTCACATTGAACTTCACTTCACACCCCGTTTCGACTTTGGTCACCACCTTTAACGGATCCCATTTTCAGGCGGTGACATTAGCACCCCCGGTACAAATGGGACTGCGCCCTGTTGGTGTCGAGGGAAGAAGTTTGTGAACTGGGCAACTGGAGTGGCTTCACCACAGTTTACTCTTCACCCCGGATCCGAGTGTCCCACGTCTGTATACCCGCAACTGTTTCTCTTCGTGAAGGCGGCGTAGCAACGTACTGTATCTCCGAAACGTCGGCTGCACGGTTGACGCAACGCTGTGGAAAAACCAGAGAACAGTAACAGCACTAGCAATGTTTCGTAGGCAGTCAGTTTCGGTTTCGTGAGGGACCCGCCTCACGTACTTTGTTCTTCTCTTCGCCTCAGGACTTCGAATGTCTTCACAACGCGTTTTTCAGTTCTTCCCACTCATTGCCACCCATCTTCATGGCAGTTTGTGCTGTGCATATCAACTGGTTCTGCACTTCTCCTTTCTTCCTAATTTCAGTCAGTTCAGCCAGCTCGATTGTTCGCTGCTTCCAGTGATTTGCCGCCACACAGCCGACCCACTCTCTCTGTGTACCACGCCAGTTCGTCTGTTCTGCACCGGAATTGCCAGCATCTCAGTAAGCCTGTTGCCATTCTCTTTCAGTTTTCTTTATCTATTCTGTCTCTCATCTCTTCATCCGTTCGACCCTTTTCCCCACCACTACGCCGCCCGGTCTGCGCATCTTTCTCTCTCCCGTTGGCGATCGATCGCTGCCCGGGTTTCCCCTTTTCCCCCACGCCCACCCTTCGCACAGCGCTACCAAGAAAATGGACTCGCCCTCATTAATTCCCTGTGGGGCCGTCTGCAGGAGCCACACCGGCGCCGATGCCGGGACGCTTGCTGATGGAAGGAGGAAAGCATAAACCGTATTATGCCTTTATAGCCAGGTGTAAGAGATACCGGTCTTCCTTTGTGTTGGAAACTGTGCCTGAAATAGCAGAGCACTTTTGACGATGCGACTGTGAGAACGGTTCCAACATTTGTGGAAAGTTTCGAGGGCGTAGTATCCAGTAATGTGTATGTGACAGATCCACTGTTTGAATGCGTGTAGGCTCCATAGACTGTTACACATGCGCGTACATCAACACACACACACACACACACACACACACAGTCCTAAGATTTAAAATTCTGTCCTTATTCTCACCATGCAGCAAGGCATTATTGTAGTTATTTACGCAGCTACGGACACGTACGTCAGGTGACAATGATCGCAGAAAACACCTGTCAGTCCGACACTAGCGAGAAGTAGGCCTCCCCAGCCTTCGGTGGATATTGCAACTTCTGTCTTTCGAAAAGCCATTCTTAGGCAGTGGTACCAACTGTCTTAAACACTTTTCAATTCGTGGCATGCATATTCAGCGAAATTATGCCCTTATAGTTGACAGAAAGGACTGTCAGGTCTCCAAGGCACACGAGAGGGTCAGTGAGACGGTTGTTTGCAGGTAGCTATATATATATATATATGAGCGGAGGCCGCAGTGGTTGAAGCACTGCGCTACAAACCGGCAGGTCGCGTTTTCGATTCCCGATGGTGTCATTGCATTTTTTTCATTGGCATAATCCTTCCGGCCGCACTATGGCCCTGGGGTCGACTCAGCCTCTAACGGAAATGAGTACCAGAAATATTTCCTGGGGGGGGGGGGGGGTAAAGGCGGCCGGTGCGTAGGGCTGACAACCTTACCACCTTCATATGCCAATTGTCTAGAAATCTGAGAGCCTCAACCTCCTGGAACCCTAAGGGCCTGTCCAGGCCTGTAATGGGACTGCTTTACCTTTATATATATGAGTGATATCTCACATTTTGCCGCAGAAATGTCATTCAATGTTTATAGGGTATGTATTTGTAACGTTACGTTACAGTGCCAGATTTATCCATGTCGTACATTAAACATCAGTCTACCAATACGTAAGGAGAAGTGAAGGACAGCTGCCTAATGCCATCACCCTGCGCTAAATGGAGATGGGTGGTGACCCTAACACCCTGGCCGCTTTACCGCCGGGGACAATTCCCCTGTTCACAGTAAATAGGAGACTGTTGCAAGTGTGACGGAACTGAACCATGACGGAATTTACGCAAAGCAGTTTCTAAATGAACGACACGTCTGTTTTGAACATCCTCGCTTTACAGACGTCCCGATCCGTGCAGTGTTAAGCTGGCCAAGTATAAGCGTCCGGGCGGCAGGGGGCGTGTATTACAGCTGCACGATACGAGAACGAGCGGTCCGTTTCGCACAACAAAGGTAAGTACAGTTTAGAATCGTGTATTTTATGGATTGTCCTTTCTCTCCCGTTATAAATCAAGGCACTACGTTTGAGGCAAAGGACTGGTGGCCGTTCGCGGGCTAAAGTAAGGTGAGCCCAATGTGTGGTGCTGTCTCGACACGTGGTCCGGAAGTGAGTCCAATATGTGGTGCTGTCTCGACACGTGGTCCGGAGGTGAGCCCAATGTGTGGCGCTGTCTCGACACGTGGTCCGGAGGTGAGCCCAATGTGTGGCGCTGTCTCAACACGTGGGTCAGTAGGCGAGCCCAATATGTGGCGCTGTCTCAACACGTGGATCAGGAAGTGAGTCATATGTGACGCTGTCTCAACACGTGGGTCTGGAGGCGAGTCCAATATGTGGCGATGTCTCAACACGTGGATCAGGAAGTGAGTCATATGTGACGCTGTCTCAACACGTGGTCCGGAGGTGAGCCCAATATGTGGCGCTGTCTCAACACGTGGTCCGGAGGTGAGCACAATATGTGGCGCTGTCTCAACACGTGGGTCAGGAGGTGAGTCCAATATGTGGCGCTGTCTCGACACGTGGGTCCGAAAGCTGAGAACAGCGGTACATGATAGCAGGGACCGACACTGTCCGCGAAACCTCGTGTTTTAGCTTTTAACAGAGCCCGGTGGACAAACTCCGTACAGTAAGTGATTCTAAATGTGTTTAGACTGCCATCCTCAGGTTCCTATAGAGCTGGAAACACACGATGTGTGATTTGCGGCTTGCATAGCTGCTGGTGGAGGTTGATCCCTGCTGACAGCGATGCCTTGTCACTTTAGGATAAGATACCAGCATTTTGGAAGAGCCTGTGGCCTCGTTCTTCAGGCCAATCTCTTTGAACTACCCTGAAGAACGAGGCAGCAAGTTTCTAAGAAACGTCTGCAATTAGCAGTGAAGTGACATGTGCGCCACATCTCAACACTGTGACTTTCAGAGGTACCCAGTCTTCGCCCGGGCCGTGTTTGCTTCTCTTGTCATTATAACAAAGTAGCACTTAATTGGCTGCAGTTTAATGAAGACTTAGTATTCACGTTAAGAAATCGTATTTTACTCGTGTAATTAAAAATCATTGTAAAGAAGAATTGGAAACGTGTCCAACAACTGCAAGGCAATAAAGCAAACCGTTTTACCAACAGTGACCGTACTGAGTATCAGGGAGAATGCTGGGTAAGTTCCATATCTGTGAGTGTTGTGTGCGCATCGCGGACGGGATGGGGCAGTCGAGAAGGTAGAAACATTGCGCGAACTCTCCGCGCAGTTACGTTGTGCCTTCTATGCCCGTCTTGTTAACTCCTCACACACACAAACACACTCACACTCTCTGACACTCACAATGGGCGCACACTTAAAGTAGGTTAGCACTGCGGTGGCTTTTCTTAGCGAAGTTGTTCAATGTTGTTGTAACGGGCCAATCATTGTGACTTTCCTTGTCACGCGTACGTAACCAGTTTTCAACCAAACACAACGCAGTGTTTAGGTGCGCCATTTAATGACATTCATACAACAAACAGAATTTCGTTTCTTACACGAGTACCCGACTTCGTTCTTGACAAGATAACTGGGTGTCAGGCTGCAGTCCAAGGCGAAACAGTTTCGGCCGTGCAGTTTGCAAGTTCAGCACGCACAGACAGAAGTGGCATTGAGGTTGTGGGCCGTGATGCTTCCACGCGTTTATATCTGCCGTTCACATTTGGTATTAGGAAGGTAACAACGCTGAGATCTGCGCCTGGAGAATATCCATTGCACCTGCAAAGTTTTGTCTTTTTACGCTCTTAGATACGACCTGATAGTGGCTAGTTAAATTGGCCGAAACATGTAGCTGGATTTATACCTTGAATATAAATAGAAACTGTGTTCGACTGATACGTTGTTACTGCCTGTAACTCGTCGGGATGAATCAACGCACGTCTCCTCTGGCACATCGTTACATTTATACCAGACTGCACGGTGTCACATAACAGAAAGCAGCAGTCTGCGCAGACAAAGCTGTAACCATGGCGCACTGACCCCCACTTTTAATTACACGTTAGTGGCCGATCGTGGTTTGGAGCCTTCCCAGATTTTAACCGCCCTCTGACCTGTTATGCTTCTTCCGCGTGTAAAACCCTACACGCATGCCCCGCTGTTGGCACCACCTAGTAAATCCAACAGCAGGCTAATTTTCACGCGATGGCAGAAGCGAGGCAGCTGCCCGAACGTCGTTACGTCCGTCACGTCGTAAGAGGAACAGCAGTATGCATTATCGCACCTGGTTTATTTAGGCGCTTTTGGCGTAAGTCGCGAAAAGCGCCTGTTATCTTTGTCATGTTTGTCCGTTCGGTCTGTCTGCCCTCGTGTATCAGCTGCGCACCCCGCGGAAGGATTTTCGTGAAATTTGGTATCGTGCAGTTACATTAGAATCTGTCGATATGATCCAGATTTGGTGACAGTCCGACAGTAATGTCGACACCTTTACATGAAGACATATGTACGTCACTGTCACTGTTGCTGGAGACATACACGCTCCGCACGGTCGCACGGAGCGATGCCGGGCTGTTAAACGGCAGCCGAGGCGGCGCAAGCATTCCGAAGTGTGTTTAGCTCACCGTTACCAAAGAGAAGGCATTGTTGCCTTTCCATGGAAATGCTTTAAGTATTTATATTGCGCACAGACACGCCTCGTGTGTACGGCTGCAGCACAAGTTAAACACATTATTGGATTTGTTTGGGAGCAACGTTTAGCTGAGCAACAATACCAAGAACACATTGTTGCCGGCGACGTAATTTTGAGCGAAACTGTCAGGCTGTAAGGCTAGCAGAGGAGGTAAAAACTTCCGCGCTGATGCCACAATTTTACATTGCATGTACATTGCCCATTTTGTTTTTTATCTTGTAAGTCAAAATGTATGATGGACAGGAAAGTGCAAGCATCAGTGGCCTACGAACAGCACTCTGTAAACGTCTCAACGGAAAATTGATCGATTCGTGTAACAGAATTTGGCCTTCACTGCGCTGGAAAGTAAATAACACGTGCGACAGAGAAACTGCCCCAGTTGTAGGGGACCCGCATGTTCCCACTGGGCGTGCCTTCCTTGCCTGCAGTGCTTTACAGCCCGCCCCTAAGAAGGTCCGCGCCTGGAGTCAATTTTCTTGTCTGCTCTTTGCAGGCACATGTAACATGGCCTTTTTTTGCCATACTGCTTACTGAAAGAAGTAAATTTGGTCCGTAATTTAAAAAAAAGCGAAATATTCATTAAAAACTGTAAATTTACACTTATATTTTATTCTCCAAAATGATGAGGCGTGTAACAAATATCGGACTGTAAGAATCAACTGCACTGCTTAAACTAACAGAAATGTAATTTTAGTGTACACAGTGGCCCCACTGATGCACAGGTTAACCATCGGAGACAGTGCAAATAATGTGTCATTTCAATGATACAGTTTTGTCACAAACCTTTAGAACGTAAAGCCGTTATTTTTGTGCGCGGAGCAGTGTCAAGCACGATACATACATGCATAGACAGACCCGCACAAGCACGATACATACATGCATAGACAGACCCGCACAAGCACGATACATACATGCATAGACAGACCCGCACAAGCGGAACGCTTACATTTGTCATTTCTCTCTTCGTCGTTGTCTTCTTTTCCTCGTTTGCTTCTGATATGCAAGGCACCTGCAGCCACCCTTATAGCTGTGGGCAGATGTTCCAATACCTACTGCTTCAAGTAAGTTCCTCTGGGGCATTTGTTGGCGGTCGGTTGGCGATCGTTCGACCCGGTACGAACTGCGCGTGCGCGAGTGCTGGGGCCGCCGCAGCCAGTCGTGAGCGCAGTGTGAGGTGCAGGACAGTGCTTGTTCAGTTCGGGGGGTAACAAGGGCGAGTTGTGCTGACGGGTACAAGTCCGCGAAGGCGGGTGTGGGCATTCCATCACCCTGAGATACGCTGCCATCAGCAGGGATAGACATTGTGTGTATGTTTACGAAGTGCTGAAGGAGAATGCGATAAGTTACGTCTGGTTTTTCGTGTAAAATAAAAACCAGTGTTCATTCAGCACCACCAACAAAACTGCTGAGAATATACAGTGATGAATGAACGTCTGCGTTGAGTGTTGTCGAAATGCCTCAGTTCACATGGAGCATATTTTATGCAGTGTATGACGTAGCTATGCGATAGGAAGACCACGTGTGTGTCAGTTGGATACAAAGCGTGTGCAAATGTTTGCGTATCGTTCGGCGACGACCAAATGGTGGGTGACGGTGGCTCTGTGGTGCCCCATTTAACCACTTCATCGTCTGCTCATTTTCACCAGCGTTTCGACCCGTCGGTGCTTACTCATCACAAGACACCGTTGAATTGTTCTGTCTGTACTTCTGTTACTCTCACTTCTGCTCCTGCTGTCAGCCCGTCTTTCTCGCCAGAAGCCACATGTTGGGCGTGAGGCCGAGGAACATGCATCTCTGGCTCCTCAGAGTGTCTTTCTTTTGTGCGATTGTCGCGGCGACGTCCGGGTTTGTGCTTGAAGGGTCGCAGACATCGTACGCACAGTTTCGGAAATGGAACGCCGGTTTAAATGGGTCTTTAGAACTCGAGTTTAAGACAGAGCAACCAAACGGGTTATTGTTGTACACCGATGACGGAGGGACATACGACTTCTTCGAGATCAAGCTGGTGGAAGGCGCGCTGAGACTGCGGTACAATCTCGGGGGTGGTGCCCAGATCTTGACAGTCGGTCGAGACCTCAACGACGGCCACTGGCACAAGGTGCAGGTAGAGCGCCACGTGGAAACGACGTCACTTACAGTGGACGGTGTCACACAGAGTCGGTCGTCGCGTGGCAAAGAGTTCCATTTCGGGCGCCTGGCTTCTAACTCCGATGTCTATGTCGGCGGTATGCCGTCGTGGTACAACACCAAACTGACCCTTCTGGCTCTTCCAAGCGTTATCTTCGAACCACGTTTCGGTGGAGCGATCCGAAATCTTGTGTATGCGGATGAGGAAGGCGGTCTTCCCAGGAGGCAGGAGATGAAGATGACAGAATTCAAGGTAAAGAGCTTTCCTTCCATTACTCAGCAAATTACTTAGTGTATTAATTGTGGGCAAGTCAGTTGGTACAGCAACCAGCAAGCAAGTTCCCGTAGTGTTGCTGGCGTGTGAGTTGTATTTCAGTTGACACGCCGAGGAGCGAGCCAGCAGTTCCTTTGTGCACGTAGTTCGCCATGTCGTTTGTATTTCGAACGGCGTACCAAAGAGGGGGTCAGCTGCTTGGTGTTTGCTTTTACTTTTCCATATCAATTGTCCTTCCGTCGGTATACAGACAGAGGAAACCGAGGATTGCTTTTATCCACTGTCATATCAACTGCATTTCGTGTCACATACCGACCAGCAATTCTGTTTGTATATTCCAGTTGCCATACTGATAACCAAGACACAGGCGCGCACCCAAGGGAAGGGGGGGGGGGGCTGCCGGGCTACAGCACGCTTAAATCGAAACTTAAAAATCACAGATTTTGTAGACACGATATCAAACGTTTCACGTAATTTCACCTTCAGTCGAAATGAGCCACTGCAGTCGGCCGATGACTAGTACGTTAGAATTTTGAAAAATAAAATAAAGAACTTCAGATGTGACAGATGAAAGTAAAGAAACCAAGAACATCAGACGTGGTGATTTAGATTAGGAGAGTGCGTCATGGAACACGTAGCTACATGTAGTTACATGCAGCTATATGTAGCTACATGTAGCTGCATTTGTAGATGTATAACTGCGGTAGCAAACAGCTTAATGTTACAGTTGTACCTAAAGCATGATTTTTATAACATAATGTTTAAAATCAAATTCTATATAGCCTCAGTGCCAGCCCCCTCCCTTCACTGAACAAGTCTGAGAGCGCACCTGTCTATACCTTGCCGTTATCAGTTCGGAAACGTCGCCAGTTCCTTTCGCATTATTCGGTACGTCATTCTCATAATGTTCATGCTAAAGAACAGGGGCTGTTGTGTTCAAAAAGCGAACAAGCATGGAATTGTGATTGTTCGGCGAACTTTTTCCCTGTTAACACAAAGGCACCACCGCACCGTCTGCCTGAACTGTGGCTGCCGCTTGTTGCACGCTGATCGTTACAGGCCGTGCTTATGGTCTGGTTACACAACGCTGAGTGATTAGTGAGTCAATAAACAAACGGACTTGCCTGCTGGAAGGAACCTGGCGTTGTTCGATTGTCGGAATTATCCCGCGATTTGCCTGGAGCGATTGAGGAAACTCACGGATATCCTGGTTCAGGATAGCAGGTCGTCAGGCCTAGGGTAGGCTCTTCCGGCTAGGAAGGAACGTGCGTTCCGAAACGGGTTTATTCGCTTCTATACGGTTTTGCATTGCGTGACAATTGAGTAATATTTATGCGACGTAAACATCTGGGCCAAGTGTGCAGCATGTCAGCGTTAGAAGTGAACGGCGTAACGATTGGCTGTATACTTAATCCGGCAACCAACGCAGTGTTTGTGTGGATGTCCGTATATCGCATGTTGTTTCCCTACAGCTCATGGCCATCCGTGGTAACAACGTGTCCGTTTTGTACAGGTTCTGTAGGGTTAAATTCAGGTACAGATTTGATTAATTTTGGTGTCCATGTATACCAGTCAGTAGGTGCGGTAAGAGTATACTGCCGAATTTTATGGGACGAGTTCCGAACTAAATTTTTTGCATGAGGCGGGCTGAACTTTGCTGTGGTTTTCCTCAGTCCCTCTCGCCACATGGTTTGACGGTACCTCACGTGCCAGTTGACCCGTTACTGGACGCTGCATAATGTGAGAGATTCAGGGGGTCGTCACGGAAACAGGAGATGTAAAATTGTTTGTAATGGCGCCGGCTGTTCAGTCTCAGGTTGTTATCTTCGGGAATGTGACGCCGTGTAGTTAGGTAGATACTAAACGTTTGGATTAACCTGCTTATCCCGAAACGTCGGCAAGGTCATAATCATGGTAACTACAGCCGCAAGAGTCTGAACCATGATACAGTGTGGGACCTTCCTCAGTTCACAGCATTTGCCGTGCGGTGTAACTGGCAACTATATGTGCCACGCGATTTAACATCGAAAACTGCTTATTTTGCCCAGCCAGCATTTTTACATACTGCGTAGGGTTCTCACAGTCAACGGCGACAGATTGCTTGAGACTGAATGACTGGTTGGTCTTTCTAACTCAGCTGCACCTTGCGTTATTTGAGCTACGAACTGATTTTTGTGTTGCATGGAACTACGTACCTGTCCCAGTGGCCGCGCGGTCTAAGGCGTGGGTCTGCGGCCGAGCGCTTGCTGGGATCGTGGGTTCGAATCCCACCGGGGGCATGGATGTTTATTTCTTGTACAGTGTTTGTGTTGTCTCTGCGACGGGCCGATCCCTCATCCAGAGGAGTCCTACCGACTGTGGTGTGTGTCTGAGTGTGATCAAGTGAAAACAACCCCGACACGTACTCTGAGTAGGTAGAAGAGGGAAGGACTGCGAAACGAAGAGAACCACTTGAGGTTCCAGAGGGTGCAATAAATGCCTCTAGCTGAAGGCGTTTAACCAGCTGTGTGCCCTACACGTTGCACCCTGTTCTTCCGTTACCTGGAAACTGATGATGGAATGATTTTCAGCGTCAGTCAGTACAGAGTGTAACCATCTGCGTCGTGACGTCACGCAGAATGTTAGGTGCTCACGAGCGTTTGTGGGGACCGGGCCCCCCCCCCCCCCCGTCTTCAGGGTAGATGAGAAGTAGTGGGGCCCTGCAGGCTTTTGAGAGGCATTAGTGGGCTTCTGCCACACTTGACGGAGTCACAGTCTGAAAACCACAGTCTCAATGTTCTCACGACGTGATAAGGTCAAATGTCCGTCGTTGCTGCTGTCTGACGGTGAAAGGTGAAGGAAGGTAATGTTGCCCCTCGCCATGCCACGACGGCGTGTGTGGGAGTGGAGTTGTAATTCCACTCATTCTTCACCTCGGCTGTAGATGGAAGTGAGTGGTCCGGTTCACACCTCGCTCGCGGTGCCTGTAAGAGGCTTGCAGCCAGAATGTGTTCACAGGCCAGCGCTGGAACATTCTTCGTCACATGACACAAAATTGGCGAGAGTTGCTTCTGCTGCACGTGCCCGTAGAAAGTCGATAAACTAAATTTGTGTGACCTTGATGCGACGGGCCCGGGGGGGGGGGGTTCAACAAATATAACTGCACGAAACATCATGTCGGCGACATCAAACCACGGGTTTTTATTTATCCTTCTAAGAGTAACAATTTCGTATATTTTTGTTATTAACGGCTTTAGGTGGCGGATGGGGCGATAACTGAGCTGCGTGTAACTAAACATATCAAGAATTTACTGTGATGGTAAATTCCTCAAGTTTTAATGCCTTCCCCAAATATTTGATACGTCAGAGGAAGTGAGTGTACGTCACAGCAGTACGAGCGACACTCACGCAGCGACTAGCCGCACACTTTGCAGTGCGAAATTGTGTTGATAGTTAATGAACAGGAAGCGGGGTTTCGTTACTGCAGAGCTAATGTTTCCGTTTTGTGAAATAATTTTCAAAAATTCTGACATGCTTCTTGCTAAAGCATTACGCAGCAGTTCTCTGTCTTATATTTAACCCTTGTCTTATCATTTCCAAAATAGATGTGTAGCGGTGAAACAACTGTGCTGCATATGCAGACTGTATTACGACGCTGCTGCAATAGAGCGGTGTGAACCGGCGTCAGTCCTTCGAATTTCAGCGTCTGGCCAATTAGACAGACAAAGTTTTGCCGTAAATAACAACAGTTTTGTTAGTGACATCACAGTGTGGCATGTGACGCGTTATGTCGTGTTAGGAACATATGCCGAATGGGGTAGGCAGCATATTCTTCGCCTACCCCAGGCTGTACGGCGTCACATCACTGACGTCTGTTCCCAAGAACAGCCGTGAGAACCTCAGCTGGCACTGACTCGTACAGGACTGCTGTTGTAGCAAGGAGAACTGCCTTTTCTGGGCCCGGGATACAGTTGCTTTCCTGGTCAGCAGCACGACATGCTGAGGCCAGACTTTTAAAGGGGGGTTGCAAAGCTAATTCATTTCCTTTTTGTGGCGCAGCAGCCCAACTCGGGCCAGTGCCGCCCCATTGTTGAGGTTTCTAGATCACACACACACACACACACACACACACACACACAGTCGGTAGGACTCCTCTGGACGGGTGATCAGCCCGTCGCAGAGGCCTCTACCTGACAACACACAACACTCACAAGAGATAGACATCCATGCCCCCGGCGGCATTCGAACCCACAATCCCAGCAAGCAAGCGGCCGCAGACCCACTCCTTAGACCGCGCGGCCACTGGGATCTGCTGTCAAGCAAATTGAGAGATTAAAATTTACTAGTGTAATTATAAATTGATAATGAGGATTCGAATCGCCATCAGAACCCCACTGCAGTCGCTGCACATCGCGTTACCAGACCTTATTACTGTTAAGTATTGGCTGGAGTATGGAGTACAGCAGACGCCTCTGTTTCGCCACCTGACGCAGCGCGATGTCGCTTATTCGTAGGAGAATGAAGTTACTTTGGCGACACTCGTCTTGCATAAGCGCCTGAGGTAGTGTAGTAGGCGCGAAGCCGCGTGTGCCCGCCTGTGTGACTCGGCAGCCACCTGGATGTCGCGAGATGCAGAATGTATGTACATGGACTGTAGAGTTCACAGTTCTGAGACCTAACTGTCGCCGTCCTGTTTTCATTATGTCGGTAAAGTGTTCTGTACGTGATGAAGCATTGTGCGTTCGGACGCCATTATGGTGTAAACAAATCGATTAATCGTCTCCTTAAGTAAAATAAAGGCAGGGCCAGGGAAAGCGCTACGGCCAGAGCAAATCGAGTGCGAAAATTTGTTGTGCAAATCGTAGTTACCTCTCACTGTGAAACATGGAAAGGGAGATGCAGATGTGGGCTGTCAAGGCGTCAGAGAGGCACGTGTACAGGGACATGCGTAGGAAGGCAAAACGCGTGCAGACACTTCCTTCTTCACCAAACTGTCTGTCTCCCCGTGCGCCGTGCACTGCACACGCACGGCCCTCGACCACATGCCAGCTTTCAGCAGGAACGTCCACGTCTTTCTAATAAACAAAAATACGAACGTTTTAGTGTTTATTAATTACAGTTTACATATTATCACGTGTCGCGTGTCTTTGCTTGCCCTAACCCCATTCTCCGCATAAAGTTCCTTCGTCGCAAATACAAAATTCGACTCCTCAGAAACTCTGAGACAGTCATCATTGGCTGCATGCAGGTGGCGTTCAGGACGTTACAAGAATGTGCCTGCAGTACGTGGAGTGGACTGAAGGTACAACCTGAACGTGCGGTTTGTGTTTGACATCGGTGAACGTGGTCACTTCTGCCCTCTGGGATGTGACAGAGTCTAGGTTCGTAGATAGGTAGCACGTACTGTAGCCTCAGGATCGTGGATAAAACATGCTGTCAGGATGAACTCTGAGCGGGGAGACTTATTCCACAGAAGTGGATGAAATTAGAAAAATGTTCCCTCTAAGCTGCGCGGGTGCGCGCCTGCACAGTAAATGAAATGCTCCCTCGCACGCTGAACTGTTGCCGCGCAGCTGGAATTTTTCAGTTTTCTTTGTAAGTATTGTTATTATGCATATTACAAAAATTTTGAAAGTGCCGCGCAGTCGTCAGGTCGTGTAAACATTTTCTTCTTGGAGCAGTACCAGGTCCGCGCAGCTTTAAAACAATTAGAGGGGACAGTGGAGTACAGCCAAGAAGAAGCAGCAAGCCTACTGCAGGAGGCGTGCGCAGAATAAGAAGGCACTGCAGTGTACGTTGTAAGTCGGTTTTGTGAAGTGCAGACGTGTTTAGGTATGTGTCATTGTTGGTACTGATATTTCTCTATCGGACTGTCCGAACAGCTGTGCAATGTTGGTACTGATGTTTCTCTATCGGACTGTCTGAACAGCTGTGCAATGTTGGTACTGCTGTTTGTCGATCGGACTGTCCGAAAAGTTGTGCAGTGTTGGTACTGATGTTTCTCGATCGGACTGTCCGAACAGCTGTGCAGTGTGCACTGGGCACTTCCACAGCTAGTTACGAAAATCGCCGTCTCTCGCACTCAGTGATGGTTGTGTTTCCAGCGTGTTCAGAAAGAGAGAACAAACGGCTTAAAAACGGATGTGGATGTAACTGCTGCTAACTTGTGTCCATATTGCTGGTGCACTTGGGTGTCGTTTCTATCTTAAAATTATTTTTTTCAAGTTATTTAACCCAGAGTTATTACGCAAGTGCTCTGAAGTGTGTACACCATTCTTGGAACTTAATTAACTGAAGAAAGAAACTCGTTAGTCGAATTCTTCTGGTTTTTAAAACAGTCTGTTATCCGGAAAAAAATCACTGATGTAAAAGGGGTGTGTGTGTGTCTATATATACGAGTACGTGCCCTTTGGTTCTAATATTGCACGATATGCTGAACTGTGTTGCTCTGTGTTTTTCCTTCTGAAGGGCGAAATGTCATTGTATAGTATAAAAGAGGTTTACGTTATGCCTTACTGAGAATATTTCCGACGTCTGTTATGACGTTAATTCATCTACTGCCGTTAGTCTCTCGTTCTTTACTCTGAGAATCAATTTGATGTAACAAGTAACCGTCCGAGATGGAATGTCGGGCTCCCTTGCGTTAAACCAGGCGGTATGTGTGATTACCAGAACCCATTATAGAGTTAAATTCTTGATGTAATTTAGTTTCATTGGGAATAATCTTGGATGTAAAGTGAAAAACAAAGAATCCCTAAGACTGCTTTACTTCTCGCATTGCAGTTCACTCGTACTTCGTTATTAGCAAGTTTCCTTTCGCAGCCCTTCCCTCTTCTACCTGTTCACAGTAGGTGTCGAGGCTGTTTATTTTCACTTGATCACACTCAGACACACACCACAATCGGTAGGACTCCTCTGGACGAGGGATCAGCCTGTCGCAGAGTGCTCTACCTGACAACACAAACACTGTACAAGACAAACATCCATGCCCCCGGTGGGATTCGAACCCACAATCCCAGCAAGCGCTCGGCCGCAGACCTACGCCTTAGACCACGCGGCCACTGGGATCGCCATTAGCGGCAGTGCAATAGCATTTTCTGAGGACCCGGGCAGTAGAGCCCGCAGTTTGTTGTCTGTACAAGACAGTGTCATAGCTCGGTACACCGTGCAGGCCGCGTTATAAGAAGTGGCGCTCCTCTGCACCATGTAACTGCAGAACGCACGAGACAGTGGATACAGCGCGGTGTTTGGCTTGCGAAGGATGCTTGCAGAGAACAGAACTGACAAGTGGGACAGTCACGTGGTGTGCAGAAGGCTCCGAGTTCGACTCCAATCGTGCTTTCGTAGTGAAATAATAAAAAATCTGTTCTGCATTGGAAACTTATCTTAGATTATTTAATGACAGTGTATCAACTTAACATTTATTTAGGGCCGAATGCCAGTCGGAAATGATCACACTCGGTGAACCTGCGAAGACTCGGGAGGTAAACGGGAGTAGCCGTTCGAGGCACCCCGTGTGAATTCACGTGCAGCGGCTGAGGACAGTCGGTGTCCCGGCCGATTTTTGAAGCACGCTCTTGCCGAATACGCCACATTCTTTGTTACTTGAGGAAATTCGCGAAGTTTCAGGTTCCCACAGCGGTGTTGATGAAGAATCAAATCTTCTGGGATGTGACACCCTGTCGTTGGGTGATTACTCTCCGATGTTTCGAAAGATCATAGTGCTGCCATCTTCGTGGTCTTCTTGGACTGTGTGACCCTGAAGATGAAAGCAATACAATCCTTCAAAACGTCGGGTATCAATCACCCAATGACACGGCGTTTCATTCCATAAAGCTTGAATATTGAGGAAAACTGCTGCATTATGAATCCCGAAGCGACGCGAGCTCGAGATGTGTTAACTGCCAGCTGTCTCACACGGCGGACAGCGTCCGGCGCAGTTATGTAGGCCGATGGACACGCCGGCGACTGGATCCTTACACAACTGTCACTTCATCTTCTGCTTGCCTAACGACAGTACACAACACCCTTCTTACCTTTATTGACACCTGAACTACTCAGTTAACTCAAGTACGTAAGACCGACTCCAGCACAACGCACAGACGGTATGTTACGATATCAGAAGTACCATTTGTGGTGCAGCATGTTGCGGTGAGGTGTGCGCCACCACCGGGCACCCAACTGTCTTAAAGGAAAACGTTACGGCGTGCTGTCTGGTAAAAGTCTAACCTCGCCACGTGGCATCGCTGTAAAAAGTTTAAAATATGTTATGAAGGATGTATAGTTCAAAAACACTAAAAACCGTGTGGCGAGGTTAGACTTTACCAGAGAGCACGCCGTAACGTTTTCCTTTAGGAGAGTTGGGTCCCCGGTGCTGGCGCACACCTCACCGCAACATGCTGCACCACAAATGGTACTTCTGATATCGTAACATACCGTCTGTGCGTTGTGCTGGAGTCGGTCTTACGTACTTGGATTCGAACAACCAGCGCGGGGTGGGAAATATCAAAATTCTCAATTAATGTTACACCTGAAAGCAATTTAAATATTAAAAACTCATCGGAAGTTTAGAGTATCTTCTTTGGTAGTGCATAAATCCAGTGCTTAGCGAGGGTCCGCGAATCAGTCGAGGAATTATTATGGGACTGGCCTTCCCTGCTGTCCGCATGGGACCGGGGGGGGGGTGCAGATTTTAGTTGGGAAGTCTGACGGACGTGGATGGCTTGGAAGAAGCAGTCGAATGCACGTTGCACTGGATATTAAGGTAATGGTGTCGACTGGATTTGTATTGCTCAGAATGGGGCCCACTGTGGGACTGTGCTGAACGCGACACACGTGAGTGCACATTTGGCACGTAGAAATGTAGTTTCTATTGATCCTGCGTGTTTCGGCATCGTTTGCGAAATTTCGTGGAAGTTTACACCAAAATTGAGAACTTGCTGATGCACAAAATATGACAAAGTTATCCATATTATCTTACAGCGTTCATGCAGCTGTGTGAACACGTGGGTTGCTTAATTTGTTTTCGTGTCTTGTCTGGACATCCAGTCAAGATGCACGCAATGACCCGTGTTAAAGCTGGTGACGTAAAATTCTCGAGAATAACCTTAGGCGAGAATATTCTCCAGAATATTCTCCGACCCGAGAATTTTTGAGAATTTTCTGTTTTCCTGTCCAAAAAGACGTAACTACAAAATCGTAACATGTTACTATTGTGCATAATTACTAATGTACTGTATAAATATTTTCCCTTTTCTCGACGGGCCTCAGCACAATAAAGAGATGTCGGTAAAAGTACAGCGGTTCGAGGAGGAAGGAGAATAAAATATTTGATATATGTACTGTACTCATCATGTTTATTTTGTTTAGTGCATCCGTTACATTGATAAGTTGCTTTTACACTCATGTTGTCGGTTGTACTCTGAAATTTTTGTTGAATTTCAGCCGTATTTCAAAATGCATTCACAAAGAAGAAGAATGTAACGATTTTTCGAAATCCCTGCGTGTCGTCTGCGTTGTAGCTGCGTCGTGTTTTCAGAGTTTGCTTCACTCGTATTTCCTTGCCGTTCTTGTTCTTGACACTCTGCTCCCCGGCGATGTCCGGTTTGGACGGACAGCGAGTCACCAGCATTTCTTAAAAGTTGCACATTGCGAACGTAAGTCAACTTGCCAGCTGCTGTCTTGTATTGTTCGTCTTGCATGAAAATCAAGTTCAGAAATGGGAACCAACTGCATGCACAGGTTTGTGTTATTTTATTGTATTTTATTCATCATATTCCCTCCAACATGTTTTGGCGAGCTGCCATCTTCAGGGAAGATACAGCACTTTCATTACATAAAACACTTAAAAGATTAAAATGTGCTGTTCACGCTATTATTAAAATCTTGAAATGTTAAAATCCTCTACATTTTTTGTAGGTTATTTCTCTATTCTTGCATAATTTTTTGTAGGTTATTTCTCTATTCTTGCATAATTGTGCAAGAATGGAGAAATAACCTACAAGAAATTTAGAGGATTTTAACACCTCAAGATTTTAATAATAGCATGAAGAGCACATTTTAATCTTTTAAGTGTTTTATGTAATAAAAGTGATGTATCCTCCCTGAAGATGGCAGCTCGCCAAAACATGTTGGAGGGAATATGATGAATAAAATATAATAAAATAATACAAAATTGTGCTTTTAGTTGGTTCTCATTTCTGAAATTTCCAGATCTTTCTTGAGCAGTTTTCTTTCTTTTGGCGGGCCGTATGCACAGTGCCGTGTGTACTGGAACTTATTTCCGTAGCTCCTGAAGTGGGAGGCACACTTAGTACTGAAACTGCGACTTTTGCTAATTTTAAACCGTAAAGCGGTAGCAGAAGCTTGCCGCTTCACTTACCGCACTTAACAGAGTTGCAGTTTTTACTTTTACGCAGCTAGGAGCGTTTGAGCAAGTGACAAGATGCTTTTTCGTTCTTGCAACGTTTTTCACGTATTGTGTCGCGCGATACTTGCAGTACACGGCAGGGAAAGCAATGGTATATTCGCTGCCTGCCAGTCAAGTGAAGCCAACACGCTCTGTGGCGAGATACTACTCGGGAAAATTTCCAAGTGCTAAGAAATATCGCAGTTGTGCCCACAAATACATTCTGGAAGTAGTGCAAGTTGAAATAAAAGACATTGATTTTCGACAGTACAGCTCAGCATCAGAGCGCCAGACAACAGCGCCAAAAACTAGTTTGATGTACCAGTGCCCTGGTGCTACCACCGCCTCTCCGCTAGTGTAAGGCCATCGCATTCGCAGGGCAGCGTTGTTCCTTCGAGACCGCAGGGGGTCTTCATGAACAGTCGATCTACGCGACATACACTAGATGATCCATGCTACGGGTAGCTGCGCTGCTGCCGTACGTGCAGATTGACAGTAGGGTCCTGGAACGTTCTCCAAAGCCCTAAATTGTTTAGGAAAATTAAAGCATCCGTTTCTGAGAAAATTCTCACATATTCTCGGAGAATAATCTTTCGGAGAATATTCTCAGAATATTCTCGTTCTCGGAGAATATTCTCAACTCACATCTCTAGTTAAAGCAAAGCTACTCCACACGTAGGCTGTAATAACACTGCTGAGAAATTATTCAAAGCTATAATGCGGCTGTATGGTTTAACAGTGTGTGCAGGCTAACCTCCTCACGCACAAACACGTGCGTGTCAGTGTTAATGCAAGCAGTCCGCAAAACACACGCACTAAAAACGCATGACGAATTAAGAAACCTGCAGCCCTGTGTTGACACCAGCTGCATGAATGCTGTCACGTGATGTAAATTACTGTTGCAGCTTACTGCATTCTAGTAAGTTTCAAATTTTCGTGTAGAACTGCCTGAATACGGCGCAAATGACGCCGAAAAGTGTAGGAGCCATACAGGACTCTATTTCCGTGTGTCAAATGTGTGTTCGTTGGTGTTACGAACGAATGACCCAGTTAAGGTGCACGAAATAAACAGTGTCAAAACCCAGCAAACGGAGTGATTGCATCGCGAACGCACGCGTAATAAAATTTCGGGAGTGTTTTGACTAGCTGGTGAACTTCCGGACTCCCCAAAACCTTTGGGGGAACCATGGCGGTCACAAGCAAACCCTTGATAATCCCTGCCCAGTAAGGCAGGAGGCGAATTTTTTGGCGTCATTTGCCATGAATTTTGTGTTTCCTGTACTCAGACTTCGTTGGTTCCCCTGAGTCTTGAAGCAAATGCTGAGACGGTTCCCAGCTTCCAGGCTGGTGTTCTGTACTTCCCTTACAGCGCTTGTGAAGTGGTGTAATAAAAATTAAAGCCCTGCAGTGGAGACCATCAAATTGCCTCTCTAAATTTCATGCTGCGGGGGGTAACGCAATGATTTCCAGTGCATTCCGCGTTTGTGTATAACGAGGGAACGAGGTGTAATGCCAACACGGCAAGTTATTCCTCAACACCACGAGTCCGCCGTCCAGTTCGATCAATACATGTTTTGCATTCAGGCCGCAGGTTCTGCTGTGTGTTCCCGCCACAGCCCAGGCCACTGATGTTTAGAGCGCTACCTGGCGATACACATCTTAAAGCTGTGAAACAACTGCAAGATTGGGATCGCAATTGAAAATGCTGCAACTGCCGAAACACGCAGCAACCGGCATACTGAATGTGCCGGCTTGGCTGCCGGCCGGACTGTCAGGTTAGATGCCAGGCAGGGGCAAGAATTACTTCTCTGCAATACCGGCTTTGGGTGCTTCGCATTTGGGACACTCCAGGTTCGAATTCCGTCGCATCCCCACGCCCTCTAGGCCAGTCCTGCTGTAATAATGTTTCGTGTTAGGCAGATCGCTTCCTTCCAAATCCTTTCCAGTCAATATTTAATCATAGTCCGCGATTCGGCGTTGTATATTCTGAACTGCTTACAGGGTCGTTAAATAAATACACGAATAAATGAAAATTAAACTCACGTTAATTTACCTGCGGATTTCGTAAAGGGTGCTGAGTTTCTCACCAGCTCAGTGACGGTCAGCTACATGTAATTAGTTTTGTGTGCTGAATGTAGAAGCAGTGTGCGGAAATTGGTAGTGTTGTGTCACGTGTCATTTATGTTCATGTTAATGTTCGGGTTCATAATGTGCGGACAGGTTGAACAAGTGGGGCGGTAACCCAGTGTTTGTGTACGTATAGATTAAAATATGTAGGCCTGCGTGGGTTTTTAAAAGAATGGAACACGCTCGTGTATTTCACACGCACGCACGCACGCACATAGTGTCTTGCAAACTTAACATCCATAACTAAGGCACATTGAAGTGTTTGGCACTTGAGGTGAACAGGTCTACAGTTTTATTTATCAAACTGCCTTGTGTTCGCCAAAGGAGAGTTCAGTGTTTGGTAATTGGCGGGATATTACTAAAAAGTTTGAAACATATATACTGCTGACAAACCCCATGTGTTCCCTTAAACTTGAATGACTCTTTTATGCTGATATTTTGGTGCACAGAGCATTGACAGCCATGTGAGTGGTGCACAGAACTGCGAAACGTGACTGGAACTTACTCACAAGTTACAGTGCCTTATGGATCCAGAGTGTATCGGCGTGTCTGTTACAGACGTGATTTATCCTGTGTTTGCCACATCGTGTGAAGCAACAGCCGATAAATCCCAAGGAGGGAACAGCAGCGCACAATCTACCGTCTGTCAGCTGATCACGCAACATAAAAAATTTTCGAAACGTCTGATGGGGCGTAAATGCAGCCTAATTTATGGTGGGAATCACACAGTACGAGATCGCTGCATATCTTAAAATCTCCAATTTCTTCCTTAACATCTGTGCGTGCACTTTGTAGGGGCGTCGTTTCCTTTATTGACCTGCTAAAAACAGAACGCGTGTTTCTGTGACTCTTTTTGTAGTTTAGTTTAGGAAAAATGACAATTTTGTAGCGAATTGCGACGTTTTGCTACATTGTAAGATTTGCTTTAGTATTATGTTCCAGCCTGTGTTGGTGTCACCCTGCACGGTTGTTATGTTCAGTGAAACTTTACAGGCTGCTGACGACAGGATATGTTTGCAGCCGAACTGAAAGTTTGGACGTCGTCCACCGTCTTTATTTAACATTCCGCAACTTTTCGGAAGCTGGAGACCTCTCCGTCTTCGGGATATTTATTTCTCAAATGTTGTTAGATTTTTGGCCTAAGAGGAAGCGCGCGTACTTGTGAGTCTTTTTCCTCCAGTGTGCCCACTAATGTTCTGTACGTTTTTCTTGCCTCTCCCGATCTGCGCACTTTGTCCGCCTCACCGTGTTCTCCTCCGCGACCTGTTTGCGGTATAAGGAACTGTAATGTTTGTTAACTTCTGCAGGTTTACATCCGACTATCTAGAGGCGAAATTTTTACAACGTAAATATTTTGCTGTATTCAATAAAATATCCTCGGGCTAGCAACCGCGTCATGTGGTTGAATGGCGCGTAAGCCAACTTTTCAAGGACCATCTCTGTCCTGATGACGGTGACAAGAGATGGTTCTCGAAATGTCGGTTTGCTCGCCAATTCAACCACATGACGCCGTTACTAGCTCGAGAATATTTTATTGAATTTAGTGGCCATGAAACCTGTAAATTACATTTGGTTTTATTCTTAACGAATGACGCTGCTGCAAAGCGTGCCCTTTCTCTTCGTCCTCTGTATTTACCTATGCATTATAGGCACTTGGAAAGCGGATAAACTGGGCTTTTGATTAAAACATGGGTGCCGTGACAGCCAACGTCTTGGACGTAGATCGTCTTCATTGCTCTGCAGAGCACTGCTAGAGTGTAATTCATTTTTTATCATTCCGGGAAAGGCTTTGCTTTGTACTTCGCTCAGCACACGTGTCGTAACGTTGTTCAAGTCGATATGAGACTCACGAGTTCCCTCGCAACTGTTCTTCGTCTCAAACAACGTGAGAAGGCTGCTAAGAAGCTTCGAATCTCGAGACATGTCATCTCGAAGCCGTCTGCAATTCAGAAGCTGTGCGGGACGTCACACATCGGATCGGTTTGACGTGAGAACCGCCCGGATCGGCCGCCCAAGTCCGTGATTACACACAAAAATGCAGCTCGCTGTTGCACCCACCAAGGGAACTGGAGAAACGCGTCTTTCCTTTAAATTTCTTCCCTCAGAGTAAGGGTGCACAAGACCAATCAATCAATCAATCGATTTCTTATATCAATCGGATATTTGCAGCTTGGGCTTTCCTGCTTTGGTCCAAGCGTTCATTACATTGGCTCTACAATTTCTCCCTGGTCGCAGTGTGCGATGTATTGTTATTAACGTCTCTCTTTATATTTGTTCGAAGACCTTACGTACTGCTTGGTTATGTCACGTTGACCTTGTCTTAAATTTATCAGTCATGATCTCGAAGTCTGATCTCTTCCAGCTGTTTTGTAATTGTTGTCGTGCAGGCAACATTTTGTACGCAGTTGGTATTTGTATTCACAATTTACGTAACACCAAACTTCGGGTCCCAATGTATCTGTATGTCCCGTAATTATGCAGCACGCAAATCGCGCGAATAAAAAATCGGGAACTGCGCGTGACGATGACTGCACATACGACGGCAGTGCGTTATTGCGTCGCAGCGCAAGGAACCGCAAGCAGAAGAACGTTTGAAGCGACGCACACTGTTTAAATGTACTCGCGTGTTTGTACTTTCGCCCTCATTTCCCGGCATGCAGTTCGTATCTGTTCGACGCCATGTTGTGCTCAGGCTGTCAACTGTTCCTTCGGTCTTCTTATCATAAAGTCATTTAGGGTTTCTTGTATCTTGTAATGTTTGTCCGATTTTAGTGAAATTTGAGTTTTGTCGACAGATTTCGATGAAGAACCCGCACATAAAACTTTCCGAACATTCGTGCTGTGGGAGCTGAATTGTTCCGTGCGGACAGACAGACATGGCGAACCGACTGTCGCATTTTGCAGTTACTTTGTGAAGGCGGCTGAAGACAGGGCAGCACCTTTATATAATGCTCCTGTAGGTTGCAACACCGCGCAGTCTAAGCGGTGACTACAAACATTTTGCAGCAACGGACTGACTTCCTCTTCGGGGTTCATTTATAAAGACCGTAACCCCTCACCGACCGCACAGCGCAACGGAGACCTGCAAACTCGTAGGTCGGAACTGTTCATAATTTCGGTACACGAGAAACTGAATAGTGGCAAGCAGAACTGGGCACAGCATTTGGGTCGAAGTTAGCAGATCGGACTGCATACACACGGTCAGGATTACAGAGCGGTGAGAAGAAGAGATACAGGTAAACCAAGGCAAAGACGGAAGTGAAGACGGTAAAGGATTTAAGAGCTTCATAATTGGATGTAGCTGCGTCCGGTCATGACGATGCCATGCTGCTTTTAACCTTTTAAAGCCTAGCGGTAACTTTACGTACCACCTGGTTTAACATAAAAAATTCTACGTGGTGCCCACATTGCGTTTATGTGTTTTGTGCGGATCTCAGAACAAACAGCAACTTTTGCCTTATAAAACATTAAGAGATTGGTTTTTATAACCGAAGTGGAGAGTGTTTACAGTGCGGTACGCACTGAGTCCTTATATAAAACAAATACGCTTCGTCTTTAAAGAGTTACTAGTGTCATTACTTTGCCACGAGTGTGATCGATCACTGTGTCCTGGCGTGCGTGCGCACGTGTCTGTCGAATTGACGGTTGATGGAATGACATCAAGCGATGCCCGGCCATCATGACGGAGAACGTCGCCTTCGCCTTCGCCTTCGCTCTCATCACTTCACAGTCAATTTTTCAGACATTGCAGCAGTGAAGCGAACTTCCGCGTTTTCGATCGATTGTGCCCTCGCAAGGGTTCCGACTGTAATAATCGACGCGTTCACTAGTGACTGATGCTGTGTTATTGCTTAATTTATGTACGTGCGTCGCGGTTTATTTAATGCGGCTGTAAGCGTCTCTGCCGGTGTAGCGTCGAATGGATAATGATTTGCAAAGGGATGTGACAAAGTGGTTGCAGCGTGCTTACACAGTAGAAGCACTGTGCGCAATGTTGCATGCAGGTGCTGAAGGAAAGTTACAAAAAACAAGCCGGCCTGTATAGGCGTTAGACCGAGATTAAACCCGGGCATCTCCACCATACAATTTCAGGTGTTACAACTTGACCCGGTTTGTTCGGACAGTGATGGCTGCAGAACCGTGCAGGATGAATTCATACCTCATGCGAAGCCTAACGCAGACTGGACTAAACATTTTGAAATTCAGAGTTTACCAATTTCGGACGTTTGTTGTTGAATTTCTACGAACACAACAGAAGCTGATGCAGTAACTGAGGCAGTGGATTTGGTATTTGGCACGTGCGATGTGCAGCGCACTGGCGCACGTGTTCAAGGCAGTACTGAGCATCAAGCACTGTGCTGCAGTTGTGGTTCTGCTTGAGCGACGTCTTTGACTTTGCATTATTCATTGCTATAATGAAGGTGGAATAGCGCACGTTATGCGGCGTCGGGCACTTGATGGTTACGCTGCTTTAACGTGGGTACGTATCGACCGTAAACCGCATGACGTAATGCAAACCGGTACTGACCTGGGCGCTGAAAATTCTCCCGAAATACAACGCATCAAAGGTTCGCTGTTGGCTTTAATGAAACCTGCGGGTGTATAGAAATTGGGCGTGCTCACGGCGGCGAATAGTGGAACTGCCGTCTCGTGACGTGTGCTTTGTTTGTTTACTGAGGGCTTGTTTGTGATTCACTTGTCGTTTATTTTACGACGCTGTAAGTAGCACAGAATGAACATCGTCGAATTGCAGGGTGGTTAATGAATAATGCACTGGGAAGGACGCTAACTTGTTCAGTTTTTTTTATGGTGAAGGGCCCCGCAGCAGACGCCACGGACGCACCGCAGCCTTGAGGCTTATTGTGCAACTCGGTGAGGAAGGTGGTTCTGTGTATGGGAGCACCGGTGGAGTGGAACTGACAGGAGAGGACCGGAGTATTCGAGGAATAACCTCTCCCAGTGCCACTTTGTCCACCCCATATCCCACGCGGACCAACCCGGGCTCGAACCCGCGTCCCCGCGGTGCTAGTTCAGTTACTGTCGCGGCATTTGCCAGCAAAGAATGTACAGTGCTGCTGATGACATGGCGAGATGGTTATTGGCCGGTCCGGGGTTTCAGCTTGTAATGTTTCGAATGACAAGCAGAACTGCAGTTTACAGTGTGACACGCTGTATATCTATACACAGCAGCTGCTCTGTACGGTGCAATGAGATGCGGGCCGTCCCTGGCCTCTTCCTCTTCTGCGTGGAGTCAGTGTAGGTGCCGGATGTCGTCGTATGGAATGTGACATCGCGTGGTCTGGTAAAAGTGTATCGGCATTTCAGAGGACACTGTTGCCTTTATTAAGCGGGGCTGGATGATGTCACAACATTTCGTTTTGGTCGGCTGTGGCGTAATTGGAAGCGTGTTTTGTCCAGTTAATTTGAGACGATGTGTGGGGCATTGTGTGGTGCCTGGTTACAGAATGGAGCACACCTGCTGTGGTAGACCTGAATTATACAGCTGTGCGTCGGCAGACTCGTTAGTGTGTGTGTGTGTGTGTGTGTGTGTCGAGCGGGTACCGACTTCTGCTGGGGGCATGTTCTACATGTTAGCACAGGCTGTCAATTAGCTGGCAGCAGGCAGCCGCGTGCTGACACAGTATTTGGCCTTAAAGCCCTCCTCAGCCCAACACCTGGGGATATAAAACAAGCGGTGCGTCGGAAGCCGGCTGACACGGCTGACTGCTAGTTGTGTGTCGCTCACGGACGGCTCGCTGCGTGCTTTGCATTCAGCTGTGAGGTGGGCGACACCGCATCCTTTACTGAAGGCCTGCGGCTCCCGAATCCTCTTACGAAATCAGTGTTCCTGCATCCTGTTACAGAGGCCAGCAGCACTCCTGTGTCCTGTTTTGGTCAGTAGTTCTGCGTCCTGTCGTGTAGTGTTTGTTTCGGCAATAGGCACTGCAGCCGGCTGTCCTAACAGGTTTCTGTATATTGCTAAACCGAAGGGACAAACGCAGTGAGTCACACAGTAGCCCACAGACACTCTTTCCACATTCCTTCCGACTCGTGATTGATAAAAACTGCACAGTTATTTACGTGCACAGCTGGTGCTGTCCTGGCGCTTAATTAGTCACAGAACAGTGAATTGGAGGTACAGCTCCTCGCCTTCCAAACCTCAGAATTAGACCGGTGTGATCACCTTCATGCCCGCTTTACCTTCTGGGAAACAGCTGCCGATTGCAGGTAAGCAGGATGATGCGTGGTATTCAGGACCGGTCTGGACGCTTGCGAGACAACTTCCTTATCGCTGCTGGGATTCGAACGTCTTTCATGTATTTAAAAATACTTTCAGTTGGTTATGAAACTGCGTATCAAGTACTGGTGGGAAGGCCGAAAGGCAGGGGCACGTGGAAGTCAAGTCTTCAGCTGAACAAAACAGAAAATATTCGTATTGGCGGGTTGCGTGTTACAAGCAAATGTGTTGGTTGTGACTGTGCAATTGATAGGAGTAAAACGTACTTCTGTATCTGCATACCAACGGGGTGTCTAGCGATAAAACTATCAACGCTGGTCACACGCACATCCATCGTCACAGAAACTTGAACAGGAAACTCTGTTACTGCAATGCGAACAAATTTTTATCAAGAATGCCTAAGACAAAAATTAATACCAAATTATAGGAAATTCAAAATGCCTAACGCCTTTCGTGTTTTCGGTCAGACAGAGGCGTGATTGTGTATTGCAGGTGAACGTGTTGTTTGTGGCTGTGGGGTGATACCAGTAAATGTGCACTCGTATTCAGAGTGTTCTTAAAGGAACAGTTTGGGTGCATGTGGAGTGGATTCAGCAGGCTAAAAGGGATCAGTGGCAGGCTGTTATGAACAGAGTAGTGGACGTTAATGTTCGGTAAAATGCAGGAAACATATGATTAGCTGAGCAACTCTCAGCTTCTTAAGAAGGACTTTCCGCGTGCAATTAATTGTGTAGCTAGATTCATTATCGTTTGCACAGAGTGAAAGCGTGATCGGCAGTGAACGTGACTGACTTTAACGGACTCTTACGGCATTTGTCTGGAGGAACTGAGGAAGACCGCGTAGCGTTTGTGTGTTATTTAAAGAAGGCGTCAGTGTCAAAGGTTGTTATGGAGAGCGTTTCAGAGGAACGAAGGAATGAGTGTAGAAGAGTCGTGGAATGATGCGGATAGCTGAAGTCCTCGAAAGAAAACCTGTTCCAGTTCCACTCTGTCGCCACAAATCCCACATGGACTGGCCTGGAATCGAACCTAGTTCTCTGCTAATCGCCCAAGCCGTAGAAATGCCGTGGAAATCTGAGTCAACATATTCGCGGCCTCAGCCAGGATTTTAAGGGGCCGTGGCGAGTAGGAACGGGCGAGGTAAAGGGGCGTAGCGGCTGGACTGTGACGTTGAGCGTCGTAGGTCTACATTTGCGAAGCGTCGTTGTAAACCATGCAGTGAAGGGCCCAGGGAGCTGTGTGGACTCTGAGTTTACCAAGACTGCAGTGTTCTTCGGAAAGGCAAAATGCAGCCATATTGCTGTCTTCTTGTTCCGTATGCTGTGCTGCCTTGCAAATGGCTGCGGGTGTTTCGGAAGAAAATACTGCCTCCACGTTCAGGGTATATGTATGCTGTGTGTTTCCGAAATCCTGGACACCGCTTACCAGACTGCACGAAGTCGAGAGCCAAACACCACAGTTAAGAGCATGGCTATGATACAAGCCCACAGACCACACGAAAGTATGTGTACCCGATATGGACATCCCTGTCCCACCCACGGTCGATTCAAAATACATTTTATTCTCTAAAACATTCGCCTGTTTTTAAGCATATTTTAAGAACTGCGTACAGAATTTCTTCAGGTTTTCTGTTTCAGAGTAGAAACACAGGAAGCGTAATGCTCTCGGCTTTGTTGCTTAGTTGTGTTCTTGGTCCGGATCTGCCGTTTCCTCAGCAACGACAGTCTTTATGAAAAGTTATTGGCGTCTTCAACACAGCAAGTGGGGTGGAGAAGAGTGACTCAATCCAGTGTGTCAGTTGAATCCATGGGCATTCTCCCGGAAAACCGCCATCTAATCCTCGTAACTCATACGTCTGTTTCTCGGATGGGGATCAGTCCGTAGTTTGCAGAAGCATACAGTGCGAGCACTACAGTCTACAGGCCATGAGGTCAAAGTGCATACCCAGTTTCAAAGAACACGTAATGTCCAGTGATCAACACCTTTATTTGTGCTGTGCAGTTGCTGCACCAGCACCTCGCAGTTACTGCAAGGGGGCCGCAGAAGCCCAGTGAGTTTATATTTACGCAGGAAACGGCATTTTGTACCACGTCAGACAGAATTGTCAGTTACCATTATTGCATAATGTGAGTACGTAATTGCTGACCTGAGTGTGGTGCCCTCCACCCCTTGTGTCGCCGACGTCTGCAGCAACTCGCTACACCAATCTAAACGCTTCTCTGTGCGTTTGACGGAATGCATAGCCTGACCACTTCCTCCCTGCAACTTCCCTTACACCCTGAAAATGGAGGCAGGAGAGTTCCACCGAAACGTCGGCCTACTGCCACACGGTACAAAGACATAAAAGGAGAATAAGCATTGAATCAACGTGAAATCTTAAAACATGGCGTAGATACATTTACACCGTTACATGTAAACACGGAACGTGTGCTTGTAACAACATTCACGTTCTGTGGTCCTTATTAGGCTACGCAGTAGTGTCTTTAAACGGTCAGTGGGCTGACAAGTGTTAACTGGAGCCGTCCGGCGGCAGAACGTTGTAATAAGTTTCCAGATTCTCTAGTAGCTGGCACACGCGCACTTGTCGTTTATTTCGACATTCGTATTAAGTATACATTCCTTAATGGTATTGGAAATGGGCACATACAGTGAGTGACGTCATGTGGAACGGAGCGTTTCCGAACGAATGAACGACTAATCCATTAGAAGTACGTACGTCAGTTTGGTTGGCAGTAATGGTGTCACGTACGTGCGGCCTGCTGTATTTGAAATGTACACACTCTGATATAATACAGTGGCACTCAGGCGGCGTTCCGGGTCAAGACGCCTGGTGGAACAAACACTGACCGCCGTTTGGGCAGACGGTGCGGACGCCGTCGTCAGGTTGTTATCCATGGGTCTTCATAAAGGTATGAAGATAGGCACGGTGTGGGGGTGACGACGCGAACCGCCTTTCTGACTGATGGGTGACTGCAGTACTAAACTCTTAAATGATAGAATAAGACACTGTACTGGTGACTAGTATGACTATCCAGGGGTGTACTGTACTGGTGACTAGTATGGCCATCCAGCGGTGTACTGAACTGGTGACTAGTATGGCTATCCAGGGGTGTACTGTACTGGTGACTAGTATGGCTATCCAGGGGTGTACTGTACTGGTGACTAGTGTGGCTATCCAGGGGTGTACTGTACTGGTGACTAGTGTGGCTATCCAGGGGTGTACTGTACTCGTAGAATTATTCGACAAAGGAGGGCACTGAAGTATGCCTTCGATCATTGCGGTTTATTTTGGTATCTTCTGTTGCTCTTCGTAACAACCTGTTGGCCTAAAGGTTTGCATATAAGAATTGGAGTCGTGATTGTGTAGTGATTCTTCTTCAGCGGTGGAGGGGCAGTTCCAGTGAAGGGCGCCAGTGTGCTGCAGCATCGTTTAACGAATCAGAATTGCCAGGTAGCGTACTGTACGTGCAGTCTGGCCCCCTGTGTGGCTAATTTACTGAATTCTGTGACCCTGTTGAAAAACATTTGAGATGGGCGTAACGTAAACACATTTTACATGAGGCGCAGGCCTTAATAATTTCGGTAGGTTGTCTTTTGACACCATACTGGGGGTCAAAGGCCAAATCACAGAACCCTCTTTCTAATGTCCACTCTTCCTTGGACAGTAATTTCATTTCGACAGAATGGGTTCGCCTTGAGACATGCTATGACAAGTTGCCACGTTCCCCGCCCCACCACTGCGCGACTGAAAATGGCCGCCTGCGGTTGACTAAGTAGTCATGGGACAACGGCGCACCAGATTACAGATTCGGCTGGCGGCTGCAACCCCCCTTCTACCCATATTTCTTCTTCGTCTTCTTCTTCTTCTTTTTCTGTGCTACATATTAACCTGACGATTTGATTCTGCCAGTCACTGATCTCGCCATCTTTTCCTTGTTTGTACCAATCCTCTTTTTCCGTGCGGCTCTGATGTTAGTGTCTTACCACGTAAGTACACTGAGCCCACGTAACACTGTGTGTTGTGCTGAAGTGTGTTTGGCGTGCAGCCTGTTGGTTGCTGACTAAAGTTTCGGTGGAATTTGTTTCCTCCATCGCTGTAGAGGTTCTCTTCTGCCCTGAGGAAGGGCGCAGTAGATTTATCCAAAACCTCCGCCACCCGCCACTAAACTACACGTCTTAATGTTCCACAGGGCAGCAATCTTCATATTCACCGCAGTCGGACCCTCACACATAATGCTGTTGTTGTCTTCTCCTAGCACACAAAGTCCTGCACCCCTAAAGGGGCATTTGGAGGGTAATTATTTTTTGAAACTTAATATACGTTTTTTATAGTTCTTTGTTAAGAGCTTCACAGATGTAGATAAAACTGGAATATTATTTTGGACGTGTTCTTTATTGGACCACGAGGTTTGGCAGCCAATAACACAGTACTTACGCAGTACTGTCCCCATCACTGTAAGTTTTACGAAGCGCAGTTTAGGCGCTCTGATTTAACGGATCCCTGGGACCGACATATCAAGGCCGATCGAGTGGGCCGGACGTTCGTACGCATGGAGCAGAGGAGGAATGAGTACGGCGCGTTAGTCAAGAAGCATACACGGAGGGACCACTGTGCGGACCAGCATCTTGCGACTTATGTTTTTATGATTATAGTTCTCATTCATGTGCAATATCGTCGTTTAAATATGAGTTGACGGATTTCGTCTTGGACATAACTTCCAATCGTGGACGGGAGGGTAGTGTTGAATTGTCTGTTGTTAAATAGCGCGTGTGAATGTCCGCGCGTGTGTGTGTGTGTGTGTGTGTGTGTGTGTGTGTCCACTGGCGCTGTCTTGTGAACACCGTCATAAGCGTCACATTCCATGCCGTGAAGGTGTATAGAGGAGTGGAGGTATAGCGTCACTTATTCTCGACTGTCACCTAGTGGACGTGAGTGGTTGTCTTACGCTTGGGCCAGCTTACCTCCGGCACAGGAGCCCCCGCTGCCCATTAAATGGGAGACTGATCAGGAGCAATAATCGGTCTGGACGTATTGGCGAAGAGAAAACTTTGTTGCCACTGCCCGGAGTGAAACGTTTCGGCGGTGCAGTTAGGCTTTATGCTGAGTACCGCAACTTCCATAAAGATATTAGTGATCTGTTCAGGTGCCTCTCCCTTCTGGCTAAAGGCTGTTGCTTCAGGGAGGCAGTGAGGTGTGCGGCAGCAATACTTCCACAAAGTCCCCGTCATTGTGCGTGACAGCCTTCAGCGCGAGTCTCACAAACCTTACGGCCCTCCTACCGCAGTCACGTGACAGCAGCCGCTACGTAAGCAGACGAATACTGGCTCCTCCACCGCTCTGATTGCAGAAGTGCACTGACCTACGCGCACACGACTTCGCGCACTGTCCCGACTTGTGACGTCAGCGTAGGCTCGTTAACATTACCTGCGCCTGAAGCTGGAGACTTTGTGGAATTAATTGTGCTGTACACAATAAAAACTTGTGTCAGTAGGCTTGCTACTGAAATCAGTGAAAACACTTTAACATTACAGTAACAAGTCGTACACGTGTAAAATTTAACAAGAGTTTACACTGTCGGAATACACATTGCTAGGGCCGACATCTCCGTCTGAGTGCTGTACTCGTGGTGCAGCTGTAAGTGCGCCCGTTTGCTGAACGTGTTACTGACATTTATTCTGTTGTACGTTGACGTGCGTCAGTTACTGGTCACTAGATACAACAGTGTTGTAGGCTGCGTCCTTCAGAAGTCAGTGTGTGCTCCAAAAAATTGTAAAGTAGAAACTCCACTAAAACACTTGCTTTGTTAAACTTCTTAAATCGAGTGTGTGTGACACATGTATATATATATATATTAGATGTGAGTATGGCTTATGTGTATATATATAGTGCATCCGCATAAAGAGTTTGGACAATACCTGTCGTCACTGTGTTGGTTCACGCTTGCTGTATAGAAGAATTCCGTCCGTCTACTGACGGAAAATGTGCTGGCAGCAAATATTGTGGTTGAAGACCCTGCACGTACAAAGACACTCATGAAGTTTCGTAGCCTCGTAACGCGTGTAAAAATATAATCGATACTGCTGAACGTCATTGTTGTTGCCTTGCTAATAGTTCAAAATTGGCTACACATTTTAGTTAGTTAAAACTATTATCAGCTACATAAAATTGCTACTTACTGGCGAAGTGTCTGCCGTTCTGTGTCAGGGCGTGTTGCATGTGAGTGCACTCAGTAGGCAGCAGAAACTAGCGGAGTAATTTTTGTGTGTATTTTACGTAACATCGAAATTATACAGAAGGCTTATTCTCGCTGGGATATTGTGTTACTTATAACCAGTGTACATTTTCGTTTAATAAATTTCTCACCTGTTTTTAATGTGCAAACTATGTGATCGTTTTTAAAAATATGTGGCGTTTCTGTGTACAAAAGAGAGAGCTTACGTGACAAACAACTGGTCAGAAAAGAACTCTTGTGTTAGAAGGATATGGATTCTTAATTTGAATTCGGATTGTTGTTATTACGGGAGGTAATCAAGGAAACGAACCAAATACCAGCATTAACATTAGTCGTCGTGGCTTTATCCATTTTTAATGTGCTTCCTTCATTTGGTACTTCCTTAAAATCTATAAAATAGCAATTGTCTTCTGACATCACGTGATGTTGCCTATACACTGATAATAATAGTAATTCACATTCAAATAAGCTTCTACTTTTTTCAATACATTCACGACAGTTCGGGTTCTTAAAAGTCGTGCAAAGTGTTGCGTCAGCGGTTGGTTCCCTGCGCCGAAGGAGGACCCCGTTCCATGGAGCTAATTTGTTAGTTACTTACTCATTTAAGGTAAATAGGCAAAAATCAGATTTGCTTTTCGAATCTCCGAATAGCGTACGTGGCAGTAACTTTAACCCTTTAAAGACGAAGCGTATCTGTTTTATATAAGGACTGAGTCCATACCGCGCTGTAAACACTCTCCACTTCGGTTATAAAAACCAGTCTCTTAATGTTTTACAAGGCAAAAGTTGCTGTTTGTTCTGAGATCCGTACAAAACACATAAACGCAATGTGGGCACCACGTAGAATTTTTTAATGTTGAACCAGGTGATACGTAAAGTTACCGCAAGTCTTTAAAAGGTTAATTTAATTTTAACTTAAATCAAATCTCTTAGAATTTTTGTCTAATGAACATCACGTTTAAGAACGACGCCATCAGTATTTGCTGCTGCAGTTTAAGGCATTCTTTCGCATGATTTGCCATTGTTAACCCTTACCTAGGCATAATGTGAGCTGCATGGTAACACCATTTGGCCTTTGAACCATTACTGCACTCAGAATATTACTACATTGTTGCTGCCAGTTCATTTTATTTTGTCGGGCGTTGACGGAATTGTTTTTGTTACAGTGTGGCGCGTTCCATTGTTCTGGGCCGTCGGAGCGCGGGAGAACAGCTCGGGTAAGTCTGTGATGGCGCCTTTGTATGTTTGTTCCTTAGCGATCACTACTTTGCCGCTTCCACAAGCCCCACATTGTTTTCGCGTAAGTGAAACTCGCGCTATGACCACGATAGTGACGTCACTATTTAACGGTTCTCTAGAAGTGCTGTAGTGTTATTCTATAGTTTGGCCTCTCAAATATCGTGAGTGGATTAAGTTTTTCACGGCTTTGTAAGTGAGGGCTAACGTCTTGTGGGACGTGGGGCCTTTTAGGCTGGTGACGAGTTACTGAAGGCTTTACGGAGCCAACTGCCTTCTTCTTCAGCAGAGCCCAAGAAGAACTCGCAATTCTGTTTCAGTATGGAAACAGAACGGCACAAGCTTATGGTCAGTACTAGAAACGAGTCTGCTTGGCCGATCCTGAAGAGGGAGGCAGCACGCTCTTCCGGTGCGTCTGTAACTAATTAAAAATCGACAGGCTGTCGTTACACATAAGAATTTAGTAGGCTGTTATGCGAATACTTCTGTAGTACGGGAAAGCTGTCAGAATGCCGCGGATTGCCGACTTATCGTAGCCGTTAGAAGTAACGCTTCCAGTTTACAACAATGAATTTGTCACCAGCCCCAAGCCGTGCGCCCACGTGCTGAAACTCGGCAACTGCTGCGCAGAGTTTAATGAAATTTCATTAAATTTTGTTGACACACTGGAGCTTAGTTAACATTGTACAGTGTCAGTGGACACTTTGCGTGAAGACTTCACATGTCTGTCTGCGCACGACATGCAAGCAGCGCCAAATCGCTGATGATTTAGTGCAACCGTCAGTGTTTCAAAACGCACTTTGTTGTTAGGTGTAAAACGCATTTCGTGCCTAACGAATTTCTCAAGTATCAAATTTTATGAAAATCCGTCCTGTGGAAGCCGAGTTGTTCTATGCGGACGGACAGACAGACAAGGCGACGCTAATAATCGCTTCTCGCAATTTCGCGTGCTCGCCTAATTGCGTTAATGCTCTGCTCACTAGCACACCAAGGACTGGAGATACGTAAGCGATTGGAGGCACGATTCCACTTTTTCTTAAACTCCCTACCAAATGGACAGGAGTGGTCGTGTGCAAGCTCCGGCCGCTGTAGCTCCGGAACAGAGCGCTCTGTACCCATTAGGGACTGGCTGCGTCTCACAGCCCGTCTGTACGGTGGCAAAGAGAAACGTGTTACTGTCCTTAACCAAAACTGGACCACCTTCCTGCAGCCTGCGTCGTACTCACTGTTGCGGCTGAGCTGCCCCAGAATTTTTTGTAAGCACAGGTAATTATTTGAAAATAGGAAAGATAGGAATATCTGTATGCTGTAATCATGCATTCATATCCGTGATACACGCAGCATCAGTCTGTCAGCTTGCAGTGGCAACTGCATGTGTCCCCCGCTCCGCGCGTTGTGCACAGAGTTTTATTGGGTTTAGCTCTCCAAATAAGCGTGTTTCTTTTCCTGAGTACAGTATTGACACTGATATTGTTAAGGCAGACGCGGCATTTTGTGTCAGGTGGGAATTTAATTCCGTAAATAGTATATGTTGAACTGCAGCCTGCAGTGTGTTGCTACACCCCACAGCCTGTATACGGTTGCACTCTTTACACCCGTGTAGAAGAAGTTGCCGCCATTGTAGGCGGTCCATTAACTGCCAAACGGCTGTCGACACGCAACAGGCCCGTGTAGTTCTGCGAATGTTAGTGACGTCCGATCGACCTAATTAACAAGAATCAGTTAACCCCGCGATTTACTTTGTGTCAATCAAAAGTAGATGAATGATTAGAAAAAGTGTTTTCCACGAAGTTTTAGCAACAAGAAAGAGGGCGGTGAAGAGTGGACCGAGCTGGAAGTGACAACGCATCAGACTGTTACACGCAATTATTTGCGATGGCTGCATGAGCGAATGTGTGAGCCTGTTTCGAACAAGAGTGGCCTCGGTACAAACACGTCTGTCCTCACGTAAGCAGGAAGTGTACGCCGGGCAGGCCGTACCTGCTTGCAGATCCTTCAGGCGCCATGGTCAGTGTTGGCGATGTAATGATGTTTGTTACAGGGGTCCACATGACATGCTGTAACAATGTCGGCCGCTTTGTCGGCTATCGTGAGTTTATTTCCATGATTTTATTCAGTCACGCCAGGCAAACACCGCGGTAGTACCGTCATCAGACCGCGACCGCTTCTTTTGAAGGTCTTGCCGCTTGCCTTCCATTCGTCCTGCCAGTTCGCGCTGTGCAGTCGTCACTTAGTGACACCACCCTGTTGGTGCGCGAGGTCGCGTCCCGTAAGTCCGCAGTCCGCATTACTGGTGTGCAGTGTGCAAGCGCGACTGTTCTGAGACATGCAGTAGCTGATAACAGAGGTGTAAGCGTCACGCTGGCTGAACACAAGTATTATGCGGCTTTATTTCTCAGTGCAAGACTTGAGCAGTTTTACGCAAGTCTGAATCCACTGCTCGCTTGTTCAGAAGTGCCTGGCCTTATTACACTCCCCCTGAATGCTGCTGGCGTTACTCTGGGTGCACTTATATACGGGGTTCCCGGAACACGCTGGAGCCATACAGAATTCACAACTTCACGGAAAGAACTGCTGTAGGGCGCTTTTCATTCGGCGGACTGTACGCTGTTTGAAGTAAAGGAAACTTGTGCAAGAGTCGTGGAGGTTCTCACGGATGTGTGCTTTAGAATTGCTCTCTTCTGCGAAGCGACGCTTTGTTGTTTGGTGGATGGAAGATCAGCTTTTCGGAGACAGTGAAAATTGACGTACCGTTAGCAGATTTATTGCCTTCTATATGTGCTACAAATACATCTGCGTATATTAGCATTTAAATAAATTAAACAGTGGATATAGCAATAACAGGGCGGACGTAGCGGGAGAAATGAGTTACACTGTTTATACGTTTTAGGCGCGTTCGTGAAACTGCGAAAACCGAGTACTGGGTTCAAAAATCTGTCTGTCTGTCTGTCCGTCCGTCCGTCCGCATGGAACAACTCGGCTCGCACTGGACGGATTTGCGTTAAATGTCATATTTGAATATTTTTCGAAAATTGGCGAGAAATTCCAAGTTTCATTAGAATGCGACAAGAATAGCCGGTACTTCATATGGAGACCTGTGTGCATTTGTGGTAATATCTCGCTGAATTCTTCTCAGAATAAGAAACGTTTCAGATAGAAGTTACAGTAGACTCTGCTGTGTGGAATTAACGTACTTCAGTTCAGCGAAGTTCATGCAATTAGGTTATAAGTTTTTTCCCCCAAGATTTAGAAAGAATTTTAAGGACTGCTGTCAACTGTGTAAGCAGTTTGTGTCTGGTCGGATGAACGGTTACGGTGCCACAATTTGTAGGGAGGCTATTGACTGTCAGTTGACTTCTAGAAGACAGTAAGGGCTGTACATCTCAGTTACAGGCATAATTGCAAAATACGAAAAAGCGTTACAAACTGCGTAGAGGCGTTCGTTCAGCAATTAGTCTACTTGGGACCGATGATGACTTCATTGCCGATGCGTTTATAAACGCGCTCTGAATTTGACGAATTCCACGGACTGGAGTGTCCTTCAGTGACTGATCGTCCTCAGGCAGTCAAACAGTTCGCCGCATTTTGCGAAACGTTACCTTTAATTACCATGTAAGATTTGAGGTGCTCGCAGCTGTGGTGATTAATATTCAAATCTTCTGGGATGTTATCTGAAAGCGAGTGGTACGTGGTTACCGGTGTAATGGCACCATCTTCGAGGTCAAGCGGCCGGCTTGTCCATTCCCACGACGCATGTAGATGTTGCTCTCATCCCCCCACAGGTCACTCGACTGCTTTCCTCCGGGTTAAAGCTTCCGTGACGTGGACGGTTAAGGGTGTATTTTAACGGTCACATGTGCCTTGGTGGTGAAGGCAGGGACAGACTTGCCTTGCTCCTAACTGCACGTCGTTGTCCAAAGAACATTCTTCGCCACGGGTCTTCCCACCAAATCTCAGCATGCAGTTATCCGCCCTTCCATGCGTGTGACATGTCCATCCCATCTGCCTTGATTTGATCAGCCCAATGATGTCTGGAGAGCAGTAAATGCCATGAAGACCCTCGTTTTGCATTTTTATCCGAACTTTTGTTGTTATACCCCCTCAAAGGCCAAAGGACTCTGTTGCACACCCTGTATTCGAACACCCTTAGTATGAAATACTTTCTTGATCAGGGAGCGCAAGTTCCACGTCATATCCTGCCAATTAAATATCATGCTTCTTTAAAACGCTGGCTTCAGCGTAAAAACCTAGAACTTTGCTCGTGACTATTATGTCGTACTTGTGTTGTAAATTAATTACATGGGGCTCTGACGGAGATTTGCTTTAGTGAAACGTGAGAAGAGCAGGATGCTGACACACTCACGTGAACCCCATAAATCGAACCGTTTTAGAACGACGAGTGAAGAAAGGCAGTTGACAGCCCGGTGCTCTGGCTGTCGCTGGACAGACATCCAATTATTTTAGTTACAATGCGACGCGCCAAAAATGCACAGCGCTAGTGTGCGTGGAGTTTGAATCGCGGGTTGCAGGAGTCAGCTTGTTGTTCTGTAACGCAGATGGTGACAATGATACTGAGTTGCATGCTGTGAACTGGTGACATAGTCACTGTGAGGACTCGTTAGGCACTCCACAGGTCAGCGTTTTTCGTAGGCACGGTTGGGGCGTAAAAGAAATTCAGTAATGGTGACGACCGCAGTGTGTTTCCTTTTAACCTTTAACGAATTTTCGTGAAGCGACGTAACAAGCTGCACCGAGTAGACTGCCCGTTGAGAAGCTAATAGTTGCTCCGCTAGTCAAATTTGTTTGCGTTTTATGCAACCCGAAAATTTACAAGATCCTGTCACAAGTTTCTGTCCTTAGCCAGATGAATCCACTCTCCACATTCCCATTCTTTTCAATAAAATCAATTTTAATGTTATTCCTCCATCCGTGCCTAGGTCTTTCGGGTTTTTCCTTTCCTATAACACTTCGTGACATTCTGGTTCTTTTTTTGTTGAGAAGTTTCAGCCCCTCGTGCAGCCCCGAAACTAGAAGCCCAACCTTTGTGAGCCGTCCACGACGGCTTATTTTATTAACCCTTTAAAGACGAAGCGCATCTGTTTTATATAAGGACTCAGTGCGTACCGCGCTGTAAACACTCTCCACTTCGGTTATAAAAACCAGTCTCTTAATGTTTTATAAGGCAAAAGTTGCTGTTTGTTCTGAGATCCGTACAAAACACATAAACGCAATGTGGGCACCACGTAGAATTTTTTAATGTTAAACCTGGCGGTACGTAAAGTTACCGCTAGGCTTTAAAAGGTTAATGTGTTGGCATACGGAGATGGCTATTGAAAAACTAAAAAGTCACAAATCACCAGGTATTGATCAGATTCCAGCAGAATTGATTAAAGCAGGGGGTAGGATTATTCGGTCTGAAATCCATAAACTTATTATTTCTATTTGGAATAAGGAGGAATTGCCTGAGGAATGGAAGGAGTCGGTCATTGTGCCTATTTATAAGAAGGGTGATAAGACAGATTGCAATAACTATCGAGGCATATCACTTTTGTCGACTACGTACAAAATTCTATCCAACATTCTTTTGTCAAGGTTAACTCCATATGCAGAGGAAATTATTGGGGATCATCAGTGTGGATTTCGACGTAACAGGTCAACCACTGATCATATATTCAGCATTCGCCAAATACTTGAGAAAAAATGGGAATACAATGAGGCAGTGCATCAGCTATTTATAGACTTCAAGAAAGCCTATGATTCAGTTAGGAGGGAGGTCTTGTATAATATTCTCATTGAGTTCGGTATCCCCATGAAACTAGTAAGGTTAATAAAAATGTGTCTAAGTGAAACATATAGCAGAGTTCGGGTAGGCAAACATCTGTCTGACACGTTCCCTATTAAGAATGGCTTGAAACAAGGAGATGCTCTGTCGCCATTGCTTTTCAACTTTGCTTTAGAATATGCCATTAGGAGGGTTCAGGCAAACCAGGAGGGCTTGAAATTGAATGGTACACATCAGCTTCTGGTTTATGCTGATGATGTTAATATATTGGGCGGAAGCGTACATAGCATAAAGAAAAATGCAGAAGATTTAATTATTGCTAGTAAGGAGATTGGTCTAGAAGTAAATGCTGAGAAAACTAAGTACATGGTCATGTCTCGAAATCAGAATGCACGACACAATCACAACATAAATATAGATAATAAATCCTTTGAAAGGGTGGAAGAATTCAAATATTTGGGAGCAACCCTAACGAATCGAAACTCCATTCATGAAGAAATTAAGAGCAGATTGAAGTCGGGGAATGCTTGCTATCATTCGGTGCAGAATCTTTTGTCTTCGAGGTTGCTATCCAAAAACACAAAGATTAGGGTATACAGAACTATAATTTTACCTGTTGTTCTGTATGGATGCGAAACTTGGTCTCTCACACTGAGGGAGGAACAAAGACTGAGGGTGTTCGAGAATAGGGTGCTGAGGAGGATATTTGGGCCTAAGAGGGACGAGGCGACAGGGGAGTGGAGAAGACTACATAACGAGGAACTTAATGACCTGTACTCATCACCAAATATTATTCGGGTAATCAAATCGAGAAGACTGAGATGGGCGGGGCATGTGGCACGTATGGGGGAGGAGAGAGGTGCATACCGGATTTTGGTGGGGAGACCCGAGGGAAGGCGACCACTTGGGAGACCCAGGCGTAGATGGGAGGATAATATTAAGATGGATATTCGGGAAGTGGGATGGAAGGACATGAACTGGATTGATCTGGCTCAGGATAGGGACAGGTGGCGGGCTCTTGTGAATGCGGTAATGAACCTTCGGGTTCCATAAAATGCGGGGAATTTCTTGACTAGCTGAGAAACTGTTAGCTTCTCAAGAAGGCCTCTGCTCCATGGAGTTAGTTAGTTAGTTAGTTAGTTAGTTAATGTGTTGGCATACGGCCTCCACATGCGGAGGCCGTATGCTGTGTAGGCTACGGCATGCCGCGCTGCGAAACAGTAGTCCTCAATAAAAATGTACGGACTTGCACAGTGTGTGTAGGCATCAGTCAGTTTGTGATGCGGCTGACGGATAAATCACGTGATGAAAATATAAGTACAGAGAGACACACAGACTCGCAGGCAGGCAGCAGCAGCAGCAGCAGGCTGGCTCTCTTATGGCGGCACTCCCGTGAGATTTCACTGCCAGGACAGTAGATGGAAGCAGAGGCAGGGAACGTCTGTCATATAGCGAAATGAGTTACAACAACCCGTTATTGCTGCAGTTTCGCAACTGCTTCACACTCAGAATTCGTACCTTGTGTCCGGTTTACGCCAAGCAGTCGTGTAATGTGTTGCTTGGTCTATCAGTTTCATGTTTGCTGCCTTCGTGTGCTTCGGTGTCACACTGCACAGTGTCACACTTCACCGTGACGTTATATCAGCAGTGGAACCCGTTAAATGATATGACCTAACTAATGCACACGTTAAATGATATGACCTAACTAATGCACACGTTAAATGATATGACCTAACTAATGCACACGTTAAATGATATGACCTAACTAATGCACACGTTAAGTGATATGACCTAACTAATGCACACGTTAAATGATATGACCTAACTAATGCACACGTTAAATGATATGACCTAACTAATGCACACGTTAAGTGATATGACCTAACTAATGCACACGTTAAATGATATGACCTAACTAATGCACACGTTAAAACGCGTCAGTCGTGGAGAAGAATTCCCTTTTGAAAGTTCAGTCTTGTAGCACTGTTGAAATTTAGCAACGCTGTGAAGGTAAGCCTATATACGGCGCCCACCTTGCTCCCAGTAGGGGCTGTATAAAAGAAAGTGTGATTGTTAGCAGCGCGAATGAACGAGGAGCAAAGGGCATTCCAAGGCTTGAAAGTACGAGAAAAGAGACATTTTATATGGGTGACAAATATTTGCATAATTTTATGGTTCTGTTGACAGCCAAATCTGACGTCAACTCGCCGAGGAGTGTGGCGTAGCGACAGCGCAGTAGAGAGTGGCGTTCAGCAGGTTGTGGCTTCAGGTGTGTGCCGCTCCACCACCTGTCTCCCTCGAATTTTATCTGTTCTTGTGTTTTGTTAGTCCCTCCACAGAACTAACCGAAACAGACTTAAGTCAGGCCACGCCCACTTCCGTCAAATGCTTCCAAATTCTGCATTCGCCAACCGGCCTAACATTTAACGCTATTTAACCCTTTAAAGACGAAACGTAATCTGCTTTATATAAAGACTCGGTGCGTACCGCGCAGTAAACACTTTCAACCTGGGTTATAAAAAAGGAATGAGTTGCTGATGTTTACGGCAAAAGTTGCTGTTTGTTCTGAGATCCGTACAAAACACATAAACGCAATGTGGGCACCACGTAGAATTTTTTAATGTTAAACCTGGCGGTACGTAAAGCTACCGCTAGGCTTTAAAAGGTTAAGAGTGTTAGCTAATTACAAGCATCGTGAAACAAGCCATAAATAAGTTCTGTATTTATGTCAGCTTTAAACGATTTCGGATCATTTGCATTGTGGCCCTTTTGAGTACAATGTTGTGCATAATTTCATTTCTGTCTTCGATAGAGGCAGTACGTCGCCACAAGTGTTGTAGTCGTATCCCAGACTGCACTGTGTCATGACCCGGAGTGCCACAGCCTGCAACGCAATCGCCGTGAAAACCTCAAATCTCATAACACGATAAGCACAGTTCTGGTGCCTGCGGTTCAGCTTAGTGTGGTTTAGTGGTGTGCAGAAGGAAGCGCCCCACAGTCACCGCCAATTTCACTTGCTTCCTACTCGATGAAGTGAGCAGCAGCTGCAGGTCTTTAGGTAAGGTTGTGGCTAGAACGTGAGAGGGTTGCCGAAGGTTGCCGCGGCATCCGCCAGGCTGCTCTTGCTGTCGTGGAATAATTCATGGCTGCCTCCGTCAGTCTGCTTTGGTGTGCAGACTTGCGTGAACCTTCGTGGGGTCAGTTACAGGGCCATCGTACGGCGGTGCGTACACCAAGATAAGAACAGGAAATCACTTTAATTTCTTGTGGCTGGTCTGTATATAAATGTGCATTTCCCTTGCTTTCAAGTACAGTAAACTCATGTGTCTTCTGCTAGGCATTGCTGTCCCTTTAAAACACAGTGGCAGCTGTATTTACCAGTGCGGTAACGTTAAAGAATACTGCATTTGTGCCGTTCCACATCACATAGCATAAGAGAAACTGGAAACTTGCCTTATGCTTTTTATGTTTTGTCATTTTACTCACTCGCTGGATATTTTGAAGCCCCGTGGGCTGACCGTGTGTGCACTGGGGCGTTAGTTGTATGGTAATTCGAAATGCTTCCATTGTTAAACCTTATTGTTTGAAGGCTGCGTGCAGTATAACAAGACAGCAGATATTTAAAGACAGAAAGGACAAAGCTTGTAAGCGTTGCAGTTTGCTGCGAAGGCCACTACAGACACTGCGATTGCTGGCAAGACATGTGATACAAGGCCACTACAGACACTGCGATTGCTGGCAAGACATGTGATACAAGGCAACTACAGACACTGCGATTGCTGGCAAGACATGTGATACAAGGCAGCTACTGGCACTGTGACTGCTGGCACCACATTTGATACAAGGCAGCTACTGGCATTTTGATGGCTGGCATCACATGTGATACAAGGCAGCTGCTGACTGTGATTGCTGACACCACATGTGAGACAACTCCATCTGTCTGATGGCGTGAGAATGTTAGCCCACGATGAGGCGGCATAAAGTGTGCCCGTAAGTGGCGTGCTTGTCTCGCGTGGAATTTCTTCTTCTGGCAAGGGGGGGGGGGGCAGCAGATGCGATTAATTCAGTCCGCCGATTGTTATCGTATAATAACACGTTCTTTTCCGGTAGCTACAAGAGAAAATGGCGGCTATCTGAGAAGTTTGTAAATGCGGCACGGGACTGGAAATGCAGCGTAGAATTATCCGAGACGTTCGTGTAGCGTCCCACGTAATAACAGCTGGGATTCAGACAGCCCCCAGTATCAGATGCCACCGTTAGAAGTAATGTTGGTAGGCTAAGTCACGCGTTTTTATAGGCGTCCGCCGTTGTTTCCTGTTCACCGCCAGCTGAATCCAGCGCAGTCAGTCATATGCTGTTTCTTTAAGATCCATTTCAGTTTTACCCTTCCATTTACGCTGACGGTTTCCAAGTGGCTTCCTACCTTCAGGGTTTTCTCCAGTACCCCATACGCATTTGTCTTCTCCGATGCGCGTCAAGTGTCCCGCTGTGTGTGTCATTCTAACAACATCAGACGAGCAGTACCAACTGCGGGCCGCTCGCTCTGCTGCTTTCCCCAACTTCCTGTTGCGGCCTCTCAAATGTTCCCTTAGCGCCCTCCGCACGAGCGCCCTCAATATGTACTCTTCCTTCAGTGTAAGAGACGAAGTTTGACATCCATACAAAACAGGAGGCAAAATTGTAATTTTTTCGGCCTGTATTTTGGTCTTTACATTTTTAGAGACCAGAGATGAAGGCAGATATTTTGAAATGATATTTAGCGGGTGTTCCTGTAATTTAATCTCCTATTAGGATTTCGATTCTGTAGCCGTCTACTGCGGGGTATGTCCCAGTCGGCAGCACGAGACACTGCTCCCAAGGAATATTACGTGTGGCAATCCGACGCACGCGGGCGGCAACCCTTTATTTTTATGTCAATTTAACTGACACATATTTCACGTAAATTACACTCCTTTATTGTGTGACTATCCTTCTATTACAACTACAATGGTTCTGATTCACTATGACATATCACACGGCACAGCACCCTGGAAATCTGTCGTCCCAACCTGAACCGCGTGATCAACCGTTCTTTCGACCATCCGCCCTCGGGTGAAGGAACAGACTCGCGTACCCTCGCGCCCTGGATTCTCCTGCTCTCCAAACAAAAGTTCCTAATAATTTCAAATTTTCTTATTGGCTGCTCCACCGACACTGCGGCTCCCATTGGCCCCTGTACGTAACAAGTCTCCTCTTTGATAGGATGACAAAGTTACTAATTACTGCAGTCCGTGGGCTTAGTCGTGAAGACCTCTGGACTTCTTAGTTACGACCTAGCAAAGGCGTGGTAGCGTCACCCGCTTTGCTGGACGAATTATTGCTGTACTCAGCTGTCAAGTTTAAAATTTTTGGGTCAAGCATTCCAGATCTCTTGTTAGACCTGACAGCTGAGAAATGACTTCCTGACCTTTGCCCAGTACAGCTATCCCCTGCATACACAGCCTCCCTTAACTAACCTCCAGTAGCCAAACGTTACAATTTTGCCCCTCATTTAAAACAACATGCTCTTTCCCTAGCAAATTTGCACAATCAGTGTACTTATTGTCATCAAATAACACCTGCCAGAATTCCAACACAAACCAACGGTTACAGTTCTTTAGAACATGCAAGCCGTCGTGGTGCTGGACTGCTGTAACCCGCATGCAGTTACCTGCAACATAATTGCGTGAACATCGGTCCGTGACAGCCTGTCACACCGAACTGTATCTGTCTTGGCTATGATGTTAACACGTTGCACTGAAGTTTGGCTGTGAAGACTGCAGTGTTCTGGCATGTGACAACTTGTCACGTGACAGAAATGTACGTTTACCAGGGACCGTGCTGTATCGGTCATCACGGAGGGTAATGGAGGCGTCGGATTCTTCATAGTCACCGACTTGAGATCATCAACTTTCTCATAGTGACCACATTTAATGTAACCCTCTCAACCACGTATGTAATGTAACAGACATGTAGAGGTGACTTCCTTTCGGTCTCAGCGTTCTTGACCCTTGAAGATGGCACCGATACGTTGTCCCGAAACGTCGGTAAACAGTTACTACATGACGCCGCGTATATCTCAGAAGAGTGCAGAAGTCAAGACGGTTGGATTTAAGCGGTGATTTTAGTAAGAAATTGAAGGATACAGTCGGCGTGTGCCTGTACATTCAGGTGGTCACCAAGGGAAACTTTTCCACACACTTTAGCAAGTGTCGGTTAGACTGCGCCCCGCTGTCTTGCCTCGTCCCTTCAACTCATTACTGTTGATTAAGGCAGGAGACCGCATCCGAGCGAATGAAGCAGTGTGGCTGATAACGGATAAGATGTAACTGAGACCGCTCTTTGTACAGCAGGCGCTACGGGAGGCACAAACAGTGCTGCCAGCTATGACGCCTGCAGTGCTGCACTGTTGAGTAATATCCTAATGCACTGTTCAGTTCAACCAGAACATCCACTGAAGCTTCAGGATTGAATCACTGGTTCATGGCCTCACAGAAAGTACGGACGCAACACAGGCCTGTGTACACACAGGAGCGAGTTCAGCTTCATATACCGAGTGTCTCACACATCCTGCACGACAGGCGGCAGGAAGTCTGTAGCTGTGCGTTTAAACCTTTGCTGTCTCAGGCTCACATACTTAATGCAGTCGAACTCGGTTATAACGTCATGAAAGGGACTGAATATATTGTGTCGTTATAAACGAGTGTTGTTATAACCGAGGAGTGTAATGTTATGGTTAACGGGGAGGAATTAATTGGTACCACAGAATATCTGACGCTATAGACGAGGTGTCGTATAAACCGATGTCGTTATGACCAGGTTCTGATGTATTTAGAAAAGAGTTTATCACGTAAAACATCGTCTGTCTTAGAAGGACCGATCGGTTATCGTTGCATAGGGAAATCATTGAAACTCATAAATACAGTCTGCAAAATGCAGTTCCATTCTTTACCACTCAAGCAGACTGTCTACATTGGAACGACGTCGTTTCAAAGGATTAATGCACTTCAAGGAAATAATTGCAGTTTATTACGACATTCATACAAATACGTCAGTGTCCTCTGTGAGCAAAGTGCGTAGATTTTTGGACGTTCAAGCAAGCGGTGCCTGTTGACCTCTGCTATGTAATGTATTACTGTCCATGTTTATGGAGGGCTGACCGGATGGTCCTTAAGTACACGTTCACTGGAGTTTCCGACATCCTGCCTGAACCTCATAATTTTTCTCCAGTCATAGGTGTTTCGACGCCTATACTGATGTTATTCGTCAGGGACCTGCATGCTGTCGTATGTTTCTCATTTTTTGGTATAGTACCGTTTTTTGGTCTGCTGGAAGTGCGATTTTGTATTTGTGTCGCTGCATACTCGTGTTTGCACCATTCCCTTACATTATGTGCACCTTTTTACACTTTGCTACTATGGAGTAGTTGAAAACAAGGGCAGGTACTGATAAACAGTAAAAACCACAACCGCCGCTGCAGAGAGTGAGATACACAATAGTACACGGGCCACTGACAGTGAAGGCGTTACAAGCCTCGACGTGCAGTGCGAAAAGGCTGTTGGAAAATTCAGTAAACGCCTGTTGTTGAAGACCACGCGGTATGCGTGGGATGAAGTGTTTTTAAATATCCGCCACGTAGAGTATTCGGAAGCCGACAGCTTGTTTTTCTGCAGATGTCTGTTCAAATTTGTGCTTAGGGCCTCCACAAATGGAGCAGTTTCTCGACCGGCTGAATGAACGTGTCTTTTGGAGTGCCTGAACCATTCTCAGCGTGGATGTGTTAAATGAAAATCGACTGAAACCAAATTAGTTACGCACTTAATACGCAGTGGCACTTACTGAACGTCACAGTGGCAGATGGACCCCGTCATTGCCTGAAGTTCCACGTAATATCTTGTTGAATAAAGGGAAGAGTTTTTAGAACGATGTCTCGGATATATCGTTGGATCCATAGTTCTATATCTACATCGGGTTCTGACCTCGTACTGGGGTATTTACTGTCCAACCACCACATTTCTTGCTGTTGTGTGGTGGCGTAATTTAAGACGACGTTTTGGCCCAAAACAAATGAAGCGTTGACAAAAGAGATGTGAGGGTTGGCAGGCATGCAAGAAGACTGCTCTCTGTGAAACTAGTTATTATGTTTGCCAGTAATTTTATGGCTTTCGTTTATATTTGCCGCATGTATTTTACACATGACCAATTACAAAACGGGTACCTACCGGTACTGTATTAATGTACAGCTAACAATAAACTTCCATGTACCGTAAAATATTCCTGTCGGCAGACAGCAGTCAGAGCTGTGTTAACCCTTCGTCTGCGTCCATTAGGAAGGCCACTCGGTGAATGTTTACAGGGAAATTTTACGTAACATGTAAACACACAGTGTGGACACAATGCGGAGTTCGTACCGTTAAACCTGGCGGTGTGTATAGTAACCACTGGGCCTTAAAGGGCAAGTGTGTCCGTAGCCGTCTCGGCGCTGGACTTAGTCCATACATACCGTGAGGCTGTGATGCTGTGCACTATACATACATACCGGCAGGCTGTGATGCTGCGCACTATACATACATACCGTGAGGCTGTGATGCTGTGCACTATACATACATACCGTGAGGCTGTGATGCTGTGCACTATACATACATACCGCGAGGCTGTGATGCTGTGCACTATACATACATACACCGTGAGGCTGTGATGCTGTGCACTATAGTGCTGTCCACTGCGTTGTACTGACACTGTGCCGTGCGTCACATACATGGATTAGTGTCGAAATTCGTGTGTTAGGCTCAAAACAGTGCAAGTAGTGTGGAACGGTAGTGTAGATGCCGGCATTGCGCGTCCCCAGGTTGCCGACTGTTTAAGGTGGTTGCAGATGTGCTGAGCAACTTCGGGCAGCCGGCGGGGCGGACTGCTTAGTTGACTGGCTTAGCGACTGCCAAGTTTGAAGGGAGGACGAGTGCAGACCCATGAGGCGCAAACGACATGTCAGAGAACCGAACCTGGGCCGACGCACTGTTGTGTCGCGTTTTGTAATCTTATTTTTGGCGAGTCTAAAAAATCAGTGAAGCTTAAAGTGTCACTGTTTGAACGGATATCCTGCAACTGTAACACTGCTGTATCAACTGAATAAACATATTCGTGAGTGACTTTAGTTAATGAATATGGAGCGTTGATGAAATAATACTGACAAGGGGAAATGTGAAGAATTCAGAGAGAAGTCTGTGCCAGGGCCGTTTTATCCACCACAAATCCCACGTTGACTGGCGTCGGATTGAACACTGGAATCCCGTGGGATAAGCGGACGACTAACCTCTAAGCTTCGGCATGTCCGCGTACAACAGCGGTCTGAGCTTATGACGTCATTAAACACTCGCGAAATGATAACGAGGGCTGTAGAAACGAACTGTGACTGTCCGCTAGTGTGTGTAGATACAGCAGATGTGGTGCTGTGACTGTCCGCTAGCGTGTGTAGATACAGCAGATGTGGTGCTGTGACTGTCCGCTAGTGTGTGTAGATACAGCAGACGTGGTGCTGTGACTGTCCGCTAGTGTGTGTAGATACAGCAGGCGTGGTGCCGTGCGCAAGTGTTCAGAACACTTTGTAATCGGAGTTTTCTGCAATATCCAGAAACGTAGAGCGATGTGCTGGCAGGCTAAGTCTGTTAACGCCGTGTGAAAAGTAATTTCTGGCCAGCTGAGACACTGTTAGCTTCTAAAGACGGTCTGTCTCTTGCATGAAATTACTTAATTTTGATGCGAATATTCTGGTAGCCTACACTTTGTGTGCAACTCTGTGCAAGTTGTGGCCGTTATAGTGAAGGCCAGCCCTATTTGATTATGCTGATATTCTAATCACAATATACTTGCATTATCACACGCACGCACACACACACACATATGGTACTGTGAGCGTGGGAAATTTCTAATAGTTCAAAGAGTCCCCAGCGACTTCTAGCCATCAGTGCTAACTCCACTGAAAGTGAGCAGTGGCTTTATGTCCAGCTTTCGTTACGGAATGTTCACAATGACAAGTGAATGCTGGTGATGTCACTCGCGAATTTAATCCGCTAAATTAAGTTTAATGGCAAATGTAACCGGAAAATTCTCAATGGAGTGAAAGGAATGCCTTTGTTATAACAGTGCGTGCATTTTGTTTTATGGGAGAAACAGGCCGAGTGTATTTGTATCAGATCGTTATTTTATTACTGTTTTGAAAATCGGACACAATACCGTGTATGTTTTTAGCGAGATTTTAAAAGGAGTTTGTCTCAAAATATAGCTTACAGGCATGACGTCTTCTGGTTACAAATTGTCCATTTTACACAGGTTGTACTTCTTTGCCTGAAAATCGTCATCCTGTATACACCCGTCTTTCACGTATATTCTTGTTTGTGTGTGTTCAGAGGATGCAGTTGCTGTCACTGTCTGACAGATGGCTATAATCATCAAACAGCCTCGAAGCGTCGTTCGATAACACTTGTCCATACCTTCACAGGTCACGTGTGTGAAAGCAAGTTTGACGTATGTTTGTGAGACGTACGGACGGCAGAGTGTTATTATGCAGCTCTGTGCTCAGGATGCTGCTGGCTGTACCAAAGCGTCTCCTGGAAACTTAGCATTTTCGGGATTTAATTTTAAAGTTCCGAGTGCGTGTATTCCTACTTGTACCCTCTGTTGACCTGAAATGTGAATCAAATGAACAGAGCCGCGTGCACTCCGTCCGGCGCTCTAGTATTCTCGACGTAAACGCCGACTAATCGGATTACAACGACTTGCATATTTTGGTGCTGTGACCCACCCTCGGGGCATACAAGCAGGCTGGACCTGCGAGTAAATCTGTGTATGTGATTCGCTAGAAATAAATACACTGAAATAAACTGAAATATAGTTCACCTTACGCGAACCTCTGTTTGAATTCTGAACTATGCTGAAGTTTCCGCGTGAACAGTGTCATTTACATGAATGTGGAATATTTTAAAGGAATTCTGTATCTTAACTTGGGTCGTCCCGGTGTGTTACTTCAGTTACAACAGTAATAAACAGTCTGACACACGGCAGCATATATTTATTCTGCACGCTACACCATTTTACTCCATGTTTGTGCCGAAACATGTAGTATATTGGCACAACCTTGGAGTAGAATGGTGTAGTGTGCAGAATAAATATATGTTGCGGTGTGTCAGACTGTGTTTATTATCACTGTAATTATGTACGCTTTGCAACTGAGGGAACTGGGATGGGCATTTCCTTTGGAAAGTATGTTACTGAATGTACTTACGGGAAAATTCTTCGCTTCTCTCATCCTAGACTATTCCTGTTCTGTCTGTTTCTTATAACTTGCCTATTGTTTCTTCTTATAAACGCAAGAAAATGGCGAGAACTGTACTGGAGGCTTATATTAACCTTTTAAAGCCTAGCGGTAATTTTACATAGGACCAGGTTTAACATTAAAAAATTCTACGTGGTGCCCACATTGCGTTTATGTGTTTTGTACGGATCTCAGAACAAACAGCAACTTTTGCCTTATAAAACATTAAGAGACTGGTTTTTATAACCGAAGTGGAGAGTGTTTACAGCGCGGTACGCACTGAGTCCTTATATAAAACAAATACGCTTCGTCTTTAAAGGGTTAATATGGTGCGATCAGATTGTGAAATACGAAATATGATGCAGGATTGTGGCCACGGTGTGTGGGTCGCTGCAGCGGCTGGGGGAGTATCTCTTTCTGTCGAGCACGTCTCGGTGGCTGCCATCCACACATTCTTACGTCAGGACGGGAACAGGTCAGTCAGTACCCAAGGCGGTGTGTTTTTTGTTTGGATGCGAGCAGACGGACAGAGTGCAGAAACAGCGGAAGGCTGCGACGTTGTACTGTGCGACCGGGTAGAAGTGACTCGCCCTTTCAGAGAGACCCGACGTCTCAGAAGTCAGTTGCCGTGAACTGATTTTTGTTTTCTTGGGTGTTGCGTTTCGATGATAAACGTGAATAAATTTATACGAATTTACAGCGTGACGAAACTCAGTGGCTTGAAATGGATTACAGAGATTCAAAATGTGTCAGTTTCCAAGACATGAATATGTATCTTTTTTTTCCAAAATATACAGAAGGACGTGCGAAAAGCGATTTTAAAAAGCAGACCTCCCACTTGCACTCCCGCAGCCCGAATCCTTTCCGTTCCCCGCCACGCCCTCATCCGCCATATTGATCGTTGCCAGCGACCCCGTCAACCCAGACTCCAAATGCAGTGTTGTCACATTTCCTATCCCCTTTCTAAAGTAAAAAAATTCCAGTGCACACGGTGTGAGGCAGTTATTTTATGCTGTGACATGGCCCCGTGCACGCTCAATCGGTCTGCTCATTAAGAAGTTACAGCTCAGCAAACAGGGGTGAAACCCAAGTCTGAATTTTTTGGCGATACTGTGCGTGACCCGTTTATTGAGACTGTACTTTCATGCTTTGTTCATCGCCGCACATAATGTCACTACTTTGCTGAACTGGCAGTCTTTCTGTTATCAGTTGTACAAGAAGAACTGCATGGTTTTCCTAATAAATCTGCTTTGAAACCATGCATTGTGGTTTGAAATAGGTCTACCCGCATTTTTGGGTATGTCTGCCGTTTGAATATTCTGTTTTGGATGTGTCTGCGGTTGGAGAACACCTGCTGTTCTTGACATGTCTCTGCAAAATCTGCTACAGTTTTGGACATGCCTGTGGTTTGAGAACAGCGTTCCTGTTTTGAATATGTCAATGCTTTTAGGACGGCTGTTCCTTCAGATATGTCGTGATGGTTTCACAGTCAGTCTGTACGGTGCATTGAGGCGAAAATTCTGTATCCCTCCCAGGAAACTCAAAATCCTCGGCTGTCCAACTCGTATCCTAACTGAGCTATTGCGTCTTGCCCTACAAATTTGACGAGAATTACAAAGGAATTTGAACTTGCCCAACCTTACCGGCTGGCAAGAACACGGTGCGTGAACAAGGTATAAGCAAATTCATAGTGACACAAGAAGGTATGTTTGGTGAATGGAGTGGCAGCTGCGCTGAAGTCTACTGCGCATACAGGAGCAGCGTTCGAATACAAGCACGCGTCCATTCATTGAATAATGCACGCACTTGCATGCAAACTGGCGGATACTTGTAACACAGCATAAATTACGTACCTGCTGCAGCGCGAGGTTAATATTGCGTGACAAGCTTAGAACTTGGCGTGAACACCGAGCGTGACGTAAACAGGGCGTATCACGTGAAGATGCCGCATCTTTTGTATTAAATACCCTTTTTCCCGAAAATCCTGTCCATTATAAGATAATGTGGAAGAATGTGGTACAGCCGGACAGGCCACAGATGACAATATAATACGGCGCATGCGCTTTGCGTGCTGGATAACTAAGGCTACAGACACACACCCAGAATATGTAATACATATTGCTTTTCCACGACAACAGTGGTTACGCGAACGCACCTCAATTTACGCTATACGTGCATTGCTGTGCTGTTACTCCTTATTAAGCCAACAGACTGCCTGTGTGGTTGTGGTCCTAATTCTTGTCCCAGTGGGCTCAATTGTGGGTCAGTGCGGCTGAAAATTGAAATCTCGGCATGGTCTTTACTGAAACTGTCGCACTATATTTTTAAAATTTTATGTAACAGTTTCTAACCTGCAAACGACTGAAGCGTGTTCCAATCTGCTTACACGTAGAACTAAATGCGGCCTGCATTCTTGCGTTCTCAGCGTAGAGCTGTGTAACAACCCCATAGCGACACCGTCCGTTTGCTGAACAGTGGGTCACATGAGGTGCGTATCAAAGCCAATCGTCTAACTGTCCCACGTGTCCGTCTAGCTGCCCCATTCTACTGTCATCAACAGAGAGGCACAGTTTTGTCCGAAGCTGTCCACATATTTACTGGCAGATAATGTTTTCCTTCAGTCTCTCCCATCTTGTTGCCTCCACGCCGACAGGAGTCACCACAATTTCTACACCAATCCTGCCTCAACCAGCACTGCTGGACCCTCGTGCTTCCTCCGTGCTTGTCCCAGAGGTACAGTTATGCTGTGCGTGCCATAGAGGCGTATGGGTAAGTGGAGGTACAGTTCCATCAGTTCTTTATATCGGCACCAGATGGAGGTAATTGGCAAGCTTTACGCTTCGGCCGCTTTACACCTTACCCTTACCCCCTTACCCACTAGGTGGCAGAGTGGGTGGAATCCACAGAAGGCCTGGTCGCTTTCTGTGTGTGCGTGTGTGTGTGTGCGCGCGCGCGCGCGTGTGTGTATATATATATATACACGTATATAGCCCTGTATGTATATGCAATTCCAATCCACATGGTGCTTTCAACCGCACACGGTCTGTTGAAGATATTTGGTGGCCCGCTGTGACAGCCCATAACACATCTGTGCTGCGGATTATAGGCAGCAGGTTGAGTGCTTTTGTACTGTACATTTCATTAACGATGTGATGAGTTTCAAATCCATCAGGTTGCGAACGTCTGGTGCTGTCGGTAGTGGGAGGTGGTGCAGTGTTGTGCCTCAGTCCGTGCAGCAATTATCTCTAGTATCATCGTCATCAACGTGTCATTTGAAACGCAGTATGGCCGCGCGTTCGGTTTTGCGCTGGGGCAGGGAGCTCGCACCGTTCATCTGCTGTTGTGGTGTTCGGAAAACGAAAACTTACGCGCCATTTTGTGTGCTCTACAAAGGAACCCTCTGCGCTACGTGTAGGAACTTGATAAGAGCAAAAGTGCCCCCCATTACAGGCCTGGACAGGCCCTGAGGGTTCCAGCAGGTTGGGGCTCCCAGATTTCTAGACAATCGGCACATGAAGTTGGTAAGGTTGTCAGCCCTACGCACCGGCCGCCTTTACACCCCGGGAAATATTCCTGGTCCTTATTTCTGTTAGAGGCTGAGTCTACCCCAGGGCCATAGTGCGGCTGGAAGGATTATGTTAATGAAAAATTCCAATGACACCATCTGGAATCGAACCCGCGACCTTCCGGCTCCTAGCGCAGTGCCTCGACCAACTGCGCCACCGCGTGCCCCGGTTGATAAGAGTGGCTATGTAATTTACAATATGGCCTTAGAACGTTAAGTAACTCCATGCAGCAGTTCTTGTGACAAACTTGACATACCTGAAGATGGTTGTGTTACCAACATACGTACATACCTCCAGGAGTGCAGTTTAAACGCTCTGAAGATCACCCGACTGTGTCGTCACACAGTCCTAGGAAAAGGTTATAGAAATGCGACACGGGAAGGTGCGTTGTTAATGGCTATTAAGCTGATACTGCTTATATTAACCCTTTAAAGACGAAGCGTATCTGCTTTACATAAGGACTCAGTGCGTACCGCGCTGTAAACACTCTCCACTTCGGTTATAAAAACCAGTCTCTTAATGTTTTATAAGGCAAAAGTTGCTGTTTGTTCTGAGATCCGTACAAAACACATAAACGCAATGTGGGCACCACGTAGAATTTTTAATGTTAAACCTGGCGGTACGTAAAGTTACCGCTAGGTTTTAAAAGGTTAATAAATGTGAGCTCAGAGTGTGCTGGCGTCCATATGCTGGCTGTGAAAGTCCGCCGTAGAATAAAACAACGAGTTTATGTTTTATGACTTTCGGCTAATGTAGCTTGCGAATTTAGTGACGGCACGGTGAGTTCGTAAATGTTCAGTACTGGCAGCAAATGTGCTGTTTGTATATTCGAGACCGTCACGTGCCATCGTTGCCATAGGATATGACGCCCTGCAATCCTGCATCCCTTCCTCCGTCAGCATCTTCCTCTACCTCATTATGAAATTCAGTTCCCACCCCCACTGCTTCGTCTGTTAGTTTTGTATCCATCTGAAACTGTATTTAGCCCACCTCTTCATTTTGAAGTCGGATGACTCCTTTAACGTTTGTTTATTTCCTGTTTATCTAACGACAGTCTTAGCAACCAGGCTGTGTAGCATGGAACGGCATGATTAGTAATATCCGTGACGTAACTTGGGGAGACAGTTGTGCCCGTGCTAACAGATTTGCACGTGGTAACTGTCAGATGTGTAGTCAACCAAAAACTACGTCACCTTAATGTTTACAAACTTCAAAAATTGTACCTACGAGTATTAATGCTGGACGCTGGTTTGTTTATTTTGAAGGTCAGTGGGTCATAAGAAACGTGTAAATAAGAAACCAAAGGTTTCTTATTTACACGTTTAAACAAAAACGATACCTTTGAAATTTACAGTGCTGCCATCACCGGAGGCAAAGCGAAGCTAAACTTATCTCATGTACTTCCCTTGGCCTCCTCTTGAGGCAGCAGTCTCAAGTTTTGAAGTCAGCTTTTTTGTTAAAAAGGCACTTTTTAAAAGAACGAATTAATGAAAACAAAGGAGATTGCCATCAACGCTGAGTTTGTGAGCTTTCCTAAAAGGCTGCCTTGGAATGGTCCCTTCGGTGGTCCAGTGCATCGTGCTGCTGCAGACGGTCTGTCATAATGTGTGTGACCAACTGACATTTGCTTAGGACTGAAAAGGCACGAAGACTGCTCGGTTCGACGTCTCAACCCAGAACCTCCGGAATGCAGACCAGGAGTGCTACCAAATCGATGCCGGAGCTCCGCTGTCTGTTCAACAGTACATGAAGCTGTGTGTCTCAGCGCCTCCTGCCCCCTCCGTCGGTGTTGCTCCCCGCCTGTGTCATTGTTGCTCCATCAGCATTCCACTTCTGTAGACTCGCATTAATTATGCATCATTACTGCAAATGAACGAAGCGACGCGCGGCGTCTGATGAGCCTGTTAGATGTGGCAACTTTGCAGGTACGAGTACATCGCGTCTCTCCGTGTATCCGTCCTGCTAGAAATACGACGGAAGGCGTGAAGGCAGTTTCAAGTGTTTTGCTTAACAAACAGACGCTGACAAATACAGTAGCCTCTTCGTATTTCAAACGACTTACTGTGTCTTACTTAATTTATGTATACACGTAACCCTTGTTTTACGCCCTGCTTGTGTTTATGAATAGTGGTAGTAAATAAAAGACATAAACAAAAAATCATATTCCCATAAGAGCTAACGGAACAGGTGGGGGTTATGGGAAGTCATATGCATGGCAGCCTGTTTACTTGCAGTATATATACATGAATTTTTTACATTACTTCTGTTACTGGTACTGTACTGTTACTGGTACTGATACTGGTACTGTACTGGTACTGGTACTGTACTGGTACTGATACTGGTACTGATACTGGTACTGTACTGGTACTGGTACTGTACTGGTACTTACTGGTACTGATACTGGTACTGTACTGGTACTGATACTGGTACTGTACTGTACTGGTACTGTACTGGTACTGGTACTGTACTGGTACTGGTACTGGTACTGTGCTGGTACTAGTACGGTACTGGTACTGATACTGGTACTGTACTGATACTGATACTGGTATTGGTACTGTACTGGTACTGATACTGGTACTGTACTGGTACTGATACTGGTACTGGTACTGGTACTGTACTGGTACTGGTATTGAAATAAGCAATATTAATTTTATCCTATTTAAATTGAAAAGTAATTGTAAACAACTTGCCTTCAACTGTCGCGGTCGGTGAATGTTGCCAAAATATCGCTGTCACGGTGACTCAGTGCGCTGTCAGCCGTAAGAGCTCCGTCACTTACTGCTGGCATCAGGTTCCTTGCTGCCATTAGGTTGGGGTTTCGCTCTTGCCAGTTTTATGTAGGTGCGTGTGGTGGTGATAAGGTTAGGCGCTGTGTTACTGGTTGCCAATCAAGTTCGTTTTTGTTCCAGCCTAGTGCCTAGTGCCTAGCTGACTAAGCTTGTCACGGATGGTGGATATGCCATACTGTCGCTGTCACAGATGTTCTGTCGCGGGTAATCAAATTCACTGTCACACGCTTTATTACCCAGTCACTGTATTACCCACAGGTCACACATATTGCTACCGCCAAAAGTTATTGCTGCCTTTGTTCGTAGTCGTGTCTGTGCGTTTTGTTACTCGGTTGGGTGTGTCACCGTCACTTTTGTACGCAGAGCAAAAAAAGTTTGAGTAAATGCAAATAAACCATCTGGCCTGAACTAAAGGTGGAGCGCGCAGTGAGAGTTCAGCCTCCCAGTTTCATTCTGCGCCCTGAGATTCGTACTCTCCCGGCAGCGTCGAAAGTGGGCAGCCAGCCAACGGACGTTAACCCAAAAATGCGAGAGCCCTAATTAAGGAGTGGTTTAAATTGGAAAGGGACGTTAAAGCAAAAAGTCCAAAACGAACGGGCGTAAAACAAGGGCTACGTGTAATGACTGAAGTAACTGCTTAGAAGTGCAGCCTGTCTTAATCCTGCAGTACGGTTCCCGTTGTGCTGTTAGTAAGTTGCCCCGTGACACGCTCTCTCAACTGTCGGTGTGTGCACTGTGCAGACTGGAACTGCAAAGCAGCTGGCAAATTCCGCCATCACTGTGCTCTGTAAGGCTGCGACAGAACGAGATGCCAGTCTTTTCGAAGGTTAACAAGAAACTGCGTAAATAATAACGAACTTTGTTACAGCGTCTGTAGTTCCTGTAACTGTCTGTGTGTGTGTGTGTTTGGGGGGGGGGGGGCCGTACCCTCGAGCGAATGCATGCGGTTGGGTTACAGGTGCAGACCACAAGACAGGTTCGCAGCTCTTGTTTGGTGCACTGAGAAACAACATTCTGTGCAAGGGTTTATTAACCCTTTAAAGACGAAGCGTATCTGTTTTATATAAGGACTCAGTGCGTACCGCGCAGTAAACACTCTCCACTTTGGTTATAAAAACCAGTCTCTTAATGTTTTATAAGGCAAAAGTTGCTGTTTGTTCTGAGATCCGTACAAAACACATAAACGCAATGTGGGCACCACGTAGAATTTTTTAATGTTAAACCTGGTGGTACGTAAAGTTACCGCTAGGCTTTAACCCTTTAAAGACGAAGCGTATCTGTTTTATATAAGGACTCAGTGCGTACCGCGCAGTAAACACTCTCCACTTCGGTTATAAAAACCAGTCTCTTAATGTTTTATAAGGCAAAAGTTACTGTTTGTTCGGAGATCCGTACAAAACACATAAACGCAATGTGGGCACCAAGTAGAATTTTTTAATGTTAAACCTGGTGGTACGTAAAGTTACTGCTAGGCTTTAAAAGGTTAAATTAGCTCCGCAGTCAGATATTAAAAATTGTGTGGGTGTACCACACGTGGTGTGGTGACGGGGGGTCTTTAAATTTATGTGGGTACTTCTTGGAAACTTTGGAACTCACACACTTCTTGACACGTGTGGAAACAAACATTCCCATTCTGAAGTTAAACTCTCCACGCGTTCTGTTCGCTCCCAGAGGACGCATGCGCGTGTAGCAGTAATATGTAAATATGTTTGGGTGGAGTTCAGAAGGTTTAGTCTCTGTTACTTTTCGTGAAACCTCCGCATGTTGACACACAAATGGTGGCACGTACGAGGATCCGGTAGACAGTAAGTTTTTGTGGCGTGTAATTTCGTAACTAAAAAACGCACGTGTTGTTTTTATGCCAGGGGAATTCGCCTAAAAGCGATTATACTCTGTTTACAGAACTGCAGCAAAATGGTGGCGGCCACGAATTTAAAGACATTCGCAAGGTGGAAACAGTTGTGGCTCGGGCTGTCAACAGACAGTACTAAAGTTGTAACCGTGATGGGGTACGGTAAGTGTTTCGCTTGAAGCGGGACTGTGTGGGAAAGTAGTGGAAGGGCAGAACTCTGAAGTCTGAATATATTACTGCGGCTGAAAATACAGAACTGATATGACATGTTGTCGATGCAACTTATTTTCTGACCGTGCCCAGCAGTTAGACTCCAGCAATTTGAACTGCGACCAATGTGTCTTCTGCTCACACACGTTAAACGTGAAGTTCATGCGTACAAATGACGGGTGATCGTTTCTTAAATATTATCGGGATGTGCCGTATGCTTCAGTGGGATTCTTTCACTGTTTTTTCTATGAGAATTGCACAGACAAGTGAATCACTGTAGGGGCCACACGCAGTGCCTCTTGATGTTAAAGTAAGCGGCACCTGTGGCACCTGCTGCTCCTGAAGTGTTAAACGTAAATGTTCGCAGTACATGTTGCTAGAGACTAGAAGTAAAGTACAGTTTGTCAGACCTGTCCGTCTCGTCACGTTTCGCACGCGATTAGTCGCTGTGTGACTTCGTTGTGACGTCATGTGGCCTTACAGGTAAATGCCCGTGTTTCGGAGAGAAATGCCGTCGTCTGCAGGGTTGCAGTGGTATTCACGTACAGGAAGGACGTGGCGTCACAGCGCAGTAAGCCACAGTCTGAACAGTCATTGTATTAAACAGTGTAGGCAGGTAGTTGGTACGTTTCGGAGGTACCTGCTGCCCCCATCTTCATGGTCGAAGTGAGTAGGACTGGGGTACTGGAGGGTTGTGTATGTAAGTTATTCATTGCCGGCGGGGGGGGGGGGGGAGGGGTGTCACACCGCAGATCAAACGAAATCCTGTCCCAAATTCTTCATATAATTTCAATTAATTCTTTTTGTAGATATTGCCTACGTATGGGGGAAAAGAGAGGTGCGTACGGGATTTGGGTGTGGGGAGACCTGAGGAAAGGCAACCACTTGGGAGACCCAGGCGTAGATGGGAGAATAATATTAAAATTGATCTTCAAGAATTGGGATGGGGCATGGACTGGATTGAGCTGGCTCAGGATAGGGACAGGTGGCGGGCTGTTGTGAATGCGGTAATGAACCTCCGGGTTCCATAAAATGCGGGGAATTTCTTGACTAGCTGAGAAACTGTTAGCTTCTCAAGAAGGTCTCTGCTCCATGGAGTTAGTTAGTTAGTTAGTTAGTTAGTTAGTTAGTTAGTTAGTTAGTTAGTTAGTCAGTCAGTCAGTCAGTCAGTCAGTCAAATAACTAGACATTGCCTCCGACAGGGGACCTTACGCTCTGTACGCGAGAGCTGTCCGATTATTCCCCATGATTACGAACTCGCCAGGCATCTCACTGGGTGAAGTGCTTCCTTAGAAACTGTCGGCCCAGCCCAGATTTTCCCCACTGATTGGTTTGATTCTACCGGCCAGTGCGGCCCAGGGCTTCCTGCTGTCTGGGTTTATGAATCTTCTTTGTTGACGGCTGTAGCAGCTGCTTAGACAGAGGACCGGTACGTCTCGCGGTCTCATATTGCGCGGGACAACACGCTTGTCTCAGAGGGACTTGAATCACAGTTCCCATGTTAGAGCAGTAGTACGGACACGCCCTTCACCGCTCGGCCACTGTGCTCAGCACCGAAGTGTTGCTTCGCGTTGCATTAATATTTTGGCTGTGGTTTATACGGCGATATTGGCTCTGCAGAGTTGTAAAGAGCAGAAATATTTTTATGGGCCGTTCGTGCTGTGCAGCACAGGCCCATTAGCACCCTGCAGAAGGGGCCTTGAAGGGTGCTGCTTGCAAAGCTGTAATGACGCTCTCGTAGCGTGCGCCAGTCTGCACTGCTGAACCCAAACCACCAACTGACGATGCGGCTTCGCTTGATTTAGCGTGCACTAAACTCGGCCTGTAATGGCTGCAACCACTCCTGCAAATTAGATGCCCTTCTTCCCCACGTAACAAACAACACAGCGTCACGACTTCTGTCCGGTTCCAAGCAAACTGTCTTGCACGAAGCATGGCTTTCCTTTGCACTGTGCTTATTTATGGTTTATGGTTTTTGTTAGGACGTCAGTGTGCCAGCATATATAGCGTTGAATATTGGGGTGTTTAGTGTGTGTGATGAATCGTGAAGTATTTGGAAAGAAGCGATCGTGATGTGGTTAAGTACCTTTCACGATACTGTTTTGTGCTGGTCCTTACTCGAACCCGGTACCTCCAAAACAGAAGTCGGCAGCGGTGCCGCTGCACTAACTCGCTGGGCTGTGGCCAGCTGGCTCTACCTGCGACACTGTCGGTTCTGGCTTCCTTATTGTCGCGTAGAGGGCGGTCTAACCACTGGGGGCTGTCTAGCATTCAGCCTGGCTTTTGGGTCTGCACACTGGGGCTTTTCACTTCCTTTTCCGTGAAGCCCCTGATGAAGAGACAGCCTCTGTGTTTCGACACGTGTTCTCCTGTCTTGCACAGAGCGCCTGTCGGACGTAGCTGGTTGCATATCTTTTAGATGCGTTCACAGAGTTCCTAATAGCGGCTTCGTTACATCCGACCGTCCGTCTGCACGGAACAGCTCTGCTGCCACTGGACGGTTGTCCGTGAAATTTGATATTGGGCAGTTTTATTATGTCTATTGAAAACAATTTTAAATCTTACAAAAAAACGGGCACCTTCAAGGACGGCTCCAGTGAGTTTATTATAACCCACTCAATTCTTACTGCAGGGGGAAAGTTTCAGATAAAATGTGTAGAAAAAATCGAAATATATTTTCCGTTAAATGCTTTTATTCGAAAATCGGGCTTTTAACGAGTTCACTACGAAGAATACTGCAGAGCCGTGGACACGATGTGGTGCACAGCCTGAAGCTAATTGCTTGCCGGGTAATGTAGATCACAGCACCTGTACTGAGTCGGAATGTTGAATTAGCTGTGTGCAGGAGTATGAAATGTGGCGAGCACGTAGATTGTGAATGTGCTTGTAGGTTGTGTACGAAATATTGTTTGAAATTCAGAAGTTACTAAATACTGGCGGCCTGAGACTTTGAGGTTATGCGTGACTGTTCATTCAACAGCAACAAAATCAGTGTAGACGCACATCTGTTGGAAGGGGTGTAGTTACAGATGCCAATAATAATAATAATAATAATAATAATCCCTGGCGACAGAAACATGATAAGGAAAGAAGCCGAGAAGATTCTAAAATATGAAGACCTTATAATAGAAATAGAGCGCATGTGGAATGTAAAAACAAAGGTGACGCCAGTAATAACAGGGGCAACTGGAACCATTTCAAAATCCTTCAGAAAATACTCGAGCAGCGTACCGGGAAAGCACGATATCAAGGAACTGCAGAAAACAGCTATATTGGGCACAGCACACACACTGCGTAAAGTGCTGATGTAGAAGCACAACAGAGTTTAATATTGCAGGCAGCGCTACATGAACCATTAACAGTACGCGCGGAATAGCTGCGGCACTGTGTACCCTAGAAACGTGGTTTGTTTCAGGTACATAAGTATGAGTACCCTGCATACAGGGGATGGGGATGATGATGATGATGATGATATCCTGTAATGTGCACACACACACGCGCGCGCGCGCGCACAGTCGCGAAGAACAACGGCAGTAAGACCCCCGGTGTACCGAATGCTTTGAGCGCCTGAGGAGTGTTCGGGCTGCAGACACCCGGACGCACCTCAGTGTTCCTGCACACGCAGTGTTCCAGTGTTCAGGCTGCAGAGACCCGGACGCACCTCAGTGTTCCTGCACACGCACAGTGTTCCAGTGTTCAGGCTGCAGAGACCCGGACGCACCTCAGTGTTCCTGCACACGCACAGTGTTCCAGTGTTCAGGCTGCAGAGACCCGGGCGCACCTCAGTGTTCCTGCACACGCACAGTGTTCCAGTGTTCGGGCTGCAGAGACCCGGACGCACCTCAGTGTTCCTGCACACGCACAGTGTTCCAGTGTTCAGGCTGCAGAGACCCGGACGCACCTCAGTGTTCCAGTGTTCAGGCTGCAGAGACCCGGGCGCACCTCAGTGTTCGTGCACACGCACAGTGTTCCAGTGTTCGGGCTGCAGAGACCCGGACGCACCTCAGTGTTCCTGCACACGCACAGTGTTCCAGTGTTCAGGCTGCAGAGACCCGGACGCACCTCAGTGTTCCAGTGTTCAGGCTGCAGAGACCCGGGCGCACCTCAGTGTTCGTGCACACGCACAGTGTTCCAGTGTTCGGGCTGCAGAGACCCGGACGCACCTCAGTGTTCCTGCACACGCACAGTGTTCCAGTGTTCAGGCTGCAGAGACCCGGACGCACCTCAGTGTTCCAGTGTTCAGGCTGCAGAGACCCGGGCGCACCTCAGTGTTCGTGCACACGCACAGTGTTCCAGTGTTCGGGCTGCAGAGACCCGGACGCACCTCAGTGTTCCTGCACACGCACAGTGTTCCAGTGTTCAGGCTGCAGAGACCCGGGCGCACCTCAGTGTTCGTGCACACGCACAGTGTTCCAGTGTTCAGGCTGCAGAGACCCGGACGCACCTCAGTGTTCCTGCACACGCACAGTGTTCCAGTGTTCAGGCTGCAGAGACCCGGGCGCACCTCAGTGTTCCTGCACACGCACAGTGTTCCAGTGTTCGGGCTGCAGAGACCCGGACGCACCTCAGTGTTCCTGCACACGCACAGTGTTCCAGTGTTCAGGCTGCAGAGACCCGGGCGCACCTCAGTGTTCCTGCACACGCACACTTCCTGCCTTGTCACACATTGCGGAGTGGCTGCAAGCGGGGAGCCACCCGGTGGCAGAACCCTTACATCGTGCACCCTGAGGCCGTACGGTGCGTTTCGTTTACGTCTCCACACTAACTTTGTGGGAAAATGCGAGATTTTATGGCTGTGTTGAATTTTTCTAGTTCAGTGATATGCGTGGACAGAGGCGCCCTCTATATTCAAACGGTTGTTTGTACGAAATGTGCAGCTGTCGAGCCAAGGGAGTGTATTTCATTGTGTACAGTTGTTGGGAGGGTGGTTAGGGGGATGCCTTTGGCAGTCACCGTGTGTGACCTGGAATCGTTACGTTTACGGGGGCTAAACTGAGCACTATTTTCTTTTCAACAGCTTTACAAGTTGAGGTAGTCCTGAAAGATGGAGGTTTGACACGCTATTCCAGACTGTATCCTGTGGGCTATAAAGACTGTAGCCTTGTCACGTGACCCTCAGAGTGATGGCGCATAACTAGGCATTGCTGTTGGAGTGGGGCAGAAGTCGCCGGTCGGTTGCAGTGTATTGCCAGGGAGGTGGAAAGGGTTGCATGTAGGTACTAGGGGCGGCTTCTGAAGCAGTTCCATGTCTTTTAGTTTCCATTGATTTCTTTCTGCAGGTTGCTACAGTCGCTGTCCCGTCAGAGCTTATAGGTTCAGAAGAAGCTGTTGCCAACACAAGTCTTCCGTGCATTTTACTTCTTGGTGGTCGTTCCCGCTCGCACAGCGCATGCGTCTGCAGTTGTTAGTGTCTGTATCGTGAGTGTCAAAAGGGAGCATGGCTGACGAGTCTGACGTAGGTCTGTTCAGTGTTGGTTCAGTTTCTGGAACTGGAGGAGGTTTGATGTCTTGTCAGAAGGAACGCATTTCGAAATCTGAGTTGTCGACCTTGGTATTTGTTGGAGCCGCACGCGTGTTTGGGTTCTTTATTAGTATGCTGGGATTTACTGAGTTTTTATCTTCATTTCTGCAGTCGATGTTAGTAGCAACTGTATTTTTAGTTAATGTAGTCATCTCTGTGTCGATTAAACCAATCTGTTGTCTGCATTACGTTTCAGTTCCTACTCCACAGAGGAGAGGGTGTGTTTGCATTGGAAAGACCAGTCGCTTGATAACTTTAGTGCGGGACATGCCGTTGGTGTATAAACTCAATTCCTGTAACATACCGGGTTTTCATTTTATAGTTTCTTGTTACTCGTCTGATCATGGCTTTTTGTTAGAGCCGAAATTAGCAGCCAAGTACAAAACGTGTATAATACAGCTTGTTGGGTGTGGCCGAGGAACTGATAAATATGCACTTGCAATCCGTTGATACTGTATAGGGAAACACCTGCAGTTTATTGCAGCGAATTTAGTGTTTTTGAACAGCGCCCTCACTTGCTAAGGTTAGATAGCGCGAGCGGCACACAAGTGGCATGTAGTGTGGAACATTGGTGGAATGGTACTGACAGGGGAGTGCCAAAGTGCTGGGAGAGAAACCTGTCCCATTGCCACTTTGTCCACCTCAAATCCCAAATGGAATCTCTCGGGTTCGAACGCAGGCCTGTGCGGTGAGAAGCCAGCGACTGACCGCCTGTGGCATAGCAGAGCCACGCATCTCATCAATAATGGTACGCCGTGTAATTTCGTAACGTTACAGCACGTGGCACATACGGCAAGCTTGGGAGTTCGAAGGGTGTTGTGGGTGCGTGCGTGTTTTTGTACCAGCGTTTTATTTTCGGCGGAAATGTTTTAAGGAAGCCGAAGCCTGCAGCTTTGTAACTAGAAAAGGAACCCGTTGGTTCAAACGACAGCTGCAATGAACTGGACTGCGGAGTGAACGAACTGTGTAGTGTGTGGCACCTCACGAACAGCTTCGCTCTCTCCCCATTGGCGTGCGAGTGAAGATTTATTCTGGGCTGAGGACCACACGCTAACCTATTGATTGGTAGGTAGGAATTATAAAAATATATTTGCTTGCAAATGGTGTAATTCAACTCTGCGCTGGAGGCCAATTCAGCTGTGTCAATTTTAAACGGATACTAGCAGTACTGAACAGTAGAGCTGTGATACTGCCCGTATACCGTCACGTGCTGAACAGTAGAGCTGTGTTAGTGCCAGTATACCGTCACGTGCTGAAGAGTGGAGCTGTGTTAGTGCCCGTATACCGTCACGTACTGAACACTATCTCCGCGGAACAGAGTCCTTCTTGTGCGGGCAGTCAAGGAACTGCCCGCATTGCGTGGAACCAGGAGGGTCACCGTCATGTGCACGAGTACCGCCACTTGCCCCTGTCACGAGTCACATGAGGCACACCACAGTCTTTCTTTGCACGTCACGTGCAGCACCAACCTCTGGAGACAGTCCCGGTGGCTGTGGGTGTGAGGCGTAGGTCCAAAGCCGCTTGGTTGCTGGGGTCGCGGGTTCGAACCCGCTGAGGGCGTGAACCTTCGTCTCTTGTGTTTTTTGTGTGTTGTGTAGGTAGCGGCCTCTGCGACTGGCCGATCACTCGCTCAGAGGAGTCCCACCGGGAGTGTGTGTGTGTGCGTGCGCGCGCGTGTGTGTCTCATTGTGTGTGATCTAGAAACCTCAACCATGAGGCGACCTAGACTCCTGTGTCTTTATGCAGGCCTGTGTTTGTATTGTTGTAGGTTTTCGAAGGGCAGGTTAAGCACATAGATGTCAAATTCAATAAAAAATTGTTCAGATATGACAGTCACACGTGTTCGCAGACTGCGCGTACTGCACACCTGATACGTGCGTCCCCTGCGTGTCTGTTTAATGTCTGCAGTGTTGCAGGTAGTCAGGCGCACTTTAAAAGTAAGATGGACATCACGTGTGTGCACATAACGAATTACGAGTGTTAACAAAGCGCACACGTGAAACGAATTTATGCATTGTAGTTCGGCCCGGCTCGATGATAGGGGCGACCGATTTTATGACGTGTGTGCTCATTCTCTAAAATCACAGTGCATTTGCTTTTCCTGCTGCAGGTTCTAAAACTGTGTAAGTTTGTTTTGTGTCTGTCGCGGCGTCTGTTGATTCTCTTTCACTTCCTCTGCAGTCTCCCAACCGACGGACGGCGTAACAAAATTTCAGACGTAGAAGAAAGCTTACTGTTGTAACACGTTCCAGTTTCTCGTTACCAGTGCTCACTGTTGCCTTCTGGATGTCATTTGTATATGAGTCTCTGCTGTCGCCTGTACAAAACACACGAACTGTCGTTAGCAGTGGCGCTCGCAGTGCAGCCAACTGCACTACCGAAGGCAGCCTCATGTCTGTATAACAGATGGGTAAGTGCTAATGTGCACACTGCAGTACAGGTGGGTATCCAGGATTCAATTTCCCTTGGACACTGATTTGTCTGTCACTGGGTCCGTACGTGTTCTGGGGCCTGCCAGCAATCGGTATCGGGGACTTTGTCCCTCAGCAAAAAGCGGCCGCAGCGTGAGGCTTGCCACCCACCGCCATATAGTGCTGAAGTCGTACGTGAGTTGACTGTGGTTCTCTTGTACTGTACAATTAACAGTGGACAACTTAATTACACACACGGTAGTGTTACTGTCTTGTCTTATCAGTGTGTCCGCGTGATAACTGGTGCAGTTCTAACAGTTTATTGTATCTGTTAATAAAGCGCAACAAACCGTCATCGCCGCCTTAGTCTGAATTCATTCCATTTGTCTAAATTTCTACACGACGGCAGACCGCTAACCAGTTTGCTCCTCAGCATTTTTGGCCGGAAGGTTTGATGCTGCGTGGTGCGGACAAATAGCAACAGTATCCATTTTGAAACGGGTGATATCAGTGCGGGGGATTCCGTGACATAAAATGTATTTAAATAAAAAAATTTAAAGTACCGCGAATTATTCGTCGTCTCTTTTGAAAGTGTTACGTCCGTCTTCAGGTCGCCCTCAGGTCTACACGAACTTCCATTTTCACTGGACATTGCAGCACCTGCGGTCTAAAATGAGGGATTTGGCAAGAGCGCGAGATAACGTAGGCGTCTGGCCTACGGCTGTGTCAGGGCTGAGGAACTAAAATTCCTCATGTCCTGCTTATCCTCCCCGTGCTCTGCTCCTGCACTGTTGTTGAACGAACCAAGTAGGTAAAGCGCGCTTTTCACTGTCTTTTTAGAATGTCTGCACCAAGTGGCGAAGATAGGATAACATTAATAGTAAAGGTGTCATAACAGTTGACCAAATTCCTTACCTTTCGTGAGACAAGCGGAAGGGTGAAAATGCAATTCGCTGCCTGTTTAAATCAGTCCGTAGTTAAGCCTTTTTCCGAGAATTACGAAATCGGTGCATATAAGTTTCCCAGCGTTTCACATGTCGTAGCCATCTTGCTGTTTAGTCTGTTGAACTGTCCAAATGAGAGATTAAAGATAAAGGAAATTTCTGAAGCTCATTCTCTAGATTTCCTCTTGAATTTTAATGCGACAGGGACTTGTAACATTTGTCGGAATGTCTTGTTAGTCCTAAGCAAATTACGCCCCAACCTCTTTCCAAGATCCTCCCCTTCCTCTGCCAGGAAGCTCAAATGGACTCGACATTTTAATTTTAATCCGTGACAAATATCGTAGCGGGATTTACTGTTTCTCTTTCGTGTATTCTGCTTGCAAGTATTTGCTGTGAAGCAGCGTGTTTTAAATCCAACGTCTTGTCTGCTGCATGTCAGCACCTGACCCTTACTGTGACAATGTTTTTCATAATTTAGTTTTCTGAGGACGCGGGGTATCTCAGTGTGTATTCTGACTAGGCTACGGGACGCATGGCCCACGAAACGATTTCGATTCCTGTGGGGGACAAGAGATAATACTGTTCTTCACAGCGAAAGAGACGCGTCTGAGTCCCACCTGCCCCCTCATGCAGTGAAGACCGGGGTGCCTTTACCAGGGGGTACAGCGGCCTGCAACTGGCGTTGAGGTTAAGAATGTGTGGATTGTACTTGCATTGCGCTATTCCGCGTGGCGCACCGCTTAGTGTAGCACCGGGCGAACTTTGCCTTGGCTGATTTCAGGCTTCCGCCGCTGCGCACTTCTGAGACGTTACGCAGCGTCGAGTGCTAGTTCTGTACCGACGTTTCGAAAAAACCTATCGGTCCCACCTTCAGGGGTCAAGAAGTCCAACCCTTGAAGGTGGGACCTATAGGTTGTGCCGAAACGTCGGTACAGAACTGGCACTCGGCGCTGCGTAACACCCCAGAAGAGCGCAGATCTGAGCTTTACCTTAACTTGATCCGACTAACCGTATATTTTAACAGCAGTCCAGAAGAACTTGCGCCTCCTTGCTCACTGTCTGTCTGTCTGTCACCAGGTGTACCCACATCATGCTAGCTACGCCACAGGCCCCCCGGTGACCCCCTTTCTTCTGGCTTTTAGCCTACACTATGCGTACACCTGTCCCGTCTCTGTCATGACGTTCGCATTTCATACTCCGTGACTGTTACGATAGCAGCGGCTAGAACGGTTTTACGGAGGATTTAAAGTGCTAGTGACGCCTGCCGTATTTCCATCTACTGCGGCAGGTGTCGTATTGGAGTCTCGACACCTGTGAAGGCGATTCGTTGTTTCAGACAGGCATATTGGCGTGCAAAGTTTGGATTTCACCGCAGGACAAGACGTCGAATGCGCGTATCGATCGAGTGGGGCTGCTGAGCAGTTAGGCCCCCAGCACCCCCCCCCCTTTGTACCACAATGTAACCGCAGCATCAGTCGCTATGGAACAGTTTCTGAAACGTAACGTACTAAACAGGGCAACTCCACGCTGCAGCACAACGGGAGTGTTCGCTGCCTCTTTCCGTTTGAACAGGATATTTGCAGAAACTACAAAGTGCACACGGAGAAAAATAAATATAAATCCTAGACGGCGGAATCGTGGTCGATTGTCCCGAGTTTGAGATGAATATTTTACTGTTTAAATAGGAACATGTCAGAGAACAATCGCGTGCCGACTGGCTCTACACAAGCAAGTGCTGTGAATTTTGAATATCAAGGTACAGTGGCATATGACGACATGTGCTGTGGTAGGTGCCTTGCAAGTTGCGTCTCACTCCGAGTCATGTGTGCACTGCGCACAGCTGCTTGCTTCGTTTTATGAAATTTGAGCAAACTTTAAAATACGCGTAAGTTGTACGGGAAAGAGAGCTGGTGTGTGGGTTGCCTTCGTTATGTTTTGTACTGGTATAAACATCACAGACCTGTACTCGTCACCAAATATAATTCGGATAATGAAGTCGAGAAGAATGAGATGGGCGGGGCATGTAGCACGTACGGGGGAAAAGAGAGGTGCATACAGGATTTTGGTGGGGAGACCTGAGGGAAGGCGACCACTTGGGAGACCCAGGCGTAGATGGGAGGATAATATTAAAATGGATCTTCAAGAAATGGAACGGGGGACATGGGCTGGATTGAGCTGGCTCAGGATAGGGACAGGTGGCGGGCTGTTGTGAATGCGGTAATGAACCTCCGGATTCCATAAAATGTGGGGAATTTCTTGACTAGCTGAGAAACTATTAGCTTCTCATGAAGGCTGCTGCTCCATGGAGTTAGTTAGTTAGTTAGTTAGTTAGTTAGTTTGTTTGTTTGTTTGTTTGTTTGTTTGTTCGTTCGTAAACATCACAGACAACAAACTTGTGCAGGTACATTTTGTTGAATCACTGCAATGTGTGGGCTATAGAATGGACCGATTGTGCCATAGTCACTGCCGTGTGCAAGTGGCAGTCACTGTCAAGTACGTGGCACTGAGACGCACACGGATACGAGTGAAGGCAACTCTGCTGTTTATTGGACAGGTCTGCAGTATTTGTGTTAAATGCCACACTTAAATACCTACGGGCGGAATGGACTGTGATCCACAGTGCTACAACGCAGTTAATCTTGCGCCCAACATGTGGACATCCTGAAGTGTTGGCCCGAGTTCGAGACCCTGCTACTGTCCGTATCTGATGCAGGGAGAGCCTGCACAGAAGTGCGCGGGCAACAGAACGCAATGAAGTGGAAGTTCTGCACACGGGACCGCTGAGCACACGCAGCCATGTTAATGTTCTTAGCGTCTGCTTGTACTTGCTTCGTTGACGTGGGGCCTGTTACATCCGAAGAGTGGTTTTGACAGCGTAAGGTCTGTGACGGCTCGGGGGTTCAAATGAAACCTTTCGATACCCTGCTGCTTTGTATATATAGGTATATCGTGAAGTGTGGTTCTGTTTCTCTCTTTATTTCGTGATTTGTTTAAATCCCCTCTCACTACCTAAAGGGATGAATAGGGAATAATGAAATGTGTAGGATATGTGAAGACCCAGCCGGAAATGGGAGGATAATATTAAAATGGATCTTCAAGAAGTGGGATGGGGGCATGGACTGGATTGAGCTGGCTTAGGATAGGGACAGGTGGCGGGCTCTTGTGAATTCGGTAATGAACCTTCGGGTTCCATAAAATGCGGGGATTTCTTGACTAGCTGAGAAACTGTTAGCTTTTCAAGGCCTCTGTTCCATGTAGTTAGTTAGTTAGTTAGTTAGTTAGTTAGTTAGTTAGTTAGTTAGTTAGTTGGTTGGTTGGTTGGTTGGTTAGTTATTTAGTTGGTTGGTTGGTTGGTTGGTTGGTTGGTTGGTTAGTTAGTTAGTTAGTTAGTTAGATAGTTAGTTAGTTAGTTAGTTAGTTAGTTAGTTAGTTGTTATAGGATGTGTGATGGGATGTCTCCGTCTGGCATGGGATACTGCTCCAGCAGTACCCGGATGGACACGACACCTGGGGTGTCCTGGCAGGACAGCAGATTTTGTGGCCGCCATATGATTCCTGGACCTTCCCAGTGCTTCCGGCGTCTTTCTGTTTGCATGAAGGACTCACAACAGGCTGTTCACTCATCCAGTGAATCCTGCCGAACGTCTGACAGTTAAACTGAATACAGCCTCTCCTAAGGCACTCCGGTTAGTGCTGTAAGCGTGGGACCATGGACTCAAATCCCGCCTGCTATGGTAGTGTCTGATGTTTACTTAGCTGCAAATTTCTTTTGTCGGAAATCCTCAGGAAATAAGGCAGTGGATAAGAGTGCAGTGCTAGAAGGAACGTATTAAATAAACGGGTGCGAGGATTCGCGTCTCAGATTATGGGTCAAAGGCAGGCGTTTGTGAGGACGATAATTAGTTCTGGATTTTCAGGAAAGCCGGAAAGTTGTTTCCTGCTGACCGACTATGAACGTCTCAAGAAAGTGGTTTTGCGTGGAGATGCATTCTGCGTGAGCAGCGGCGGAGTGTGTGCACGCTGAAGAAGGAGACACCTTGCTACACAGTCCGCTGTCATTCGCTTTTTCGCATATCCGCCGCTGTATCCCAGCCACCAGCTCTACCTACTCCGCCTAGTTATGCAACACTGCGACGCAACTTCGCTGTAACTCCTCCAGGCAGGCAGCTCGGTAGGTTTCGGCCGCGTTCATCGTTAAGAGTTACTCATTTGAAATTGACGTACCATTCACACGGTTTTATTTTGTGACCGTAGCCTTTATTTTTTTGTGCTATGCACAATTATTTACTGCATATTTTTAGCCCCTTAAAGCCCAGTGGTTACTGTATGTGCCGCCAGGTTTAACATTCAGCAATCCTACGTTCTGCCCACACAGTGTGTTTATGTGTTTTGTGTGGATCTCAGAACAAACAGCGATTATTTCCCTATACAGCATTAACTGGCTGGTTTTTATAACCGAGACGGAGAGTGTTTACTGCGCGGTACGGACTGGGTCTTTAAATATACGTTCTGCCCACACAGTGTGTTTATGTGTTTTGTGTGGATCTCAGAACAAACAGCGATTATTTCCCTATACAGCATTAACTGACTGGCTTTTGTAACCGAGACGGAGTGTGTTTACTGCGCGGTACGGATTCTTTAAATATATTCCAACTAATCTTTGTCTTTAAACGGTATGTATAAAAACGGTATATATATAAACCAGTCTTTATTATTTGTCGTTGCCTGTGCGGCGGTTTCAGAGACTCGACTTACGCGTGTAGTGGGTCACCTGAAAGTGTTTTGAGATTTTCAGGGCGGTAAAAATTCGCATTTTGTCCTCTGGCCTCTGATATCCTTCAGCATTTTAGGGAGGTACCAACATAACAGATGGACATGCTGCTGCCCATTCTTTTGTACTGAAAATGGAGCCAGTAGCTTTCTCCGAAACGTTGGTGTCTGCCTGCCATAATACGCAGTGTCGGAATGCAAGTGACCAGAGTACAGGCTTTGATTGAGAGCATGGTAGTGGGAATTCTGACGTGGAGTAAATTAGGCGTCTTAGTGTGAGTGACGTGATCTGATTACTCTAGTGACGGCATTGTGTGATCGTCAGCGGGCCGAATTTTTGTCTTTCGTCATGTGACGCCATGTGATTATGTGAATCTTTATGACAAAAGTGCCGTCTTTTATCCTGAAGCTGGAGGCACCACAGTCCTGCGAAACCTTCACACCACTCTGCCACACCAGACGCAGTCCTACGAAGCGAGCAATGTACGCAGCCAGCGTGTAAGAACCTTCCAGCTTCACGCCGGGGCCCGGCACTATCTGCACACTGCAGCAGCGCGCCGTCATGTGTCACTAATGTATGGCGTGACGCGTCTCGACGTGAACTTGACTTTTTAGTGAAACCGGAAATATGAATTAATGCAGCCCGTGCCTGGGAACTCCAAAGCACATGCTAGACGCAGTAATTCTCAAATCTACCCCAGGGTGTCAGGGATATGTGACAAAGCAAAGGGAGGTCTTATCCCCCGTTCCCATTTGTTCTCATTCCAGGCAGTCTCACCAGCGGGTTAACTCAACAGAGTCCTTCATGAGAAGGCCCTGACCGTTTAGGTGGGCCACAGAAGTGGAAGTGCTGCAGTCACTCTTCTGCGGTGTCTTGGACTTCTTAGTGCAGGGTTCCAGCAATTACTTGCGGACGCTGACACAGTTCACCGTCGACTTTAGTACAATAATATTGTATGTCAGTTTTGGCGCGCTGGAAAGAGGAAATTACAAAGTGACGCCTGTTACCTTCACAGCATTTGTCTGGCTGTGTGCGTGTAGCACCGTACTAAATAATGGGCAGATTTAAACGAAATTTGGTACTGTGGAATTTTATTAAATTTGACGACAAATTTGCAGTTCCTGTGACGTTCATACAAATGCGATTGACACTTCGTGTAAGTCCACGTGTCGAGTGTAACCCGCTAAATGTTTATTGCAGACAAACAAGATAGGCAGTTTACGTATAACGGATCCTGGTATTGTGGGGCGTTCGCGTAATGTTACTACCTTCTCGGCTGTGCTAACAGCTTTATACCATTTCACGCGAAGAGAGCACCTCTATGGCGATCGGGTGTCATTGGCAACAACAAAACGTGCTGAGGGCTTCGTGCTAAGTGCCTAATGTTTTTACCCGATTTTGCCGGAGTTTGTGGTTTGTTGACAAATTTACGTAGACGTCCTCGGTATGAAATTTTACTCAAATGCGACCAGTGGGAACCGCGCTGGTACATGCGGACTGACGGACGGACGGACGGACGGACGTACATGACGAAGCTGAAGGCGCTTTTGCGGCTGTGCACATGCGCCTAAAAATGTTTGGCACAAATGCCGTAGATAGAAATAAGGCACACGCATTACGATACATAAAAATTTGTCTAAGCATTGCGATTTGCGAGACAGCTGAACACAGATCACGCGCATGCGTTTTCCAACTTCTTTCAGTCACTGTGACAGGCACAAGCGATTCCTCTGTGCCCGCCTTCATTAATCGGCCAGCCTCAGTGCGGATTGTTCGCTCTGTTGCACGCCGCAGCTAACAATAACGCGGAGCAATGAAAATCAATGAGACCTGTTCTGACAGACAGCTCATTACACGCGTTATTTACGCAGTCACGTACCCGGACCGACTGCTGTTGCCTGTAGCTTCTTTCGTGCGTATGCCAGGTCTCGCCCTTCGTAACGGCTAATCGGCACGGATTTGAATATTCTCTGTCGCTAATCCTCTGTCTGCACGTCCATTTTCCAGGTGGACTTTTTGCTTCAGTTTTCCGACCAATGTTCTCATATTCCATCCGCTGTACTTGCCCTACCCATCTCGTCGTTTTAATTTGATAGTCTCATTAATATATTGGCAATAAGAAGCAACACGACAATACTTGTTACGCATTTTTGCCATCAGAAGTTTCATTTATAATTTTCACCAGGTTTTGCTAGCGTGGTCAGACCAACAAGTATGAGCTGGGCTGTGCGTCCGTTCCGCGGTACCCGCCGTCTCCAGCCGAATGCCTCGCTGTTACCGGGAAGTACTGCAGCTAGCCAAGTACGTACTTGACCGCCCTTCTGCCTGCGGACCGAAACACCTGCAGTCTACGAAACTTTCTCTTCGGTTAGCAGTAACAGGCGATGAGAGAGTTGCAGAAGCCCTGTAAAGTTGAGGCAAAACTGTCTCTGCGCACGCCTTGGAATCGTGTGGGATGATGGAGGATCATCTCCACTCATTCTCGTCCTTAGCACTAGACAGAGGTCAGTGATAAGCTGCCGGTGCCAGTTTTTATATCTTTCTGCCCCTTTAAGGAATCGAAGAACAGTTCCGCGGTTTTCCATGCCGCAGCCTGCGTGTTACTCCTGCTTGCACCCGTGACCCCAAGTGGTGTAGCTTCCAGTACAGGGGCTTCTTAGTGACCTGGCGTCAACTCCTATTGTGACTTTTTCTGCACACGGCATTTCGCATCTCATTTACGTTTTCTCCTTCTCTGCCGCTTGCGTACGGAACGGGGTGCGATGTTGACCTCAAACGTTACACGTTATGCCTGCGAATTAATTGGAAAATGGTGACGCAGTAGAGGCAGTTGTGCGTGCATGTTACGCTGAGGTAACCAGCGATGGTCTGGTATCGAAATGGTTTGGTCCGCCATAAACTCTGCGGTCATAGTAATACAGGCAACTTCACTAACTTCCCATTTGGGACTGCGACAGAAGTTGGATTCACATACATGTGGTTGTTGTGGGCTGTGCCGGGACTGGTTTGGAATTGACTGCGGAGGACTCTGCAGGGTTATGACAGGGGGTTCCAGTCGGTTAGCGATTGATGTACAAAAGCCGAGTTTCGTGTGCGAAGAAAGTTTTTGTGGGAAGTACACACAACGGCTGGACGACGTAACACTGACGTGCAGATACTGGAGCGCGTTTCGGAACGTTAGTAACTGTACTGATTAAATTGCATAGAACGTAATGTACTCGTCACCAAATATTATTCGGGTAATCATATCCAGAAGAATGAGATGGGCGGGGCATGTAGCACGTACGGGGGAAAAGAGAGGTGCATACAGGATTTTGGTCGGGAGACCTGAGGGAAGGCGACCACTTGGGAGACCCAGGCGTAGATGGGAGGATAATATTAAAATGGATCTTCATGAAGTGGGACGGGGCATGGACTGGATTGAGCTGGCTCAGGATATGGACAGGTGGCGGGCTGTTGCGAATGCGGTAATGAACGTGCAGGTTCCATAATATGCGGGGAATTTCTTGACTAGCTGAGAAAGTGTTAGCTTCTCAAGAAGGCCTCTGCTCCATTGAGTTATTTAGTTAGTTAGTTAGTTAGTTAGTTAGTTAGTTAGTTAGTTAGAACCTAATGTACAATAACAAGTGTGCTCTGTTTACGGCTTACGTGTAGCGACACATAAAAGTTAAAGGAGCCGGTATGACGGTGTCGATATAGTGACCAGGCTATGCGTCGGAAGATCCGGTGTTCGAATCCTGGCAGGGGAATGAGATCGGCTCTGGTGCCCCCTCCCCTCCCAGCGTCCTGTGCAGTTGGTACTCTGTTTTTCTGTGAGGTACAGCGGCCGGAGCGTGAAGACTGCTCACCTCCATCTGCTGCCGAGATTAAGAATGAGTAGAAATACCTTTCGCCGCCCCCCCCGCCCCCCCCGCCCCGGTGTGTACCTGTATGGCGCGGACAGGGACGGCTTTGCCTTACGTTTGTCTCCATCGCCCGGTAGCAAGGCGGGTGGGTAGCTCTTCACTTTACTCTGTTGGAAACGGCTGTTCGAAATCGCCGGGTGCACGTCGCGGTGTAATGGGCCCAACTGATTGGGTACCTCCCCACTCGCTTTCCAGACGGTGGGGAGAGCGTGTGAAACGAAATGTTTACTTTTCTGGAGTTTTGTATTTCTGCGACTCCAGTGGACACAGTCCATCAGCTAAGGAGTCATGAATGTACAGTGCTGTCCTTAAAGCCCAAACTTTCTGTTCCGAAAGTAATGTGTAATTCAAATCGAAACGTCTTGTTGTTCCTATGTTTATTTGTATCAATTCGTTAAGTAAACTGAGTGGAGAGTACACACATTTGTTGTGTGCAGATGGAACAGTGTGACTAGGAAAGGAACAAACACGTGATATAAAGACACAGAAAGCCTGTTAGGCACGACTACACATCTGGTTCTCTGGAACACGTCCAAAGATGGCGGAGTGCGCCTCTTGTGTCTGTAACTAACTAACTAACTAACTAACTAACTAACCAACTAACTGACTGACTAACTAACTAACTAACCAACTAACTGACTAACTAACTGACTGACTGGCTAACTGACTGACTAACTGACTAATTAACTAACTGACTGACTGGCTAACTGACTGACTGACTAATTAACTAACTGACTAACTAACTGACTGACTGACTGACTGACTGGCTAGCTGACTGACTAACTGACTAATTAACTAACTGACTAACTAACTAACTAACTAACTGACTAACTGCATGGAGCAGAGGCCTTCTTGAGAAGCTAACAGTTTCTCAGCTAGTCGACAAAATTCCCCGCATTTTATGGAACCGGGAGGTTCATTACTGCATTCACAAGAGCCCGCCACCTGTCCCTATCCTGAGCCAGCTCAATCGTCTCTGTGTGGGCTTCGTGTCACAGGTATGAAGAACGGAATCGTGCTATAAAGGTGCCTAGCAGCGTCATCAGAATGTGGCAGCGTTCAAGTACGTGCAGAGCAATAAAACTGTTTTTATTAGATTCAAACCAGAACCGAACCTTCTCGACAGGTTTTAATAATACTCCCAATTACAAAATTTCATGAAAATCCTTCCGGTGGGAGAAGAGGTGTTCCATGCAGATGGACGGACGGACGGACGGACGGACGGACAGACAGACATGACGAAGATAACAGCCGCTTTTCGCAACTTTTCGAACGTGCCCGAAGCAGTATGTCCCTATCAGTGATTACTGTAGGACTGAGAGCAGAAAGCGTGCCAAAGGAAGAACTTTCATCTACAATCTACTAAACTCGCGGCCCCCGGAGGAAAAACGGTTCTAAAGGGAACCACTCGTAGACTAAAGGATCAGTTCCGAAGGCGTCTAATGATGACATGTTTAGGATTACCGAATTTCTGGACTTTGTCCGTCATCTGATATTCTGAACAGAGCACAGACGTAGCTGGCCACTGAATGGCACTCCTGAAGCACACAACTGTGCAGTGTCTGCCCACCCTTTCGCCAGAGGATAGAAACAGATCCGGTTACCGGAACGCTGCGTTCTGTTGAGAATAAGAGACGGCAGACAGAGCCCAGAACCGCAGCACTTTTGTCGAGAAGGGACACTTGATGAGGAGTTGATACGGAGAATATTTAGATGTGAGAAACTGAACCTAAGGGAGAGTTAGATGCCATAGCAATTTCCCTACTTCAGCGTCAAGGATGTCTAGTTTCAGATAGTTAACTAACTACACGGAGCAGAGGCCTTCTTGAGAAGCTAACAGTCTCTCAGCTAGTCAAGAAATTCCCCACGTTTTATGGAACCCGGCGGTTCATTACCGCATTCACAACAGCCCACCACCTGTCCCTATCCTGAGGCAGCTCAATCCAGTCCATACCCCCATACCACTTCTTGACGATCCATTTTAATATTATCCTTCCATCTACGCCTGGGTCTCACAAGTGGTCGCCTTCCCTCAGGTCTCCCCACCAAAATCCTTTATGCACCTCTCTTTTCCCCCTACGTGCCACATGCCCGGCCCATCTCATTCTTCTCGATTTGATTACCCGAATAATATTTGGTGATGAGTACAGGTCATTAAGTTCCTCGTTATGTAGTCTTCTCCACTCCCCTGTCGCTTCGTCCCTCTTAGGCCCAAATATCCTCCTCAGCACCCTATTCTCGAACACCCTCAGTCTTTGTTCCTCCCTCAGTGTGAGAGACCAAGTTTCACACCCATACAAAACCACAGGTAAAACTACAGTTCTGTATGCCCTAATCTTTGTGTTTTTGGATAGCAACCTGCAAGACAAAAGATTCTGCACCGAATGACAGCAAGCATTCCCCGACTGCAGTCTGCTCTTAATTTCTTCATGAATGGAGTTTCGATTCGTTAGGGCTGCTCCCAAATATTTGAATTCTTCCACCCTTTCAAAGGATTTACTATCTATCTTTATGCTGTGACTGCGTCCTGCATTCTGATTTCGAGACATGACCATGTACTTAGTTTTCTCAGCATTTACTTCTAGACCAATCTCCTTACCAGCAATCACTAAATCTTCTGCTTTTTCTGTATACTGTGTGTGCTTCCGCCCGGTATGTAGTTTCAGGTAAAGCTGCTGAATTATATCTTACTACAAAGAAGTGACTAGTATGGCAATTGGATGTTGTTAAAGAATAAATCCTCTCTGGAGACAGTCAGTGTGAGGTTGTTAATAGACTAAGAGTACAGTTTTCGGCTTTTTCCTGTTCCTTCGGTGGCAGCGTGAAGTTAGAACGTAGGCGTTTGCAGGGGTTCCCGAAGGAGACGTGAAGTTGAGTACGGGATCCGCATTGTGCACTCGGCACATTTGTCCCTTCTTGTTATGCCCTTCTATCCTTCTTCCTTTAGTGAAAGCCACTTTGTTACTTCACTGACGTCCGATGTGATGTTGATGTCCACTCAGCCGAGTTACATTTGCGCACGTGAAGGAAATTCGCTGCGTCCTGTGGTTATTACTGTTCGCGGCCTTAAAACCTGACTTTTACAGCTAAATAACCAGCTGCCAGCTTACTGGAGCAATCTTGCTTCATAAGCAAATGGGCCCTCAGCCAGTCAAGAAATATTCAGGGTTATATTGAACCCGGAGTTCTGTTAGCGTGATGCACAAAAGCCCGCCATTGCTATCCGAGCGAGATGCATTATTTACTGCCTCCACATTTATTCCTTACGTTGCGCGGGATGTCCACTTTCAGTCTCTTGCGTCACGTCACTGCTGTCCCTCTGCCATGCGTGTCCACAGTGGCCTCGCTAGGCTTTTAGCGCCCTGGGCGAGTAATCACAATGGCGGCCCCTGACAGAAGTTGTAGACTTTAGTGTTATTTGTTGGCTTTCCTTGTATTCGACTAAGTAATTTAACATTTTGAGAGTGCTGGAGTGAGTAATTTCATTTCATATAATCATTCTTTCTTCCCAATTTGTCACCCTTTCGATTCTGCTGTCGCAACCCCCCTCCCCTCCCCCTCGAGAGGCGCCGCCGGTCACACACAGACCACATGCAGTCTGCGGCAGCTCTGGCGATCAGCCTGTCGTTTCTGCCACTGTCAGCCTTCCTTAGCAAGCTGCACTTTTATCCACAATGAGAACAAGCATAAGCCCCTCAGCACTGTGACAGATACACCCTCTACGATCACAGAATGAAGGTTTGATTCCGGACAGTGGTAGCGATGTGTCTGTTCTTTTTAGAGGCCACGACTGCTCTGGGGCCCACAGCCTCCTGTTCGGTGGCTGCCAGCGGCTTTTGCCCAGCGGCAAAGCAGCGGGTGCGTAAACTTTACTCATTTCTTCCCAGCGCCGAATTTTCAGACCCATTCCGCCTGACGTCTTTACGGCGTGACGCGGGGACAACTGTAGTTCTGTAGCGGCCAGCTGCGTGGGGATAAATGCGCCATGTGGCGTATCTCTTGACTGTTAAGGGCAGTGTAGCCGAGATGTCTGGCGTGTTGATAGGAATTGCATGTGGGAGTATAAACCCGGTTCGAATACCGGTCATGTCAGCAGTGTTCCTCGCAGTGTGTGACTCTGTTTTGCCAGTTTGTCTCTTGATGCGAATTCAGGCTCGGAGTCTGTGAAACGCCACTGCTAATTTTATTCCACATATTTACCTGTTCAGCCCACTGGCCGCGCGGTCTAAGGCGTAGGTCTGCGGCCTAGCGCTTGCTGGGATCATGGGTTCGAATCCCACCGGGGGCATGGATGTTTGTCTTGTACAGTGTTTGTGTTGTCAGGTAGAGGTCTCTGCGGCGGGCCGATCCCTCGTCCAGAGGAGTCCTACCGACTGTGGTGTGTGTTTGAGTGTGATCAAATGAAAATAAAATCCCTCTACACCTGCTGTGAACAGGTAGGTGGAAGAAGGCAGGACTACAAAACGAAACAATATTTACCTCTTCAGAATCATTCGACGTTATGTGACGTGATGTATACGCATCTGCGCTGTTAACCTAACTGACACACGTCGACGTTCTAACATCGTGCTGTGCTGGTGGCACTCGCTGCCGGCACAATAATGTAAGAGTTTAGTTTCCGGGGCCGTGACTGAACGTGACTGCATCGTGGTGTGCGATGCTGTGAAGCCTAATAAGCAGGGAACAGATTTGCGGAAAAACTTCCCGTTTCGTTCTTCAGAGAAGAGGAGTGAAAACGGTGCCAGTGGGGTTTTTCCAAAACGGTTTCAGTTTCTACTACACTGTACGGCATTAACTTCCATTCATATTGTAATTAAAACGAAGTTCATTTGGAGATAGGTTTAAGCTGGCACACACGCACTCTGCAGCTTTGAGTCTGTTGCAATTGAAAGTACTAGGTTCAAATGGCGTGGTGAAATCATATTCAAGTTTTGATCTGCAATATATTTTTGTGTGAAGGCTAAGAGAGGTGCCACTTCTGCTGCGACGCGAATTGGAATAGAAGGACACTTGGGGTACACAACGGCGTGCCGACTGAACTTATTAAACCCCGACCGCAGCTTCAACATCCCACCCTGTTCACAACATTTTAAGCGTCCTCCCTACCTCACAGATAACACAGTGCTTCCCCATTACGAAGGCAGCTACACTGAGACCACGGTAACAAGCTGCATTGTTTGTGACGATGGCGCTTGCCCTCCCCTGTCTCTGTTTATTTCTGTCTTACGGGCTGGAAGGTCCAGAGTTCGAATCCCGGTATGAGCAAGAGACTTTTTTCTTTTCCAAAACTTCCAGACCGGTTCTGGGGCCCACCCAGCCTGCAGTGGTGCGAGGTTTCTTTCCCTGGGGTAAAGCGGCCGGTACGTGAACTTAACCTCCCATCTCCAGCTACTGTCGAGATTAACCCTTTAAAGACGAGGCGTATCTGTTTTATATAAGGACTCAGTGCGTACCGCGCTGTAAACACTCTCCACTTCGGTTATAAAAACCAGTCTCTTAATGTTTTATAAGGCAAAAGTTGCTGTTTGTTCTGAGATCCGTACAAAACACATAAACGCAATGTGGGCACCACGTAGAATTTTTTAATGTTAAACCTGGCGGTACGTAAATTACCGCTAGGCTTTAAAAGGTTAATAATGAATGCGTGTACACCTCTGCTCCTCCCATTTGCCTTCACGGTGTGGACAGCGACCTTGACCTTACCTCCCGCCCCCTCTGGCCCAAGTGAGCCAGCCTGGAATTGTTTCTCGCTAGCAAAGGTTACCACCACCCAGTTTTGCGCGAGCGGAATGGTTAGACGCATGGTGTAGGTAGGGAGGCATACTGAAGGGTGATGCATACCTAATGGTTAGACGCTGATATAGATGGTGGCGATGTTCGGGACTCCCTCCCGTGACCTCAGATAATGTATTCGTCTGGAAGTTAATTTTTCAGTCACGTCATTTTGGGTTTGCTCATGGACCGACCTCAAGTAGCTTGCAGCGTGAGAGAGAAGTACGACTGTTAACGGCGTACAAACTGGTGCCGCAGTAACTCAGTCTCAATACCGCTGAGCGTGCGAAGGGAGGCGCTGTTTTATTGAGCTTTCTAGACGGGCAGTAACGACGCCCTCAGTACCCCGAAGGGAGGATGGAGGAGAGAATATCAGGGATGCTGCCGCACTGTTTGATGACTAGGGGCAGACTTTCAATACGGGTTTATTGGGCAGCTTCGATCAACACGACGGCGCGTGATGACTTTGCACTGACGGTCGTGGAGGGCGGAATCATCAGACTGGAACTGTTAAATGTGAAAGTAACAGCCAAGGTAATCACTTGGATTTCATTATCGGCTTGTGACGGTGTGTAGCGTGTATTTACGTCAAACATAAAGTGAGAATTAACCCTTTAAAGACGGAGTGTATCTGTTTTATATAAGAACTCAGTGCGTACCGCGCAGTAAACACTCTCCATCTCGGTTATAAAAACCAGTCAGTTAATGCTGTACAGGGAAATAATCGCTGTTTGTTCTAAGATCCACACAAAACACATAAACACGCTGTTTGGGCAGAACGTGGAATTTGTGAATGTTAAACCTGGCGGTACATAAAGTTACCGCTAGGTTTCAAAAGGTTAAACGGACTTCAGAAAGTTTGTTATGGCTTTGGAACTACAGCGATTACCAATGAACAGCTGGAGCCAGCAGTGCGAAATTTGATACGGATTTAAACCATCAGTCTGCTTGCACATTTCATATGAATTAATTGTTTCTGTAAATGCAGATGTGGTCGCAGTAGCAAGGTTTGGGGTTACAAACGATCGATTTTCAGCTGTAGCAGGTTTGTGTTTCAGTACTTTGGGCGTTACAAAGCAAACAAAAGTAGCAGTGGTGATATTAACACGGGTGTAGGACTGGAGAAACTGTAGTTTTACCTGTTGTTTTGTACGGGTGTGAAACTTGGTCTCTCACACTGAGGGAGGAAGAAAGACTGAGTGTGTTCGAGAATAGGGTGCTGAGGAGGATATTTGGGCCTAAGACGGACGAGGCGACAGGGGATTGGAGAAGACTACATAACGAGGAACTTAATGACCTGTACTCATCACCAAATATTATTCGGGTAATCAAATCGAGAAGAATGAGACGGGCGGGGCATGTAGCACGTATGGGGGAAAATAGAGGTGCATACAGGATTTTGGTGGGGAGACCTGAGGGAAGGCGACCACTTGGGAGACCCAGGCGTAGATGGGAGGATAATATTAAAATGGATCTTCGGGAAGTGGGATGGGTGGGCATGAACTGGACTGAGCTGGCTCAGGATAGGGACAGGTGGCGGCCTCTTGTGAATGCGGTAATGAAGCTTTGGGTTCCATAAAGTGCGGGGAATTTCTTGACTAGCTGAGAAACTGTTAGCTTCTCAAGAAGGCCTCTGCTCCATGTAGTTAGTTAGTTAGTTAGTTAGTTAGTTAGTTAGTAAGAAAGAAAGAAAGAAAGAAAGAAAGAAAGAAAGAAAGAAAGAAAGAAAGAAAGAAAGAAAGACTAGAGATGCGTGCAGTGGAACAGTAGGCACTGCGGGTTGCTTGGAACTGCTCCTGTCTGTGATCAGTAACACAGATACAGCGGTTGCGTCACTTATCTTGTGTTAAAATGCGTGGAGCTTGCGTCAGGACGCCCATTAATTCACATCGAGTGGGTGTGTGACAGGGGCGTACACAGCTGGCAGTCTGAAAAACTTTATCTTTCGCGAAGGGAAGTCCCTTGGCCATGCCAGCCGCACACGACTGTCTGCCAGCGAGAAATTCTCTTTGAGACAGACCTAATCTGCATTTAGATCTGCTTCATGTAATCTTGTTACTGCCACTCCAGCAGTGGGAATGTAAAGTTATGGGAGGAATCAAGCGGCTTATATTAAAGAAGGGGCACCGTAATCAAAAAGGCTTTGTTTGTGACTGTGACCATTAGCCCGTACGTATGTATATTCGATATTATAACGGACAGTGGGGCCGGAATTACTGTCCTACAAAAGGCAGACTGATTCACAAATAGACGTAGAAAGGAGAGACAGCGTACATATAAACGTAACAATGAGGCGCGTTCGCGTAACCATTGTTGCCGTGAAAAAGCAGTAAGTATTGCATATTCTGAGTGTCTGTCCGTAGTCTTAGTTATCCAGCACGCAGAGCGCATGCGCCGTATTATATTGTCATCTGTGGCCGGTCCGGCTGTACCATATTTTTCCACATTATCTCATAAACGGCACGATTTTCGGGAAAAAAAGTTTTTGAACATAAAATGTGTGTTTTGATTTTCTCTGCATCTTTTGTGTGAAACATTTCTCTTTATAGGGAGAATTCAGCGAGATATTACCATAAATGTACACAGGTCTTGATGTGAAGTACCCGTTATTCTTGTTGGTGAAATTTGAGTTTTCTCCACAGATTTTCGAAAATTCCTCAAACATTAAATTTCACGAAATCCGTCCAGTGGGAATCGAGCTGTTCAATGCGGACGGACAGACATGAAGCTGTAAGTCGCTTTTCTCAAATTTGTGAACGCGCCTCAATACGTTCGTATGTGCACACAAACTGAACTTTCGCAGCAAATTAATAAGTGGTGTGCCTTCATGCTTGTGGGTGCCACTGCAGCTATTCTCGACACTGTGGCTCATGTCATTAGGTATGTAATGCTACTGTAGAAGGGCGCTGTCATTAATCCGCCACTGTGAGGGTCACGCATTTGCCAGTACCAAGATCCTGTCTGCCAGCATGCACCCCCCGCTGTAATGGCATATTCCCTTATATTTGTCTCAGTGCTGCTCTCCCAGATCGCTTCCATCTTCGGGGTTGCGGTTTCCTAATGTATAACCTCCAGACGTTTTATTCGTTTCTTGTCCCTCGCACCCTTATAGCCGTCTAGCTTTTGTCACGTTCACCGCTAAATAGGCTAACGCAGAGAGCTGTAGCTTCAGATTGGCTTCTGCAACCCGATAAGGCTGCAGAAAGTGGAGTGGTGAAGGAACAGCACCGTGCAGGGTACCAACATGGCTGCACTGTATGTGTAAATGTGTGGACTTTGTTGTAGAGGACGTCGCCAAGCGACTGAAGTTTCTCTGACTAACTGACTCCGTTGAGCAGAGGCCTTATTGAGAAGCTAACAGTTTCTCAGCTAGTCAAGAAATTCCCCGCATTTTGTGGAACCCGGAGGTTCATTACCGCATTCACAAGAGCCCGCCACCTGTCCCTATCCAGTTCCGAAGCTTTGTATGCTCTTTCTTAACATCATTTTTTTACGGTGAGGAGTTGTCAGCAGCTCGCCCAACCCCCAGGCTGGAGGACCACCCCTTCTCGGCTGTCCGCGACTGCTTATTCAGTGTATTGGCAGCCACCCTTCATAACTGGAGGCCGTTCCTCCAACCGCAACCTGAGGACGCGCCATGCTGTGGTGACAGGGACCCACTTAGTATGCAAAACCGAGGACGGTAATTTGACGAGGATTATTGTGTGGGCCATTCGGCCAGCTCTCCTAATCACCGGCAGAACACGCCCACTCAGCTCGTACCCGCTGGACTGGATGGTGCATCTGGGAACGGAGGGACCAGCAGCAGGGGTGACGCCCTTCCTGTTTATGTAGACAGCGAACGGTGCAGTCCTATTCCTGCATATATGGGCATCTTCAGGCGCTACGCAAAATTGCGGAAAGCTGCTGTTAGCTTCGTGATGTCAGTCCGTCTGTCCGTACGATTGGAAGATTTCGGCTCCCACTGGACGGATTACCACGAAATTTGGTATTAGATTATTTTTCTAAAATATGTCGAGAATATTCAATTTTATTAAAATCTCACGAGGGTACCGGGCACTGTATGTTTGGCCGTACTAAGCGTCTGTAGGCCTTTTGTTTTAATTACACGGACAGATTTTTACTGCTTTAAATTTTGACAGTAGTGGCAGGGCTGCCAATACTGCCACTGTTTGCTCAGTATCCTAGTAATGAAACATGCGAGTTAAATACAAAAAGCTGTCATACTTGATATACTGCGTTATTGCTAGATGACGAAGTCTTTCCATCCACCGACGTACGGTCCAAAGTACAGCCTGACCTCAACCTTGACTGTTAAAGTCATTTTTAAAGAGTGCGAAAGTTTATTGCTGCTAGGTTGGATGCAGTGGTCAGGCCATGACAGGCGAGCGGAAGATCAATTAAGTATTATGACAGTGGATGGGGAAACACTGTGCCGTGGGCCGTGACAGCTGGTGTTTGTCTGCAGGGGCGGAGTGGGACTGCAGTGTCTGAGTCCTGAGACGGCCAGAAAATACCGAGAATTGTTAGTAATGAGTGTTTGACGCTTATATAATGCAATATAATATAATATAATATAATATAATATAATATAACAACATAATATAACATAGCAACATAACATAATATAATGTAACAACATAACGTAACAACATAAGAACATACATAACGTAACATAACATAACAAAACAACATATTATATTATATTATATTATAACAACATAACGTAACAACATAACATCATAATATAATAACATAACATAATATAATATAACAACATAACATAAGACCTAACGACAACATAATATATTATATACTGTAATATAATATAACATAATGTAATATGTAATAACACATGTTAAAACGCAGAAGACCAAGATCTGAACAGCGGCAATGAAAACCTCAGCTTATGCAAGGTTTGGTAGTGTCGAACTGGCGAGAACAAAGGGAGTTTTCTGACAGTAAAGCAGCAAACGTTTCCTGTATGAGCTGTGAGGTCCTCAGGGTGGCAGCATTTGTGTTAATGCTCTTTGATATGTGACGTCCGGAAGGCGGGTATCCAGTGTAAGTTGCTGTCGACCGCGTGCCAGTTGACATTCACTGTTCATAGTTAATATGTTCTAATGTTGCTGTAGCATAGTGTTTGCAGTGTTTGCACGCTGGCCAATGTTTGTGACAAATGCCCTGTTGTGTCTGTGTTCCGCAGGGTATCAGGGGAAACACGACAGACGCCTGTGAAGACCACGATCCATGCCAACATGGTGGTATATGTATTTCGACTGACAGCGGGCCCATCTGCGAATGCCGAAACGTCGACTTCGAAGGCATATTTTGCGAGAAAGGTAGGGACATATTTTAATTTGTGAAATGTAAAGAATTTGTTTTATTAATTACTTCATTGGAGAGTAATTAATACTGAGAACTTTAAATGCACGGTGTTCCTACAGGTGGCACCTCTGTACATGCGCGACATATTTCCTTAAGTGTTCGTTTATCTGCGGTCCATTTGACTGTCCTTTCAGTAACCCTTGTTTATCTGCGGTCCATTTAACTGTCCTTTCAGTAACCCTTGTTTATCTGCGGTCCATTTGACTGTCCTTTTAGTGACCCTTGTTTATCTGCGGTCCATTTAACTGTCCTTTCAGTGACCCTTGTTTATCTGCGGTCCATTTAACTGTCCTTGCAGTGACCCTTGTTTATCTGCGGTCCATTTAACTGTCCTTTCAGTGACCCTTGTTTATCTGCGGTCCATTTAACTGTCCTTTCAGTGACCCTTGTTTATCTGCGGTCCATTTAACTGTCCTTTCAGTAACCCTTGTTTATCTGCGGTCCATTTGACTGTCCTTTTAGTGGCCCTTGTTTATCTGCGGTCCATTTAACTGTCCTTTCAGTGACCCTTGTTTATCTGCGGCCCATTTAACTGTCCTTTCAGTGACCCAGGCAACAGAACGAACGGTGGGATGCGCAGTGAATAATAAAGAGTAGCCCACTTTGACGTGATCTCCAGTTTTCTGCTTAGATGTACTGAGGCGCTGCAGGGGAAACAGCCAAATATGAATCCGGATCTTGTTGAAATTTCTTAGTTCATAGATTTTAGTAATAACAAGTGTCCACGTTATGAGTAATGTCGCAGTTATTGTAAAAGTGAGTGCCCTGCAGGAACTTACGCATGAAGGATGGTCCCTGTGGATGAACCTAATGTTTTTAACATGTTGGGCGTCGTTAACGGATTCGAATTTTAATGCGTTGCGCTGTAACGGTCTGCTTTGTAAGATGTACGTCAGGTCTGTACCATTCGTTGTTACATGGTGTCAGTTTATTTTCGTTTTGTGCTCCGAACGCACACTGACTTCTCAAACGCTCAGCACGGCCCCTGCAAGCAGTACAAAACAGGTCCGTGGGGTGCGCAGCGCTGTCACGTGATGCAGATTGGTTGGCACAACGCTTTGGAGGAGCTTCCCTTTGCTGCCTATTGCTGGTGTCATTGTAAGTTTGATTTTCATTGATTTTCCATCGGAACGAACAAAAACTCGACAAACTGACGAACGAAAAATACCGTTATGAAGGTACTGCGTAATGGTGGTTACACATGTGGGCTCGTGTTTCGTCTATTTTGAATTTTTTGAATTTGCTGACAGTGGATGCGTGTTTCATTGATGTTTTCATTATCGCGTTTCTATGCTAACCAGAAATCGAACATTCTTATTAAGGTAAAAATATTCTCGCTTTATCCGCTTATGCATACACTTTTCCGGTTCTTCTTTAATATTCACTTTTCTTCAGCAAAGCAGAATTTTTCAACTTCCTTTGGCTTTCCCGTATTCCACTTACATTGCCTTTAGCAAGCGTGGACCAAGACAACTTCTGTTTTGTTGTGTTCCTACGAACGTCACGTTTCCAGAGTTGTAGCCAATTTAAAGTAATACTTGATACACGTTTGTATGTCGCGGTTTCTTAACCTTTTAAAGCGTAGCGGTAACTTTACATACCACCAGATTTAACGTTAAAAAATTCTACGTGGTGCCCACATTGCTTTTATGTGTTTTGTACGGATCTCAGAACAAACAGCAACTTTTGCCTTATAAAACATTAAGAGACTGGTTTTTATAACCGAAGTGGAGAGTGTTTACAGCGCGGTACGCACTGAGTCCTTATATAAAACAGATACGCTTCGTCTTTAAGGGGTTAATATTCGAAGCCCCTGCAATGTCTGCTGCGAGCACGTTTGTTTCTGGGCACTTGTCATTCTCGCTAGGAGGCATGTCGCTTCTTGGAACTTTGGGCCCTTACGGCTCTGAAAATGTGGACTGCTTTCGTCTGGGACGTGACACCGTTCAGTCTGGTATACAGTTATACACTTTCAGAAAAATCTACTCATACCTGCAGGACACAAGGGCCCTATCCGAAACATTCTTTGCCACAAGTCCAGATGAGGTCGCATGTCTGAAGTTCCAAGCGTCATATTGTACGAGGGGCCTTCGAAAAATTTTCGCAGTCTTTTTTCCGGCGGTCGCTGGTGTGAGGTGAACCTTCGAGAGTGGGCAACACAGTTACTGCTTATGTGATCTGTCGGCACGCTGATGGTTCCGACCTCTGACCTTCCTGTCAATCTGCGAGCTGTTATGGAGCAGTAAACATGGCTGCCCCTGTGTTACTTTGGTCCGAGGAAGCAGAGAGCCTTCTGTTATCCCGCTGTTTTTATGAGCACAAGGTGGGCGCGGTAATGGCATCCACTTACACGCGTTAATGTGCTTAGCTGGGGACACTGCTGTCCGTCGGGTAACTGTGTGAGTGACAGCAGTGTTCAAGAAAGCCCGAACTATTGTGACTGATGCAGAGCCCTCGGGACGCCCCTCAGTATCAGCCAGGGATGAGAAACTGGAAGACGCCACAGTCGTTGTTATCAGGGACACAGGAGCGCCACTGGTGCAGAAATTGTACACAAATGGAACGTTATGCGTGGTTTGTCGGATACGGCAGTGTGTGAGAGATTTGGATTCGAAAGTTTTCACACCGAAGGAACTTCTTGACTTGATTCGTCGTTATGAAACCAAGAGCAGATGGCAGAGCACGCAGTGATATTTATTTGCACAAAATACAACGAAAGCTGCGGCGATTTCTTTCCTGCAAGTATGAAACTGCGCATAATTTTATGCAACATGGTTTGAAATACTTCAGCAATAACCTTGCTTTAAATAGCCATTCCAGTTTTACACCTTACTCTCTGCGTCGTTTTGCTGTATCCAGTTGTCCTCCCTTGCACGTACGTACTTCACCGTTTTACGTAATTGCACCCTCGTGTACTGACGTAAGGCATTATATCATCTGCTGACAACAGTATTGCTTTAGAATTTTAAATTTGTGGCGTGAGACACGTACAGTACGTTATTCTGCCTATTTCCGGATTCACAAAATAAAACACTTAACACGACCAACACAGCCGTGCCCCCTTCCCTGCACCCGCAGCACGCGGACACCCAAAACCTCTGTGTGCGCCGTAAACCTTTAATGTCTTGCAGTCACGAGAACCAGGTGTTCAGTATTTCAGGATCGGGAACTTGTGGTTGCCACCCATCGGTTTTAGACTACGTACTCTTACTGTAAAGTAAATGTGCTTACACGGCGTCATATATGAATCGTCCGTGGGCAGTCATGCTGGTCTGTGTAGATCGAAGTAATGTACACATTGCGAGGTAAAATGCCCGTGCATGTAAAACGAGAGGGGAGGTGCCGCGTTTCTTTGATTTGACGCCAGACGAGGCGAATTATATTCACTTCATATGACACTCAGATTTAGTCGCCAGGTCGCCCTGGCGACTGAATTTTTACAGTGGCGCCTAATATATGTTTGTTCCTCAGTATAGAACTTTCTTCATGTTATCCACCTGGCGCCTAAAACTTTGAGATGGCTGCGAGATGTTTAGAAAATTCATGCACCCCTGCTACGAGCTCAAAGAGAGCTCTGCCCAGTCTCCAATCAAAGTGTACCGGAGATTGGAGGAATGCAGTATAAAGCGCATCTCCCCCTCCTGTCTGTTGACGAATCAGAGGAAGGCTAGTGCCTTGCGTGTAGTTTTAAACCCTTCAGCAGTTTACCGGTACGTTTCACTCACACAAGTCTGGTGTCATCATTACGCATATGGTCGGAGAAATACGCGCGTGGGATTCCAAATTGTAGACCATACAAAAGAAACAGGTGAAATTAGTCAATAATACGCAAGCGTCGCGGAATGTAAAATTTATTATATTTCTGTTGCTTGTGGCCTTACTTGCGTTACAGGAAGGGCAGGCGGCGGACAGCGATGTTGACTATTTACCGGCAGTAGATCGCGCACTGGCTGGGACTGGTGAAGGCGCTGCTGTCAAGAAGTGAACGGAAATTACGGTACGAAAAGCCGATTCCAGTGGCCGCGCGGTCTAAGGCGTGGTTCTGTGGCCCCTGGCTTGCTGGGATTGCGGGTTCGAATCCCACCGGGGGCATAGATGTCTGCCTGTTTTTAGTTTTGTGTGTTGTCAGGTAGAGGTCTCTGCGACGGCCCGATCCCTCGTCCGCAGGGGACCTATCAAGTTTGTGTATGTCACTGAGTGTGGTCAAACGCAACAATAACCGTCCACAGCTACATTGAGGAGGTATAAGGGGTCTGACCGAGAAAGAAAGAAAGAAAGAAAGAAAGAAAGAAAGAAAGAAAGAAAGAAAGAAAGAAAGAAAGAAAGAAAGAAAGAAAGAAAGAAAGAAAGAAAAAGAAAGAAAAGACGAGAAGCGTGACGCGGGGAGAGAATGGAGGAGTCCAAGGACACAGCTTGACCCTTGATGATGGGACCGATAGGTTGTCCCGAAACGTCGGTAACTACCAATCTACGCTGCGTAAAATCCCAAGACAGCGAAGATCTTATTTACACCGTGGCGAAAACCTGAAACCGAGCATAGGGGTGTTTGGTTTTCGTCTGCAGTAGTTGAGTTTTCGCCAGCGCAATTTGACACGTCCAATTTGACAGCTTTAAAACTGCATTGTCTGACGTCAGTCGCCAATGCCGAAGCTGCAGACGAAACGAATGATACGTGCTTAGTGTGCTGTTGTGATTCCGCCTGCACACTTTCAAACAACATCTTTCAACCTGTGGGTGTTACTGACAAATGAATTTGAAATGAGATGCAATGTTAACGCGTCTAATCAATAACATCTTATCAGTTTAGCATTTCTGTCCTTTAGCAATCGTATGTCAGCTTCTGATCGATATTCGTAGCGTTTTGTTTCAATTAATGCACTTCCGCTCAAGCCGAACTGACCGAAGGAGCATTTGACTGCTTGCCATGAGTGCGGATAGCAAAACAGATCGCGCAGTATCATAAATACGTGCCGGTGTTGCCTTACAAAGTCCAGTCGGCCAGTGCGGTATATTTTATCTGTACAGCTTTGAGCAGTTCCACGAAGGACTCAATGTATAGCCCTTCCAGTAGGTTCCGCGTGTCCTTCCGTTTGCGAAATACTGTCAGGCATGGAGAAGAACGAGGGAACCGCCCATTGTCGGCTGTTGCCACTGCTTATTCATGATTTTTGCACCTACCGTCTTATCTGGGGGCGGTCTGTAGTATTCGCTGACCTTATATTTACAGAGTTCTAAGTTCAGTAGTTCCAAAGAGCGCAGACAGGCCCACATGGTTCTGGGCTGAGCAGTTACATTATTTTAATTGTAAGAAATCTCAATTGTGGTGTTTTCCAATTATGTTTCGTTGACCGATTTGGTTTGGCTGCCTTACTCTCACAAAACCAGAATGAGTCGTGTTCTTGCAGTACTGAATCACTCTTTTAAAAGATGCTTACAGAAGCGTAAGCTGTTGTTTTATTGACACACTAACCTGTGTCACATATAAACGAGGAATTCATTACGTCAGATGGTAAGTACAGGCAATAACGAGACGTTACTCGTTCTGCTATGCGCTGCTCAGTGATGCAGAAACATCAAACGTTTGGCTGACTGCACCGTAAGTCGTACTTTCAAATTACGAAGAACTCAGTTATTTCACTTTAATGACCAATTAAGTGTTAATGTTCTTTAATTTGAAGTTTTCGTTTTAGGAAACAAAATGGCACAGGAACATTCGTAACTCACGAAACGCGCAGCATTATTTGGGAAGGCCGATCCCAGTGGCCGCGCGGTCTAAGGCGTAGGTCTGCGGCCGAGCGCTTGCTGGGATCGTAGGTTCGAATCCTACAGGAGGCATGGATGTTTGTCTTGTACAGTGTTTGTGTTGTCAGGTAGAGGTCTCTGCGACGGGCCGATCCCTCGTCCAGAGGAGTCCTACCGACTGTGGCGTGTGTCTGAGTGTGATCAAGTGAAAATAAACAGCCTCGACACCTGTTGTGAGTAGGCAGAAGAGGGAAGGACTGCGAAACGATTGTATGGGAAGAACACAGCCAATGTAGACACGTGAGCAGTGACACACAGAGGTCTGTAATGTTGCTGGTTGTTTTACGGTAGCGTCAGACTGGGTCTGTAGCATTCAGGGAGGAACGTGAGGTGACGGCACTTGAGGACGCGGTGCTGAGGAGGTAACAGGAGACTGGAGGAGGCTGCATAGTGAGAGGGTCTATGGTCTGTGCTTCTCAACGTGCCTTATTTAATCTCCAAATACGACTTCCTGTTTGTCAGCCTTCACAGCTTGCGCACTCTAACACCATCCAATGCGCAGCAGACCTATGAGGCTGTGAATGATGGGGACAGTTTGTGGGATCCCTTGGAGGGGGATCGGCCTATGCCAAGGACTGTACGTGCGTGTACATACGGCAACTGAAATACACAAAAGAATGTGATCTACCCCGGTCGTGATGTCGAAATCTTTGGCCGTGGGCGCAGGGGCGTGGCCAGTTAATTTCCCCCCCTAACTAACTTATCACTGGATAGCTTGCAACTACTACCACCGCCTCCACCACCACCGCAGCCGCCACCGCACCACCACTGCCGCCGCCACTACCACCACCACCACCACCACCACCACCACACTTGTAATAGGTTTTCCTCACATCCTGCTTGTGGGAGGGCCTGCTGGTTTGACAGCTCGCGGATATGGGTGCTGGGGCAACTGGGTCTTACGGGTGCTGGGGCAACTGGGTCTTACGGGTGCTGGGGTAACTGGGTCTTACGGGTGCTGGGGCAACTGGGTCTTACGGGTGCTGGGGCAACTGGGTCTTACGGGTGCTGTGGCAACTGGGTCTTACTGCTGCAAAGCGAAGGAAATGTAACCTAACTTCATCACATAAAATAAAATAACATCGCACTCGTACAGTGCGACAGGGCGGAGTGGCCTGTCGCACATGTGGCACTGAGGTAGAACTCTGCACGTAGGTCTCTTGCCTTTGATTCCAGACTGAAGGAGATGTCGACAGTTCAAAGCGCCACCTCTGACACAGCAGATCGGCAGAACTGCGAGTTCAGTTTTGAAGCCCTTCATGTCTGGATGCTAGACTGTTGGCACGTCGATTCGATAAAACGGCAGTACCCTGTCACAGGGGTGCACAAATCCGGAGCATCGAGATTTTCGCGGAGTCACCGCAGTACTTACAGACGCAGCAACCTGTGCCAGTTCACATGAACCGGTCAGAAACTGCCAGATGGCACTGAGGTTTAGGTGTCGCTCCAGCAAGCGTGGCCCTCAGTGTGGACCTTGCTTCATGTCTTGGCTCCTGGATTTTTGGAAAATTTGTGGGCCCCTGCGCTGAAGGTTTAGAGACAGTACCCCCAAGTAGTAATGTTACGTCATGGGAATCGGACGAAACTTATGATAAATCCCCGCATATTTTCGCTTCATTTACATGCCCAGAGCCAGTTACACAAGTCTGACGAAGTAGTATGTATATGACGCAAGAAATGCCGCACTTGTCACAGCTGGAACCCGGGCGCTCTGACTTCGTAACGTCTAACTCTGTGACCGTGCGTGCAAAGTGCCCCGCACCGTATTAGACATCCAGTGTGGCGGCAAGAGATGAGTGACAGCACATGCCTTAGAGGGGGCGAGCTACGCATCCAGTAAAGTAAACAGGGTAATGCTTCCTCAGTGCTGCGAGGGTAATATTACACGGAAGTTACACGAGCGTGGTTCCGTTGGCTCAGCATCTTCAGCGGCCTCTGTGTGTCTGACGCCGTAACAAGTATGATGACGAGTAAAAAAGGTAAAGCAGTCCCATTACAGGCCTGGACAGGCCCACAGGGTTCCAGGAGGTTGAGGCTCCCAGATTTCTAGACAATCGGCACTTGAAGGTGGTAAGGTTGTCAGCCTTACGCACCGGCCGCGTTTACCCCCCAGGTACTCATTTCTGTTAGAGGCTGAGTCGACCCCAGAGCCATAGTGCGACCGACAGGATTATGCCAATGAAAAATTCCACTGACACCATCAGGAATCGAACCCGCGACCTGCCGGTTTGTAGCGCAGTGCCTCAACCAACTGCACCACCGCGGCCCCCATGATGACGAGTGCACAGTGCAAATGTGTGATGTCTTTTTCAGGGCAGAACACGAAGTGTTAAGTAAAGACCTTTAAACGTGTTGCACTTTGAATATATCTTATTGCCCATGGCGGCCATGTTTCCGTTTTTACGTTTAGGTTTCGTGTATTTGCGAAAAAGAGTTTACGCCAAATGTCACTGTACCTGGCAGCGTGCAATTAAAATGGTTTGTGACTTTCACCTGCTGATATTCTGCATTCGCAATGCGTTGCCTAGAATGACAGCGACGTATGACATGTGTCAGCGTCCTCCTACCAAGGATCGCCGTCGCATTAAGCCCGTCTGTCACTACGTGTATGCTGACAGTCCGTTCATGGTCAGGGCAAGGTCAGTGTTGCTTCTGCTAGAGACAGCAGCCTTCCACTAGCGTGACAGGTGGTGTAACGTACGGGGCTGTTCACAGTGAGGAGTGTTTGACCGGCTGTTGGTTGGAACGCGACTGTACCTGTTGTCATGACAACCAAAGAAGGTGACATGGGTGGGGCTTGTGTCACGTATGGGGAGGAAGATAAGTGCGTACAGAGTTTTGGTAGGGAAAACTGAAAGAAATAGGCTACTTGGACCATGTAGACGTAGATGGGAGGGTAGTTTTAAAATGGGGGGGGGGGGCGGGGGCAGAATTCGTGTGGCTGAGAACAGGCACAAGTTGCGGGTTCTCCAAAATTCGGGGAATGCCCCAATCTAACTAACTCCATGGAGCAGAGGCCTTCTTGAGAAGCTAACAGTTTCTCAGCTAGTCAAGAAATTCCCCGCATTTTATGGAACCCGGACGTTCATTACCTCATTCACAGCAGCCCGCCACCTGTCCCTATCCTGTGCCAGCTCAATCCAGTCCATGCCCCATCCCACTTCTTGAAGATCCATTTTAATATCCTCCCATCTACGCCTGGGTCTCCCAAGTGGTCGCCTTCCCTCAGGTCTCCCCACCAAAATCCTGTATGCACCTCTCGTTTCCCCATACGTGCTACATGTCCCACCCATCTAATTCTTCTCGATTTGATTACCCGAATAATATTTGATGATGAGTACAAGTCATTAAGTTCCTCGTTATGTAGTCTTCTCCACTCCCCTGTCGCCTCGGTTCTCTTAGGCCCAAATATCCCCCTTAGCACCCTATTCTCGAACATCCCCAGTCTGTCCCCCCCTCAGTGTGACAGACCCAGCTGGATGCCCCAATCAAATTTTGGAATAGTATCTCAAATTAGGGCCCCGTCTCATAAATCCTTCCCACTTCACAGTTCACTAATTATCCTGTCACGTGACGTTGTGTAATATAACAAATTCTAAGCGCCGTAAATAAGCAACATACAAACACCATTGCTTCGTAGGCCTGTGATGGGTGTTGCGTTACTGCGAATATTTCATTACCGTGAAATGCGGTTTCTGCAGTACAGGTATACAGACAGAACCGCACGTTGCACTGATAGATATGAACCATACGGAGTTTCCACAACGCAGAATTTCATACAGTAAACCGATATTGGATGCTTCATTCTTAATAAAAACACTGGCTTAATAAGATTTTTCGGAACGGCAGGCGTAGTGTTGGTTACAAAACACCAGACACAAGACGTGCACTTGAAATTAAAATTCGTGGTGGAGGTGTGGTGACGTTAATTGATATTTGGCGGTGACAGAAACGTCGTCTGAAGTGACGCCTTGTACTAGTGTGGTAGAAATTTATAGACATTTCGGGGGAACTTCCAGCTGGTTCTTTTCAAATACTGATACACTTATACCAGACTACATGGCGTCACATCCCATAAGAGGGTTCTCTTCCAAAACTCTGCTGTGTGGGTAAATGCCGTATTTTTCTCTGTAAATGTCGCCGCATTACGTTATGTTTTGGTGGGTGCGCTGGGATTGTTTTATTCCGTGTCGATTTCACAGTTCTGACTCCGGTTCACGTCGCGGTACGTTCTGAACTCGAACTTGCACTGTTGTTACCTTCGCTGTTCCTCCAAACGTACATTTTCTTCGCAGCGAGGAAGCAGCTTCTTCAGAAATCTTTCCAGTTTCTTCAGGGTATTTTCATTGTGGGACTACCTCTCAATTCAGCACCACTCACTGGACTCCTTTTTCTCCCCCCGCCCCTCCCCTCTTTTATGTATCTATGTGCGATCGAAATTCGTTTATTTCCGTGAATTCTTTTAATGTTCCGTCTCGCAGACTGTTTTGCTGCGTAGCCCTGCCTATTTTCTTCTAACTTCACGGACTGTAAGTCGAAAAACGCGTAAGTTAAAAACTGACTCTGTTTGACTTTGTGTGTATTAATCTGAAGCCAGAGCAGTCTGACGGTACGGGTTGAAAACAATACTAATCCAGATAAATTCTGTAGTCTAAAGTGCACTTTACAGTTTATTGTGACCTTGCTCTTAACTACGTGTTTCGGCTCTGACTTTGAATCATTAATCCCCAACGACGTGCCATAAATACGAACGCTTTTCTGTCAGCAGTGCCAATTCAGTGTAGGCTACCCCACAATCGGAGCAACAGTTTCACATAAAATGCAGCGCCATTTATTAAACGTACTGTAACGTGAAGTTTCGCCATCCGACATCATATTTGCGTTCACTCTGGTAACATTTTGTGGATCCTCAGGGATCGCGGAGCACAGTTTGGAAACCACTGCTTTAACTCAATTTTCCTACGCCGAACGACTGTCTTTTCTGTTGTTCCATAACCCGGCATTATACTTGCAAACAAAGAGAGAAACTGGAGAAAGGGTTAGGCTGCGCTGGATTAGTTGCAACGATCGTAGCTTGAATACTATTACCATATTAAACTCTGTGGCTTCAACAATAAATTCTGCCAGCATTTACAGTCTAAAGGAGAGGCAATTGCTAACACGCCTTAATTATAATACTGACATTGCAGCATCGTGTTCCACAACAGTGAGGGGATATTAGCTGCGTGATTAGACGTGGCATTTGTCGAGAGACTGCGTCATCGTTGTGTGCAAACACGAGCGCGTTCCTTAGGCCGGACTCAGGATTTTATAAGCCGGAACATAAAGACATAACATCTGTTTGCAAATCCGAGTAAAGAACCCAGTTTTGTTGTTATCCGTTCGTTCGGTAGAGCCGCAGGAAAACTCGGGTACCGGCAGTCGGCAACACGCAGTAACATCGGTGATGTTACTGCGTGTTTTATTTTTGTCAGACTAATGCAAATATGACTCGTGTCTCTGCTAGAATGCTCGTGCAGTCTCGCTGTGTTTCGCCCAACTGCATGTATTTTGCTGTCAGCAGGCGAAGTTTTACGCAAACTGATGAAGTCCAGTGCAGTTTTCAAGTTCGAAGCAGATTATGTTTTCCAATTAAAACTGTGAAAGTCTCACCAGGGCGCATGTAAGTTTCGTATTGTTACGTCCTTGTTCAGAAGTACGGGGAAATTTAACTTCCGGTATCGAGAACGTGCAGCGTTACGGAGCGTCTGTAGTTGCTGATACTGCAAACTGAGTGTGATACATGAAGAAGAAGAAGAAGAAGAAGAAGGAGGAGAAGAAGAAGAAGAAGGAGGAGGAGGAGGAGAAGAAGAAGAAGGAGGAGAAGGAGAAGAAGAAGGAAGAGGAGGAGAAGGAGGAGGAGGAGGAGAAGCAGGAAGAGAGGAGGAGGGGAAGGAAGAGAGGAGGGAGGAGGGGAAGGAAGAGGAGNGGAGGAGGGGAAGGAAGAGAGGAGGGAGGAGGGGAAGGAAGAGGAGGAGAAGCAGGAAGAGAGGAGGGAGGAGGAGGGGAAGGAATAGGAGGAGGAGGAGGAAGAGAGGGGAAGGAAAGGGAGGAGAATGGGAGGGGGAGGAGGAGGAGAAGAAGCAGAAGAAGAAGAAGAAGAAAATTTTCCAGGTGTCAGGGGAAGCACAGCTTCCTTAATCCTCGGACGTTGGAATGAGCAAGAAGCATTGGTGTGATGGCAAAGGAAAACACAGAGCGCTCGGATAGAAACCTGCTGCAGCGCCACTGTGTCAGCTGCACTGAGTTTGAACCCGGCTGTCTGTCGTTCGGGACCGCTGGCTGTGGTGCGACTTGCTACACAGAGATGCCGAACGTCGTGTTATTGTGGGTGGCGAAGGCTGCAGTAGCGACATGAGTACTGAACACCGAACCTGTAACCTCGCGTTGCGTGTCGTGTTGTGTGAAACAGAGGTCTTCTGTGCAGACATATGCGTGAGACTGCGTAACTTCTGAAGTAGCAACATGTGACATGCACGACGTTTCGAGAGCTTGCTATGCTTCTTATTTAGCTATATGCCCCCTCTTTTTTTGCCAGTATCCCTTCTCAGGTTACACATTACTGTATCATGTACTGTCTTTTGTCGACACATTCCCTAGGCTTGTGCAAGTTTTATCTGGCTCGTTGTTTTCATGTTAGTAGCTTACAGCATGCTTGTCACTCTTTCATACTTTGTTCGGCCAGTTCAGTTGCACGTCGCTGTACCTTCCTCTGCGTCGGCTGTTAATACTGCAGCGTCACACAAACCCCTTCCCATTCTAACTGTACGTACTTTCCGTTATAGCCTGACTGTTATCGGCAGGGCTGTGCAGTCGGCACACAAAAGCTCCGACTCCGACTCCTCGATTTTTAAAACTCCGACTCCGACTCCTTCATAAAAGCTCAATATGTATTAATAACGGTAAACCTATAAGACGTTTCGTCACCACCACGTGAATCATCAGGCTACTGTTTAGACTTATAGCCTGTATTTCAGTATAAGTCTAACGGTTACTGTAGCTATCAGGGCTCTGGAGTTGGAGTATCTAGTTAAGATTTTAGATTGAGGTCGCAATCGGAGTCGGTATATTTTTACCGACTCCGACTCTGTCCCCACAGCCCCGTTTTTCACACTTGCAATACAAAAATGTGGGCCTTGATCGTTCTGCAGGTTGCATATTGACCATCACGTATGGGGAAACAACAGGACTTAGATGTTCGGCTTATTCACACACGCATGCACACGCACGCACTAACTTGTCTTAACTGAGTTCTCTAACTGCGGTCGTGACCTTAAGATATTTTTCCTCCGTAAGTTGCGGCAGCAGACGGATCTGACAAGCATTATAAACTGTCAGGTCACACAGTGCGGCATTTCAGCCCCAGATGTTATTTGACTGTTGGCGATTAGTGGCATATCTCGTTATCGTTCATTGGTAAGTTTTTAGAAATCGTACATTTAGCAGCGATTTGCAGGGGTAACAATTCCATTGATCTAATTTTATGCATTATAACCCTTGCGGCACAAACTGATGGGTAGATTTCTCAGAATGTGCGCTCTAGGACAGTTTTATTGACGAACACAATAACGGAAATAGTCTAAAGGCGCCTTTCCTCAGCAAAGAATTGCGCTTTTCTGTTCAGTGACATTTTGATATGCATTTATTTCCATTCCGTCTTCTATTGCACGTTAAATATTTAGAACGATAACATGTCCTGCCACAGGTACTGTGAGCGCAAAGTGACAAAACAGCAGTGCTGCCATCTACATTCCTTTTCGGCGAATTTCGAACTTATAATGGGGACTGGATAATGCATCGCGCTGTCACTTATGGCTGCCTTGTGGTGTCGTATATGGTTTCCATGCCAACGAAAGCAAACAAACAACAACCTGTGTGGAATCACCATATAATGATATTTTACACGTTTCTTGTCCAGTGAATGCCACAGTGAAGGGTGTCACGATGCTTTACAGCGTGCACGTGATGAATTGTCTGCGTACACGCAGCCTCTGTTTTGTAGGCGATGCGGATGATCCATCACAAGGCCGAATGTAAGATAACGTGTTGCAATTAATTGTGTAGCGACGCGAAAGGAACTGCTGTACCAACAATGCGACTCGACGCGACGCGACGCTTCTGCAGCGACTCCTTGTGCCTGCCAGTTTTTGCTTCAGATAAACAATATTGAAAACCGAGCTTGGCAGCATAAGGCCTGTGTTGCCTGATTAGAATCGATCGTGTTGAATGTGCGGGTGTGACGGCAGATGGAGTGCTGGGTTGGTTGTTTAATGACTTCGTCAGTAACTGAGACCATAAAGCACTAAATGATGGGACTTCGTGAATAACGAATTAGAACGGACGTGCAAGGTACCATTCTGGTATTAGTGTGGAGGGGCTGACTAAAACCACGGATAACTTAACCATAATAGTCCAGATTTGAACCCGGGACCACCCAAATACAGGTAGAGTGCGGCTGCGATGGACGGATTGGGGGTTGAGACTGTGAAGTGTTAATGCAGCGGCTGTCACTGCCTGCAGCAGCCTGCGGGTGCGCATGACTTTCCTCAGGAAGCAGCCTTCTTGCTCAGACGCTGATAGTTTGTCAGCTGGTTACGAAATTCCCCGCCTCTATGAACTCTTCTCGGGCTGATAGACGTGTCAACTGTTTAGAAACCTCCGACGTTTCAGAGATACAGTCTGTCTGAATCCTCAGGGATCACTTTCCCTGAGGATGGAGGCGGAGTGTGTCTCTGAAACGTCGGAGGTTTTAAGCAATTGACAATGGCTATCAGCCCGAGAAGAGTGCACACAGGTTTGTCGCCGTGAGGGCCTGAAGACATACGGGTGTATCCCCGCCTGTGGCGCAAACCGAGCGTCCGGTGTGTCTTCCAGCAGCCTGTCACTGGGCCTTGTACTGAGTCGGTTGAACTGGGCCCTTGTTTAGCAATATGTGTCCCATTGGCCAGAAACAGTCCGTGTACGTGAAATAAAGGCACGTACTGCTGGCTGTGGAACGTATTGAATGGGACATTGGCTTGAAACTGAAAGCACAGGGTATAATATCTAGTGACTGATTAATATGGTAAAGGACAGTCAAAACCCGATAAGCGCCACCCTCGCTTAGCGCCATCCTCGCTTAGCGCCACCCTCGCTTAGCGCCACCCTCGCTTAGCGCCACCCTCGCTTATTTGAACTCGCCTTTAACAAAGCATTCTTCAGTCCGACGCTATATATATATATATATGCAGACACCACAGCGTCTTAAGGTATGCTAGTGGCACGACAGGTACTGTGCGTGTAACGTAACGCTGGGATGCGTTCGCGTAACCATTGTTGCCGTCGAAAAGCAGACTCAGAGTGTGTGTGTCTGTCTACTTACGTTAGTTACCCAGCATGCAAAGCGCATGCGCCGTATTATGTTGCCATCTGTGGCCTGTCCGGCTGTACCATATTTTTCCACATTATCTTATAAACGGCACGATTTTCGGAAAAAAGTTACTGAACATGAAATGTGTGTTTTGATTTTCTCTACAACTTTTGTCTAGAACATTTCTCATTGTAAGAAGAATTCAGCGACATCAAACATTATAAATATACACAGGCCCTAGGTCTTTGTGTGAAGCACCGTTATTCTTGTCACATTTTAATGAAGCTTGAGTTTTCTTCTCAGAGTTTCGAAAAATACTACACGTCCAGTTTCATGAGAATCCGTCCAGTGAGAGCCGAGTTGGTTCGTGCGTGCAGACGGCGGACAGACAGACAGACAGACAGACAGACATACAGACAGGCAGACAGATAGACAGACGGACAGACACATAGACGGACAGACGGACAGACACATAGACAGACAGACAGGCGCATGACGAAGCTAACAGTTGCTTTCCACAGTTTTCGGTACGCGCGTAAAAAGTTTGATGTTGTCGTGCTTCGTAATTTTAAAATCTGTAAACACTGTAGATTTATTTGGAGCCCAGGGTACATATTTTGAATTTATTTACTATTGTTTCATCACGAGCAGTACCGCCACCATTTTTCATCTTCCTGAACTCAGTTATCGGTTACGCTTCTTCCCTTGAAGGTTGCTTCAAAACGTCTGAAGGCGATTACGCAATAACACGATGTCATATCCCGAAGAACAAAGTCATCAACTGCGACAGTGCAAAAGCTCCAGAACTGCGCGGTAAGTTGCGTGCGTCCGGTTTCTGTTGCGTGTTGCTGCGCAGAGTATGTTACACAGCAGTGGTGTGTGCGACGTGCGGCAGTTCACTGAACGTTACGTAAAACTGGACGAGTTGAGTTTGGGTGTAACGTCTTGTTACACGTGTTGCAGTTACTTTGCCGTGATATTGAACTCGAAATGTAACGTGCCAGCACTGTTGGCAGAAGGCAGGCTGACATTTCTTGCAAAAGCGCTGAAGAGTTGCCATGGATACGTGACATTGTACTTACTGCCTTAAAACAGTTCTGTGAAAAGGGAAGATGAATTTGACTGCACGGGTGTTAAATCACTGGATCGACTTTACACATCCCTGTACTGGTTACGTGTGATAGTTACACTCCAGTACAAACGATTTTCTAGGCTATTGGCTAATTCCAGTTAATTTGCCGAGCGTATGTTCATGACAGTGCAAACTCTTGATTCTCACAAGTGCAGTAGACATCAGTTTCCAACGTCGTATTTCAGGCACAGTAAAGCATACTGTATTTATTTCAGAATTTATAAACCGTAACGGTGTAGCTCAGTCAGGATAGTGACACTGTACGAAGTGGCGTGTTGCAACACACTCCTGCTAGACACACCCGACCCGATACCTGGGATGTCGCACAGCACAAACCTTGGAGTTACAGCAAGTGGGGACGCCAGGCCAAAAACAGCACCATGGCACCAAAACAAGTACAGAAACTGTGCAACAAATTTTATAGAAGATTTTAATATTTTTAAAAAGTTTTAACACTTTACAGTCACATCCATGCACTTGTTATGTAATTTTGATATAGCCCCCTTGATAATGCCATAGCTACATGCCGAAACATGTCGGGGAGAAGACGAACAAAGAAGATAAATAAGTAAACAATAGCATTGTGCGTAAGTTGGCTGTGTTTTGCTATAGGAAGCGCCAGATCGCACTGTGTGGAGAACTCGCTTTGGAGGAGGCTATGGACCTCTCCTAAGAGAAACTACTGAATGAATGAATGAATGAATGAATGAATGAATGAATGAATGATGTATGTAACTACTACTTAATATCTGCGGACTGGTTTTGCTGCTTGTCCAGTACGCAGGGAAACCTGAGATGGCAGGACAGACCGCGATTCTATGACGCAGTGGCACTGTGATGCGTCTCTCGCTTCGTCTTTATTTACTGACAACTGCCTGAGTTGTCCCAAGTCTTATCAAGCGAACTGCTCAAAACTTGTTCTGCTACTCACTGTGTGCTGTGTCCGTGTCCGTACATAATCGGCCTTGTTTGAAATGTTTGTGATTGGTTTTTGTGTCGAATTGTCACTAGTGTGGGGAATTAATGTTGCGTCATATTAAAAACAACAAACAGAGCTTTTAATATTTTCTATTTGTATTTCTTAACACAGTTAAACGTCCAGCTGTGCTTGCAGCTTGCTGCAGTAAGTTGTCTGTGCCGTTTGTCATTTTGCGATATGTCTTGTGCGTATGAAGACTGCCCGTAAGCTGCCTTTAGCACTGAACAGAAAGAACGTCAGGTGCAGAGAATATCGCAGCAGGCACTGTTAGTGGCTTGCGGTAGACGTTACAGAATAAATGGTACGCGATTTGCAAGTACGTCGGTCTGATTACTTTCTCTCTCGCCTTTGACCATCGTCTGGCATTACAAAGGTAACGCGTCGTTTCCGAAACTGCATTTGTTCTCTTCCATAAGTGGAAAGGAGAGGTGACGCCTACTCAGATTGGACCAACAGAGTGATCCAGTTGCAGTCTCCCGAGACAGAACATGTATTTGAACACCGGACGACGGACAAAGGTCAGAAAGCAAGCAGTCCTACGCGTGACTTGCCATCGGCAGAGCCCTGTCGAATTGCTTTAAGCATGTTATGTGGCGTCGCTGTCGGTTCCTGAAATGGCATTGCGTCGGTGACGGACGAATTGATGGACATGGAGCGCACGAGTAATAATATTGACGGCGGCGAGGGAAAGGAGAACTACTCCAAGAAAAACCTGCCCCAGTGCCACTTTGTCTACCACAAATCCCACATAGACTGGCCGAGGACTGAACCCGATCTTCCACAGCCAGAGGCCGACGAATGTCTGTGGACCTGCACGGTGACGCCTTTATTGCAGCAGCAGGCACTCGTAAAAAGTTTCGAGCGTAAACAAACTCTTGTCGTGGTTCGGTGGAAAGTCAAAGCGCACTTACAGAGCAATTTTGTCTTTCTGTCTGCCGAAGTGGTACCAACATAACATTTGAAAATCTGTATACTAATTGAGCTCAGTGTGGAAAACATGTCACGGATATCGCATAGGCGTCATATTTATTAACTTCCATTCTCAAACGACTGGCCCATTGAGTTCTGAAGATGATGACGGTGGGTCATGCAGGCCAGGCCTTTTGTGGGTAAGGTGGGAGAGCCGCCACCCGCCTTCAATGCTCAGTCATACGGTAGGGCGCCCAGTTAACCTAACCCATTTACATAGTCATGAAAAAAAACATTGCAACACTGGAATACCGGTTGCTGAACCTTTAGCGGTAAAATTCGGTAATTTTATAATCTAAAGATTTTACGGCGACTGAATTCAACAGAACTGTCCCGGGCCAGCAGCTGCGTCACGTGGTTGGTAGGAGCGTGAAGCCACGTTTCCAGAACCGCCTGTATTTCCGTCGCCAGTTTTGTGATGGCTGCAGCAGAGACGGTTCTGGAAGCCTTGCTTTACTCGCCGCTGAACCACGTGACACAGCTGCTAGGCCGAGAAAATTCTGTTAAAAATTCATAATTCCATATCTAGGTGTGATTTCCTCGGGTAAGCCTTCCACTGATCCACTCTTAACCTTTTAAAGCCTAGCGGTAACTTTACGTACCACCAGGTTTAACATTAAAAAATTCTACGTGGTGCCCACATTGCGTTTATGTGTTTTGTACGGATCTCAGAACAAACAGCAACTTTTGCCTTATAAAACATTAAGAGACTGGTTTTTATAACCGAAGTGGAGAGTGTTTACAGAGCGGTACGCACTTAGTCCTTATATAAAACAGACACGCTTCGTCTTTAAAGGGTGAAACTTCACAGCCTCTGAGGGGTGTGTGACGTCATATTTACACGAATTTGCACGCCGTGATCTTGAAAATCTCTTCGAAAGTCGCCTGATGGGATAAGCTTTGCTGCTGCGTGCAGATAACGTATCAGTACACGTAGCAACTGCTTCGTAACGACGTTTCGTAGAACCCGACTTCAGTCTTAAGAAAACTTCTCATTTTCCCCAGTCTCTGAAGGCAACTTGCGGTGTAATACCTCGCAACAGGCTAAAATATTTGCTGCGCCGTTGCTTCCAGTTTCCATTTCTTGTACAGTGGAACCAGTTACGGCATTTTTACTTTGCATCTGACAGAAGCTTCGTTAAATAATTGACGAATTCATTAATAATATTTCACTGAAGCGACGCTCGGAGACGGGTAGTTTTGGCAGCCCTTTGTTGGTGGTGCTATAGAATCAGTGCGTGGCGGCGCACGCCTGCTGTTTACACTCGCTGTCACTCACCGTCAATTTGAATAGGACGAATGTTAAGTTGGGTGGAAACTTGAATCTTGCATTCATTTCAGAGTTACAGTTCTGTTGGTAAGCAGATTATTTTATCTGCTTTGACGTATCCAAATGTTATTTTTGCTGTAAAAACAAAAAACATGAAATTTCGACTCTGCGTAAGCTCAATTATCCAAGTTACGACTGAAGTGTTTTGACGACGTTGTGCAGCGGTCTTGTGACGCTACAGGACAGTGGCGGTCTCGTGACGCTACAGGACAGTGGCGGTCTTGTGACGCTACAGGACAGTGGCGGTCTTGTGACGCTACAGGACAGTGGCGGTCTTGTGACGCTGCAGGACAGTGGCGGTCTCGTGACGCTACAGGACAGTGGCGGTCTCGTGACGCTACGGGACAGTGGCGGTCTTGTGACGCTACAAGACAGTGGCGGTCTTGTGACGCTACAGGACAGTGGCGGTCTTGTGACGCTACAGGACAGTGGCGGTCTCGTGACGCTGCAGGACAGTGGCGGTCTCGTGACGCTGCAGGACAGTGGCGGTCTTGTGACGCTACAGGACAGTGGCGGTCTCGTGGCGCTGCAGGACAGTGGCGGTCTTGTGACGCTACAGGACGGTGGCGGTCTCGTGACGCTACAGGAGAGTGGCGGTCAGCTAGTTACTCATTTCATATTCCGCGGTTTGTAATAATTCACAAAAGTTGCACAATCCTGTGTTTAAGTAACTAACAACTTATAAATTGGTTATTTAAAGATTTGTGCAAGATGATTTGATGTATAGACTCCCTGATGATGGTCCCACAGAGATCGAAACATGTAGGAAGGTTTTAATGTTGTACTGTAATGTCAGTATGTAGACAAAACACTGTGCGTTTGTTGGCGACTTACTGTAAAGTGTGCGTTATCAGTGCGCGCAGTAACACGAATAACTGGCATTCTGCAGTTCGTTGGGTGGGCGTTGAACTGACATTAAGTCACTCATTGCATGGTAATTCCCTTCACGTTTCGTAGATAATTCAATTTATAAATATGTATTAAATGTGGTAATTTTTCGTATTCAACACCTGTACCTATGTGGGTGGTAAATAAATTGAGATTAAAGCGTTCGATATGTGGTAAATCAGCTAAAATTCAACCATTCATTAATCGAATATGAACGAAGATTCAACCGTTCGTTTTGCAGTTCAATTCAGATTAAACTGTTTTTTAAATCGTAATTGAATTCAGATTTGACAGTTCATCCTGTGCCAGTTCAGTTCAAATCAACCTTCTGTTAGACAGCAGTTGAGTTCACATTTATTCTCTTCTTATCTGGTAATCCAGTTCAAATTCTGCCGTTTTTCATGCGGTAATTCCATTTACGTTGAGTCGTGTTGCCCGAGCTGCAGAGATTACAGCCTTTACTGTCCACGCCAGTAAGCTTTGAAGTTACAGAAGCTGTGGATGTGCAGTTCCTCGCATTCTGCACACAGTATTCTACACTGTCTACATGCATGGGGCGACACAGCAGAGCGGGAGGGCCGTCTCTTCGGCAGTTCTCGTGCGCTTCGCCTCACGTATGCGTACTTCTGCACGTACCGCTTAATTAATTCGGATTCTGACGCAGCTAATTATTTATAACTGTGAAATCTGAGTGCGTAGTGCGACGTGAATGAGAGAGAAAAGACGAGTGTAGAAGCAAGAGTAGCCGTTCAAATCGCTCGCCAAGTATGCAGTAAGACACTTCAGCCTCATCGATCTCAAGTAGACAATTGCAGATCCGCTTGAAGCACCGGCGAGTGTCGTTCGTGCGAGACACAAAGAGTGGAAATGTGTACTGCGGGTTGCAGAACGCTTTCACGTGCTTCCTTAGCGTATTAAATCGATGTATTTCGGTTCAATATGTGTAACTAACTAACTAACTAACTAACTAACTCCATGGAGCGGAGGCCTTCTTGAGAAGCTAACAGTTTATCAGCTAGTCAAGAAATTCCCCGCATTTTATGGAACCCAAAGGTTCATTACCGCATTCACAAGAGGCCGCCACCTGTCCCTATCCTGAGCCAGCTCAGTCCAGTTCATGCCCACCCATCCCACTTCCCGAAGATCCATGTTAATATTATCCTCCCATCTACGCCTGGGTCTCCCAAGTGGTCGCCTTCCCTCAGGTCTCCCCGCCAAAATCCTGTACGCACCTCTCTTTTCCCCCATACGTGCTACATGCCCCGCCCATCTCATTCTTCTCGATTTGATCACCCGAATAATATTTGGTGATGAGTACAAGTCATTAAGTTCCTCGTTATGTAGTCTTCTCCACTCCCTTGTCGCCTCGTCCCTCTTAGGCACAAATATCCTCCTCAGCACCCTATTCTCGAACACCTTCAATCTTTGTTCCTGCCTCAGTGTGACAGACCAAGTTTCACACCCATACAAAACTCAATATATATAAGAACAGAAAATATTAAAATGAGAGATACAGAATGTAATGACATTACAGTTCATGTGTTGCACTCCACATGTGTGCGATGTACTTTTTTGAGAAAACTTATGAAGTTCTGTTGGGCTGTGTACAGAACAGTCCTTATGTGGGAAAAATATGCGCTAAAAATTTCGCGGAATAATTTTCAGCACGAATTCCCTAAACCGTATTTTTTTGAAACGCTGGAGCATTTTCGGCACTGGAACTTCTGAACACAGGGACGGACTGAACACGATCTCCCTGTGGACCCATACTTGTCTCATTAGAAATATACACACGGTACATCAAAGGCTAATGATCAGTTACGCAGTTAAAAGTGTCTTCTATCTGAAAATGCCAATGACAGGGTACACGAAATACAATTTTAGCGTCTGGGGTTTTAGGTTCTTGCGCGGTGACCGTGAAGATGAACATCTGCTGGGATATGACGCCGTGTAATTTGGTAGACAGGTACCATCGTTAGGGGATGAAGGCATCAGGTTTCTCCGAAACGTCTGGACATATTGAAGTGTACGAAATATACGGTATCTCATCTCAAAAGCCAGTGGGCTCCATGTTTTGTATTGCCACGAAACTTGACTTGTCACTCAGAGAGAACAGCGCGGCCCACAGTGTGCAGAGTGTCTGAACCTCAGAGGGAAGGAGTGGCCGGAGGATTGAGAAAACTACGTAATGAGGAGCCACGTTGTCCTCACCGACACCTGTTAGCAGGATGAAAAAACCGAGATGAGTGGAATAGCTTTGCATGTAGCACGCATTGCCGAGACTCTATGTGTATTAAAATTGTATTCAGACATTCTGAAGGAAGAGACCGCACTGGGGACTTTGCTGCGGAGAGAAATGGAATATGAGAATGGATTTAAGACGAATAGGGTGTGACGTCGTGCCCTTTCTTCTGGCTCAGTATGAGGGCCCTTGTAGAGCTTTTGTGAACGTGGTAATGAAATTTAGGAGCAGCTCCTGTTTCCACAAACCCTATTCTGGGTTTGGCGGGCAGTTGTCATGCCGTTGTGTACTGGCTAGCACTGGGCGTCGTCACTGGGTGGGGGTGGAACGGCTCGGGTGACCTAAGTGTCACGGAAATGTAGCGTTTGTTAATGTGCTGTCATCTGCTAAGATTATGCAGCGTCGGTGGTAGTCTGTATGAAATAAATACGAGGAGGGAGCATTGGTGGAATGATACTGACAGGTGAAAACCAACGTATTTGGAGAATGGTCTCTCCCACTGCCAATTTGCGCAGTACAAATCGCACGTGAACGGGAAGGCAGTGTTAAAGTGCAAAGTAAGCATTCCAGAGGGTGTTGACAGAATTTATGCGTCTCAGGAGAGGAAGGAACGGCGTACAGTTCAGAATTTATTAATGAACATTCGTGTTCTGTGTAAGGTGAGAAACTGCTTTACACGCTTAGTTACGGTCAGCGTATGAAGGACTTTGCTGTGTGGAGTTGTAGAAAGAAGTACAGACAGGAAGGAAGGAAAGAAGGAACGAAGAAAAACTGAAGGAAGAAGAATAATATTTAATAAATACATAAACGTGGATGTTCAAGAAGCAAATGTAAGTTGATAGGAGACGAGCAATGCTGCTGCAGATCGCTTCTTGACTTACGTTTGGTGCAAGTTTTGGCTGTCTGATTCAGGACATTGCGTGCGTCACGTGCCCCACACTTGCCTGCGTTAAACTACAAAACACAGTCTGCAGGTTACGATTTCTTGTTGTTCCTTCAGTTAAAGTGTGAGACTATTTAATCGCAGTGTCTTTGCCCGGTTTATGCTTGTTAACAGCCACCATAAAGGCACTCCGCGGCAATTAAATTAGCAGAACAGAGCAAAGAACAGCCTCAAATCTGTAACACTGTGGCAAGTTCTAATGGGATGTACGAGATTCAAGGCAAGTTTCAACCTACCCAGCTGAAAGCAAGTGCAAAAGAGAACGAGAGTGCCAACTGTGAGCTGCTGTGTATGGTAATCAGATTAGCTTGCCGCACCGTCACTGGCGAGAAGTGCGAACTGGAGGAGCCGCCGTCGATCTTGGAGCAGTCTGCAGGGACAGTCCGAGGTTGGGACGGACTGCAAGGTGGGAGATGCTCACGGCGGTGACTGGGCGGACAGAGGAGGCGGTGTGCGCACTCTGATGTAGAGAGCAGCTGCGAATGTGTACAAAAGGCTATCGCGAACAGCCGACAGGGGGCTGTCCCTCCATGTTGTGGATTTGGATGACTGGTTAATATCGCCTTAAGATCTGCATGTCACTAAATGTCACAGTCTCGATTTTCGTTGTGCATGTGTGAAGATGGTAACTAACGTTGTGCATGTGTGAAGATGGTAACTAACGTTGTGCATGTGTGAAGATGGTAACTAACGTTGTGCATGTGTGAAGACGGTAACTAACGTTGTGCATGTGTGAAGATGGTACCTACCGTTGTGCATGTGTGAAGATGGTAACTAACGTGGTGCATGTGTGAAGATGGTAACTAACGTTGTGCATGTGTGAAGATGGTAACTAACGTTGTGCATGTGTGAAGACGGTAACTAACGTTGTGCATGTGTGAAGATGGTAACTAACGTTGTGCATGTGTGAAGACGGTAACTAACGTTGTGCATGTGTGAAGACGGTAACTAACGTTGTGCATGTGTGAAGATGGTAACTAACGTTGTGCATGTGTGAAGATGGTATCTAACGTTGTGCATGTGTGAAGATGGTAACTAACGTTGTGCATGTGTGAAGACGGTAACTAACGTTGTGCATGTGTGAAGACGGTAAGTAACGTTGTGCATGTGTGAAGACGGTAACTAACGTTGTGCATGTGTGAAGACGGTAACTAACGTTCGGTTTCCGCAGAACGCGCGGAATGTCTTGACTAGCTGAGTAAGTCCTAGTTTGTAAAAACCGACCTGCCCCATGGAGTTCGTTTATTTTGCGACGCTGTCAGAGTCTGAAACTGTATAGCGTCCATAGTACGGTGACTGGGGAGTGCCGAAGAACTGTGTAGCACCTCGCAGGGTGAAGTCGTAGCGTAGCTGACGTAAAGTCCAAGCGTTTCCCAAATGGCACTGAGGAAGTCAACGATATCCATGGTGCCTGCCAAGATTCGAACCGGGCACAACCGTAGTACAGATCTAGATCGTTATGCCGTTATGGGATGTGACGCTGTCTGGGTGGTATAATTGTACAGACGTTTCGGAGGAGCCTACTGCTTCCATATTCACAATCTTAAAGACTGAGACTCTACTTCCTCGAAAATGGTGGCAAATTTCTAGCAGTCTGTACGGCGTCACATCGCTGGAGACAGCAAACAGCAACTGTCTCTAAGCCGTGCTCCTGTCACATTCATTGGTGACTCAGTGTTATTGCCTTACGTCGTGTTTCTAAGTGACGTGTCTGTTTAGTTTCTCGGAAGTGGCCAAATGCGTGACCGCGAACCCGTCTGTTCAGAACTGAGAGGTGGTACAACCTTAGGTGTTAACGCTTTAATCACGAAGCGCATTCTGTCTAATATAAGGACTCAGTGCGTACCGCGCAGTAAACACTCTCCACCTCAGTTTAAAAAAACCAATCATTTGATGACGTGTAAGGCAAAAGTTGCAGATTGTTCCCAGATAAGTACAAAACACATAAACGCAATGTGAGCACCATGGAGAATTGACTAAAGTTAAGCCTGGTGGTACGTAAAGTTACCGCTAGGCTTTAAAAGGTTGAGACTTCAGGCTGCTGGGATGTGGGTGGTGTTAGAATTTCGGAAAAATATTTTGTGGGAAATTCAGTCACATCTAGAAAAATCCGCTGGGTTTTAAGGAGTGGCTGCTTGTTGCTGCCTTCTCCGTGAAGTTAGTTTGCTTCTTATGCTTATTCCGAAGGCTGGAACCAGTTACTGACCTTTGACGCTTGTAAGGCCCGGTGACAAGCTGATACATTACTGTGGCACGCGTCCGCTGCAGTTGTCTGCCAGTAGCACTGTCCTGGCGTTTAACTCCGGGGCATGCAGGCATTTAAATCTTGGTCCATAAGAGGTTAAAATACTCGCGGTATTTCAAAGCAGTGACCCACAGACTCGCAGTTCTTGCGTGAAGAATTCTGTTCGCCTTTTGCAAGAATTTAAATCGCAGCTTTTGAATACAAATGGCGTATTGGATCCGACTGTCCCATGTTTTCTGACATTCACATTTCCCCTTCCCCTCAGCGCCATTGTCGGCATTCTATCATCGCCATGTTTAGGAACGCTGTCCTCCCGCTGCTGTGCTCCACGCGCACAGTTCTACATTCCAACTTGAATAAAAATACACGCACATATCTCATGTTCTCAATTTTCAATTTGCGAAATATATCTAGAAAACTGAGAATGTGCAATTCGTCATGCCTTTGCTTCTACATTAGGAGTTCCCGTTCCCTCACTTGTGTTCGTATCGTCGTGCTCTAGCAGGCATTCCTGGCCCTGTGCCTTCAAAACCCACCCCTGTAGATATACATACAGATATACAGAGTGCATCTTCTGTGTGACCACGGGGATACTGCAGTCGGTATACTAACAAGGCCGCGGGCTGGTCGACCGAAGAATCGTTGTTCGTTTCCCGGCATGGTGAGGAGCCAAAACGTCCAGAGGGGCACCCAGTCTCCTCGTCAGTTAGTCTTAGGGGCTCTTTCCCCGGGGGTAAAACGACTGGGACTGAAGCTGACCACTCAACACCATCCAGTGCCGAGATTATGAATGAGTGGAGCTATTCCTACATTGTTTTGTGCCGTTGTATCATGCAGAGTAACAAATAGGAACATACCTGACGGCATCAGGCCTTGTCCCTTCAACTGTCATCTTGATGTACGAATGCCAGTTTCCGCTACTGCTGCCAATTTGTAAAATCAGTCGTAGTTCGAGAATGTTTGTTCGTTGCTGACCCGTCCCAGTAGGCGGAGCCCTGCCCGTACGGCTGAGGTGTGAAACAGACTCATTTTCCCAAAGTTGTTTTCTTTTTCGACTACGAGGTTGACAAAGTGCCAAGACGTTGTATCCTTGAGTATGAAGTGCCGTTGTCAGAACCCTCTAGAAGTGACGTCTCTTCTTCCTAGACATTTATCGGCATTTTGTTATGCCCTAAGGCCCTCTGTGCATTGGGCAGCACAGAGGGAGGGGGAATAAGTATCCATGCTGTACGCGGAATTCGAACCAGAGTTTTCGATGTTCAAATTGTCGAAAACCGTACGCACCTTTGACCTCAAAGCCGAATTTGAATGTAAAGTACATCGGAAGCATCGTTAATATGCGACATGACGCACAGCATGGGGCGGGCTGAAGAAGCACTCCAGCAACATTTCCTGGCTGATGTTGCAGGCCGTCTGTAGCCTTGTTCTGTGCAGTTATCCATTAACTTCGTAACACGTTTCGTATCCTAATTAACATCCCCTAATTGAATTAAAACTCCGCAGTACGAACGTGCAAGGTAGGCCGGTAGATCACACAAGTCTCGCCCCAAAGCACAAGTTTAGGAAAGGATTACATAACTCTTCTCAACACACTGCGAACTGAAGGAGCGGCAGAACTGCACAGCACGCGCTGGCCGCTGCTAGCGGCTGCTGAGGGCTTAATGCTCGTGCCTTTAGATTTCCCCTCCAAACGAACTGATTTTCCGTCCAACTGACATCTGCGACGATTTTAAATAAACCAATTGGGACCACTTTTTCCCCTAACCGCGTCCTTTTTAATTCCTTTCATTTCTGTTGCACCACTTTGTGTGTTACGTAGGAGACCTGAATGCTGCGACAGATCAGTCGGTGTAGTGACTAGGCTACAGGCTGGGCGAACAAGGAGCCGCTGTTCGATTCTCGGAAGGAGCAAGGTGTTCCTTTCCTGCACAGTGTCCAAACGGGTTGTGGGCCAACCGAGACTTTGGTTCGTTCTACACCACGGGTTCGTTTGTTCGGTGGTAAAGCGGCCGTGACGTGAAGCTGGTTAGTATTCTCCAGTACTGCCGGTGTTTAGAATGTGTGGAGCTCTTCTTCCATTCAATCTGCACGAGGGCCGTCATGGCTACGTGTTTGATTCATTTCAGTGTATGCAGAATGAGAACTTATTTAAGACCACAGGCCTATTACTGATCATATCGGCCTTGGCCTGCCTGTAGCCTACTGACAAGTCACAGTCTGCTCACAGGCTGGCGGTTCCTGTGCCCGTATCGCTGTTTGTTATAATATCAAGGGGCGCGTCAAGTAGAATTTTGTGACGCGGTGCGGGTAGCCAATTACCCCGAGCTTGTCTTCTTTTGTATCCGACAGAAGGCACACGAGAGTAACTGCTGTTTCCGTAGATTCTTCTGCTAAGTTGCACGCCTTGCAAGCACATCTCCGGTATTTCCGCAGTCTTGGCATCTGAATGGAAAGTAATAATAATAATAATAATAATAATAATAATAATAATATCTAGCCTGCCTCCTTTTCCAGTTTGAAACCAACCTGAAAGGCCTCTGAATATCGAATCCGTTCGCCGCAAATACCGCACTCTGTGTATGTGCATTTAAAGTACGGAAGGTCTGGGGGACAGGGGAGTCCGGGCCCCATCCCTGAGCTAGAAAAATGGCTTAGAGCAGCCGGCAACGTTGAAATTTCGAAGGGAAGACCTGAGTTCGCAATCACCAGCTGCGATCTGCATAGGAAACCGTTCGCTGAACCACTTATATACGTTTGTAACTCTGGGCGGATAAGGGCCTGTGGACCCGCAGTTTTCCTCAGTAATGTGTTACTATGAATGGAAGATAAAGTTGCCGCTGTGCAAGCCATAAGGGTGTGTGAAGAGAATGGAGGTATAATTCCACCCATACCTGACCTGGGCAGTAAATGCAGGGGAGTGGTCACCTTCACACATGCTCGCTTTACGCTGGGGGTAGATCTCCATGTGGGATTGGGTGGACTGCAGAGCTGGTGTGGACGTTTCGGAGGAGACATATACTGCTGACTTCTGCAGGGAATCTAACCGCGAACCCCACTGATAATGCTGTGTGTAAGCATGTGTAGTTACGTTAGAAACATCAACGTCCTTGTGTGGCACTGACACCGAGGGTCGTCTCAATCACATGCTGCGTCAGTTTCCGTTCAAGACGGCGCATTACGTGACTCAGTCTGTCAACAGCTTTCTTCTGGCAAGGATCTTGGCTTCTGTACCGCGCAGCAGTCTGCTTCACTCTTCAGCGCAGACAGCGGTTTTGTGACAGTGTCTTGTGAACCGACATACGGACTGCTAGGCCCTTGATGATGGAACCGATACGTTGTTTCGAAACGTCGGAAACAAACTACCAACCAACGCCCGCAGCATTCCAGAAGAGCTAATGCCGCCACCGGGGACGGTTGTCTCCGTAAACCTTTAGTTCTTACTCGCTAAAGCCTTAGTCGGACACCACGTCATGAGTGCCCCCCGCCCCCCAGTCGGACACCACGTCATGAGTGCCCCCCGCCCCCCAGTCGGATACCACGTCATGAGTGACCCCCGACCCCCAATCGGATACCACGTCATGAGTGCCCCCCGCCCCCCGTTGGGAGCCCCGTCATTGAGGCCCCCGCCCCCCAGTCGGATACCACATCATGAGTGCCCCGCCCCCCAGTCGGATACCACATCATGAGTGCCCCCCAGTCGGACACCACGTCATGAATGCCCCCGTACCCCCACCCTGCTGTTCATGTGCGTCTTCAGCAAGCCCCATGGTGTTTTAACTATGGTACTGCCGTCCGAGTACAGGTTGCTGCAGTTAGAACTTTCAACTGGCAGACAGTTAGTCACGTGAGTGTACAGTGAAGAGCTGTACAGTGTTTGCTTCTCCGCAAACATAATTGTGATTGTCAACTTAAAGAGAAGGAGACGGGAGGAAGCGTGAGGGTGCAGGGAAAGCTGCACAGTGTCTTGGTGGGGAAACTGAAGCAAGCAGGCTGCTTGGGAAAGCTAGGCTAGATTGATGTGGGGTGCAGCACTAAGACCCGGGTTGCTGGGGTAAAATGGGGGGGGGGGGGTGTAGGCATGATTCAACTGGCTCAGAAAAGAGACAAGATGCAGGGTTTTGTGATCAGGGCCAACGAACATTTGGGTTTTATAAAATAGTTGGTATTTGCTGACTGGGTGTAGAAATGTTAGCTTCACACCAGGAAACCTCTTCCACGAAATTGGTTGCTTATTTAGTTAAAATCTGTCGCGAAAGTTGAAGATTCAACCTCGCCAGTCTTGCTTCCAGGCACGTACTTTCGCATTGCAACAGCCGTAGCTTCTTCTGTAACAGCTGCAGATGTCTTGCTGTGTAGCCTGTCTGTGCGTCTGTTCATAGACTTGGTGAGTAAACAGCCTGGGGAGTTTGCTTAACCTTTTAAAGCCTAGCGGTAACTTTACGTACCACCAGGTTTAACATTAAAAAATTCTACCTGGTGCCCACATTGCGTTTATGTGTTTTGTACGGATCTCAGAACAAACAGCAACTTTTGCCTTATAAAACATTAAGAGACTGGTTTTTATAACCGAATTGGAGAGTGTTTACAGCGCGGTACGCACTGAGTCCTTATATAAAACAGACACACTTCGTCTTTAACCTTTTAAAGCCTAGCGGTAACTTTACGTACCACCAGGTTTAACATTAAAAAATTCTACGTGGTGCCCACATTGCGTTTATGTGTTTTGTACGGATCTCAGAACAAACAGCAACTTTTGCCTTATAAAACATTAAGAGATTGGTTTTTATAACCGAAGTGGAGAGTGTTTACAGCGCGGTACGCACTGAGTCCTTATATAAAACAGATACGTTTCGTCTTTAAAGGGTTAATCCGCAGGCGGTGCATAATGTATGGAGGGCTGTGTCAGGCAACTGGGCGGCGTTTTGGCTGTTTTGTATGCGCTGTGCAGTTTTTAATATAAAAATAACGTTGATAGGGGCTTTGGATTTCTAAGCCTCAGGGACAGGGATAAACGTACTAGAGTATACGATGTCGCAACCTAGAATATCACAACCTAGAACAGAAGACTCTAAAAAAACAGCGCTGTGGAAACTTGAAATTTTTAAACATGATGCATTCAACCGAATTACCTCTGAAACCCACAGTGCTGCAGTTCCTTGCGTCTTGTGTGCAGTCAGCTGTACGAACGTATTTCGGCGCCCTGTTGCAGTATGATGATACCAGATATACTGCGACGCAACTTTGGCATCACTTCGGGATACTTCGTGATTGCCGTTAATTGTCTTCTTCGTTGAAACTTGCATTCAGGGTGAGTGCGTAATTAATCAAAGTCAAGAATAAGCATTGTAATTTATCATGAAAAACGGAATATTACAAAAGAGTACTTTTGCGGGAAGCTTTTTGCTAATGAATTGCATTTGTAAATTGCGTCTTTCGGATGCTGACATTAGGAGATTAAAGTCAGGTGCTGCAGCAGCAAATTTCACGCATGCGTAACAACGCTATCTGTATAGCCACAAACGTGAGAAACCTGCAAGACAGAATGTGAGCCACTGTACAGCGTGTTCCGAAAATTTATAAAGACATCTTCTTTGTTTAGAATTTTTATGCCAGTTGCTGTGGATAACTCAGTCCGATAGCCGGCAAAGTATCTGATGTCGATATAGGTTTGTTGGATCAATAGCTGGCGAACTTTTGTTGATGGCTAAAATTGTTCGTATTTGTTTAGAGAATTCCAGACTTTGTTGCGAAATATTTGGATAGAACAGTCACTTTGTTACTGGGTGCGAAGAAATGTATGAATAACCGTACCAGTTTTGTAACTAATGTTGAAATACTACAGGAATTTAATGTTTAAGAAGGAGTTTAACCAGACAGTTTAACAATGTTAAAACACTCAGAACCGACAAGAGGATTCGATGTCGAGGGGTGGATGGACGAACACAGAGGCAAACACGGACAGAAAAAGAGAGGTACGCAGGTACGTAAGTATGCAGGTAGGTAGGCAGGTAGGTAGGTAGGTAGGTAGGTAGGTAGGTAGAAAGCACCAAGTGTGAATTCTGTTTTTGTTCTGATCCCAGTTAGTCAGCCACGGATACGTGTAACGTGTGACATGGTAGCCAAAGGGTGCCTGTTAAGGAACATGTGGATTCGGTCGGTATTGCATTATCTATCTTTACCAATAAAATTTTTTTCTATGGTAGAAGCACGGCTTATTTCAGGAGAATATTTTTCAATAACTTCTCGAGCTCGTGGCCTGCACATCCAGCGAATCTGCGGTTTTATAGGATCCCTGACGCGTTTTAATATATAGACCTTAACTTGTGTCATTGGAATAATTATCTGAGGAAATAGTGGCTGCGGGTGCGACTTCTCAGACTTTGCACTAGGACGCCAAAGGCTTGTATTCTAGCTATCATGTTGGTCGTCACGGTGACCCCGGACTTGGTCAGTTGCGGGTTAGTTAGTGTACGTGTGTTTCTCCATGTCTCTTCTTCTCCCGTCTCTTTCTCTCCAAAGTAATTGTATCTGAAAACCTCTTTGATCCTCATCTCAGTTTACCCAGTCCGCACTGTTTAGCGCGGGTTTACTGTGAGCCGTATCCTAAACTACAGGCTGTCCGACAAATCTCCACGCACCTACCTGTGCACATGTGCATATGTGTGCGCGCGTCCTGCTGACGCACTGTGGGGCTCGAAAAGTGGCGTGTGGCAACACTGTGTCAGTCGTGTGATCTTGCAGGTCATAATTAATCCTTTAATGCCAGCCTCGGTGCACTGCACGGACCTTTAATTCGCCAAATGCTGCCTGCCTCGGTGCGCCGTACTTTCGCGAAGGCACGTAAGGTCGCTACGGGTTTAAAACCCGCTCCGTCGTGGGCAGCAGTTGGAAGTTCAACCCCAACATCATAGAAGGCACAAAGAGGCCGCCTGAAGATGGCAATCGCCTGCCGAAACATGTAGCAGCGAATGCAGCGTCATATATGTTTTGTACGTGCAGATTATTTGTTTTGTAATATGAATGGTACAAACGCACGTCAGCCAATCGGCGAGAGGGCACCAAAGGTGGCACGGGCGACACCGTTGATGAATCCCACCGCGGCCGCTAGCTTCACCCACAGTCGCAAACGCTGTTTGCCGACGGTATTTGGAAGTTTGTGTAATGAAGTAATAAATACACCGGACAAGAATTTGCGTAAAAATGAAAGCGTCATTTTTTGTGAACCTTCTGTGTGATGAATAAGTACGTTTTGAATTACCTTTCCAGTTTACTGCAAACACTTGTCAGTGTGTGACTTGCGCCGTTACAGGTGTCGCAGGCAGCCTTGTGGAGTTCAGTGCTGCAGACGACACCGGGCAATCAATGACGTGGCCGCATAAGTACGGCTTCAGGAGTTTAGCTGATACTGAGGCCAGTTCAGCGCCTGTTACAACACCCCGCAGCAACACTGTACACTGTACACTGTACACACAACCGGATCGTTACAGCGACCTGATGCTTTTCCGTCCCGGACTTTCCACTCAAGCGTGACGTGGGGCAGATTTCCATGTTAAGTCCACGCAAGCAAAGGCACTAGGGACTGTACACGTCGGACTGGGTTGTTTGGATCCTTAGTAAGGGCAACGCAGTTTTATTGGCTTGGCTGTGTAATGACGCAAAGGTTTACCTGATGCTCTGCACCCCTAATAAAATTAAATTGGTCGGAGTTGGATGTGACGGCATTTTGATAGAAAGGCTCCTTGGGAACACTGGTTGGTGCCACTCCCCAGAACACCCTGCACCGCAGTCCGAGTGACAGTAAATGCCACGCCCGACCCTCTAACAGCCTCGACGTTACTACGTCACTCTGTCAGGCACGTTTGGGTTCGGACTTGCTACAAGGCAGCTGAAAAGCGGACAATGCAGGCAATGTACATGTGTGTTAACGAAATATTGAGGCGCGTTCGCGCAACCATATTTGCCGTGGAAAAGCAATAAGTATTGCATATTCTGGGCGTGTGCCTTTAGCCTTAGTTACCCAGCATGCAAAGCGCATGCGCCGTATTATATTGTCACCTGTGGCCTGTCCGGCTGTACCATATTTCTCCACATTATCTCATAAACGGCACGATTTTCGGGGAAAAGTTACTGAATAAAAATGTGTTTGTGTTTTCATTTTCATTGATTTCCGTATTTGTACGACTGTTTATATTTCATCTCCAATGTTGCTAGGGCTGTGCATCTTATTACCTTCAGTGAAGGAACGGCCAGTTTAGGCGTCGCTAAGTGACACCTTGCGCGACCTTGCCACACAAAGACGCCCACGCAAGTGCTGTTTCTTACAGACGGTAAGCAAGTCACTCTTGTGGCCCTATTTCACAAAATAGTGACCCACTTTAATCGGACCGTCCTGGACCAAGGGTTAGTGCCGCTGCTTCGCATTCTAGAGGTGTCGGTTCGAATGTCAGTCAGCGTGTTCTCTGTGCTGAGTTCTTGCATCGTGTCCGTCAGTTCCTCCAGTCCCTGTAAATATGGCATGACTCCTTCTGCAGCCCTGTCAGGTTCGCCGAACGCCAACTTTCTTTCTTACTGCGTTAGACCCAGTGGCACACAGTCAGCTGAACACACACTACTCAGTGCCACAGGACAGCACCTTCACATTCAGCCACACGTTTATGAACAAGGCGCTGTTCGTCTGTAACATCTGCCGACATACTTCCATATGGCATCGTATGACTGCAGTTCCACATACTTTGACTGCGTCAAAATTGTCTACAGTTGGAAGTTTTTAACCAAACTTAAGGACAAGTGCACGTGATTTTAATATTTTAAACGTTTTATCCAGCGTGAGTGGTGTGTTCTTTATATGTGTGCTGCTGTTGGAACTGGCGCTCCTGGAAGTGTCAGTGTGAACTGCCTAGCACAGGACTTCTGTTATAAACTGCATGGACGTCCAGCGTTCTTCACAGTGAGTGTCCCCCTGATGGTGGCGACATTAGACGCCGAAACATGTGTCGGGAAGTAATAATTGTTAATAAAAAGTGCATTGGTTGGTGAGTTTGTTCATTCTTTCTTACTGTTGGAGTAATAGTGGCAAATGAATTGTCGTTAAATAACCCGCGGTCCGTCCGGCCGTTCAGCGCTTTCATGTTAAATTCGCAAATACACAACAGCAGCAGAGAGCTGTTTTCTCTGTGTGTATTGCCTGGATTGTATGTGGGTGCGGGCTGTAACTTAGAATCCGTATCGTGCGTATTTATAATGCAGGTCACACAGTGACGTGTGACAGCTTAAGCAGTGTTTTAGTCTCTGCTAATTCTTTCTGGCAAGTTCTTAAATGCTTAGTGGTTTAAGGTAGTCTGCTTGCAGCGTTATGTAAATTCTTGTTATCTGTTTGCAGGTGAGTGCACAGCTGTGCGTGTCAGCAGGTGTAAAGGCCAACAGTCACGATAATTTTATACGCAGAAATGGTGAGTTTCAATTTAAACGTAGTTTCTTCCATAGTCGGAAACTTAATACCATTGTAACTGACTTACGTACCGTGTAACGTGACAGCGTCTTCTTGTTAAGGTGGCAGAATCAGGCAAGGGGGAAATAAAGCTGAATTTGTCCACGTTAGTTTTGAGAGTGTCACGGCGTTGGCTATGTGTATGAAGTTTACTGTCTTGTGGGATGTGACGCCGTGTAGTCAGGCGTTTACCGACGTTCCTCTTCTTGTTCTTATCTCGTATTCCTTCAGAGTAATTGATTTTCCTTGTGACATGTGTGAACGCAGTCTGAAAGTTTTAAACAATTAATATCTTTGTCTTATCTTAATAATGCACCCCACTCAGGCATTCCTCTGACACGCCGGCAATGTACCAGACTACACGGTGTCAAACCAGATTGTAACATTAGCCCCAAAATGAAATCCTTAATCTCGAAGCTGCATCGCTATCTAACCGATATAGTTTTGTGTATATTGCCTAATTTCCTTGCATGAACAAAAGCTGACCCAGAGCTGGAAAATTCTTATATAAACAGTGTTGTACAAATTTTCCAAAATCTAGGCGCCGCCTCAGAGTTCTAGGTGCCACAGGGGTGACAAGAAGCCATTTCCGTACTGAGAATCCACCATATCAGGCGCCGCTTCACAAACTGTAGTTGCCACAGCGACCTGTCGCCCGGGATTTGTGCCCCCCGGGTATAAGATTTGAAGCTGTCGCGGCCGTTAGAAGTCAGTGAGATCTTCCGGGTTGTGACGTCATGTCCGGTAGATGGCATCAACGTCTCGGACAAAACTAATACTTCTGTTGTCCGCAAAGCTGAATTAGCGCCCTAGAGACCACAACAGATATCAGTTTCGTGTTCTCTCATGGTCAGTTTTCTCTTAATCCCTTCCGTGTAACTTGAAAGCAGATTGCTCGAAACTTTGCGCACGTGGAGGTGCCGCCCGATGACATGACACCTTCACATATGTCACGTGTGAATGACCTGTATACATACCGTAATCGAGGTGTTTGGTATGCAGACGTCAGTCCGTGCGCTGTCTGTCGACTGTTTGAGGCATCTATATAACACTTGAGAGGTCGCTGGTTCGATCCTCAGGCCCCAGAAATAAGTTTTGACTCCATTTGTTAGGCATTTCCTCAGGCCCCACTATTTAAATGCCGGTGTTTTGCGTTCAGTAGGAGCACGTTAGTTCGGGGAGTGACCGCTGTCACTCGGTTCAGAGTCCTCACCCCTACTGTTTGCTTACTAAAAACACGAACAGTAACGTGTGTGCTACAGAAGTAGATTTTTGCGTGGTGCGTTGTGTGTGGGTAAAACTTGCGCTTTGTGATTGCAGTTAGTTATTCGTGCCAAGAAATGCACGTGCAGTGTGTAAACTATGACAAGCTATTTGTATATATAAGCTCTCATATGTGTTTCGGCGAGTGTTCGCCGTCTTCAGATGGAAGATGGCACAAACATATTTATGTGTACATAAAGTTGGAACGCTGGAGAATCATAAATTGCGTGCAGTGCATAAAAAGTACTAAAAGTTACAGATGTAACAGTGCAAATACGTGTATTGGGCTGTTGACGTATGCATAGTTACACGTCCTTTAACCCTTTAAAGGCGGAGCGTATCTGTTTTATATAAGGACTCAGTGCGTACCGGGCTGTAAACACTCTCCACTTCGCTTATAAAAACCAGTCTCTTAATGTTTTATAAGGCAAAAGTTGCTGTTTGTTCTGAGATCCGTACAAAACACATAAACGCAATGTGGGCACCACGTAGAAATTTTAATGCTAAACCGGGTGGTACGTAAAGTTACCGCTAGACTTTAAAAGGTTAATAGACTGTGTCATTGCGTACGATGTGTGCGTACAAACACCTCATGTAAATTCTTCGATTTAAGACGGACACTGTCCTACACTTTAAGACGACCCGTTAAATTTAAATCCTTCAGCTCGCTTGGTCGCTTGATCAGATTGTTTGTTCAGCCACTTCACACGTGAGAATCGATATGTAGACCCGGAACATCCGCGGCCACCCGCCCCCCAATCAGAAGTTCTTCCAACAGCCGTCCACTTACCCCGCCATACTGTGTGTTTCTTTTTTCCACCTGCTACTGGTGAATGTGTCCAGTTCGCCATTTGCCTTCATTTCGTGCCACCAGTTGTGTCCATTCTACACACTTCTCACGCAGGCAGTTCCAGAGACCCAAACATCTAGGTGGCTGTTATTGTATTGGAGATGTTACGCCGGGTACCAAAGTAGAAATTTACCGAACTTCCGATAGAATCTTCAACCTCCATGCTAAGGTAGAAGATGGAGGCAGCAGGTTTATCTGCAACGTCGGTCAGTTTGTACCAAACTGCGTGCTGTCACAACCCATAAACAGCAATTTACATTAGCAACCACCGTTGGTAACCTCTTTTGTTTGTGTCAGTTGACACAGCAGGTGTTGTGTTGGTTGGTTCTGCATTAGTAGCTGTCTCAGCTGATCAGCTGATACGTCGTGCGTGCAATTGTAGACTCGTTAGTGAAGAGCAAACTTTAGAGGATGTGGACGGAAGTGATCGCAGGCTGGCTTTAACCTTTTAAAGCCTAGCGGTAACTTTACATTCGACCAGGTTTAACATTAAAAAATTCTACGTGGTGCCCACATTGCGTTTATGTGTTTTGTACGGATCTCAGAACAAACAGCAACTTTTGCCTTATAAAACATTAAGAGACTGGTTTTTATAACCGAAGTGGAGAGTGTTTACAGCGCGGTACGCACTGAGTCCTTATATAAAACAGACACGCTTCGTCTTTAACCTTTTAAAGCCTAGCGGTAACTTTACGTACCACCAGGTTTAACATTAAAAAATTCTACGTGGTGCCCACATTGCGTTTATGTATTTTGTACGGATCTCAGAACAAACAGCAACTTTTGCCTTATAAAACATTAAGAGATTGGTTTTTGTAGCCGATGTGGAGAGTGTTTACAGCGCGGTACGCACTGAGTCCTTATATAAAACAGACACGCTTCGTCTTTAACCTTTTAAAGCCTAGCGGTAACTTTACGTACCGCCAGGTTTAACATTAAAAAATTCTACGTGGTGCCCACATTGCGTTTATGTGTTTTGTACGGATCTCAGAACAAACAGCAACTTTTACCTTACGCACTGAGTCCTTATATAAAACAGATACGCTTCGTCTTTAAAGGGTTAAAGCCTAGCGGTAACTTTACGTACCACCAGGTTTAACATTAAAAAATTCTACGTGGTGCCCACATTGCGTTTATGTGTTTTGTACAGATCTCAGAACAAACAGCAACTTTTGCCTTATAAAACATTAAGAGACTGGTTTTTATAACCGAAGTGGAGAGTGTTTACAGCGCGGTACGAGGTGAGCCCTTATATAAAACAGATACGATTCGTCTTTAAAGGGTTAAACATTAATCCCGAATTTTGCTGCAGACACCCAGTAGCACACACACACTGGTCAGAACACGTGGCCTCCGCAGTGACGATTCGAGCCGGAAAGTCGGGAAACCAAGACGTGGCGCTACTGGCGCGACGGACGGTTTCCGTCATGCAGAACGTGAGACCACGTTCGGCTGGCTTTGCTTATTCATTTTCGACAGATGCTTGCATTTAGTTTCGGTTCGTACAGTTGAAACGTAACCGCTCTGTCGGCACGTGAAGTACTCACGTGTAGTCCGTCAGATCACCACTAAGTTCTTCGCGTTTATGAAATTCTAGTGTTCATTACTGCACTGACAAAATCCGTTCGCTTTTCTCCATCCTGAGACAAATTAAGCCAGTTTTCACATTCACAGCTCATTCCTTCCATATATATATTTTTTAGTTGTCTTTCCATCTGCATCTGGGTCTTTCGGATGGTCTCTTCCGTTCACACGCATATATAGACCAAAATTTGTTCGCACTTCTCTTCTATTCCGTGCATGCTACGTGTTCCGTTTTTATAACCGCTATTCCATCTCGATCTCAACGCAGGCTTGTCCAGTCCTCAGTACTGCCTCGTTGTACAAACACACATTTTATGTGCGTTGTATCAAATGTATACGTAATGAAAGACTCCAGATGTGAAACACTTTTTAAGTTTGGTAAATATTTAACAAATGCGAGGAAAACAATTTTGGTTGTGCTGTGTAAATATTTTTTTTTTAATATTGTTGGGCAGTTTCAAGGCCTCAGCTGACCCTTTCTGTACTTTCTTGCGTATCCGTGCAGAGTGTGACCGTCCTGCTTTCCAGTTAGTTCATTCGACTTCGGACGACTTGTGTTGGTTGGACAATCGATTTTTGTCTGAAGTAATAGGCAGATGTCAGGGACAGTGAGGCCGAACGTGAAGATATCGCTTTATTTTCTTCAGTGTGAATAACCGGGCAACAATAGGCCGTACGTGTTGGTCTTTGTTACAACATGGACTCTGCTATAATTAATTCGTGTTCTTTTATAAGCACGCGCACGTTTTTCGCTACATTGTTCGTGCAGTTCTGCTTCAACAGTGGCGAATAAATAATTGACGCACGGAAGAGAGAACCTGTGTTTATGTGTACGGTATCAATTCATCTTTTTCTTATGCTCCGACTCGGACACTAATAAGTGCAGCGCGTTCGTGCGAATACAGAAATTGTTTTTAGGAAAGAAAATATGGATAAATTGTTAATTTTGTTGTTAAATTAATTGGTGTAAGTACAAATAGACTTGTATTATTTGAATGTATTTTGCATAATATTCGCAGTCCTTCCCTCTTCTACCTACTTGTTCACAGCAGGTGCAGAGGGTTTTTAATTTCACTTGATCACACTCAGACACACACCACAGTCGGTAGGACTCCTCTGGACGACGGATCGGCCCGTCGCAGAGACCTCTACCTGACAACACACACACTGTACAAGAGACAAACATCCATGCCCCCGGTGGGATTCGAACCCACGATCCCAGCAAGCGCTCGGCCGCAGACCTACGCCTTAGACCGCGCGGCCACTGGGGTCGGCCTATTGCATAATTTTCCGTGTAGAAATGAAGAAACTGCGTATTATGATTTTAGGATTTTGCACCTGAATCACAAACCGATACTCCATATACGATTTAGAAGCAAATGCTACTTGTAACATTCTATGTGCGTGTGTGGGTGCGTGAGTGGGTGTGTGTGTGTGCGTATGTAGGCCGACGTATATGCGTGCGATTAAAATTAATTGAATGTAAATTCCACATTTCAAATTTCGCTTTGCAGTTACTCCAAAGGTCACTAAAATAATGCCACAAAAGCGACGCAGCTTCTAGCACAAAATTCGTATGTTGGTAATATTAATTCTGGATCACTGTAATGAAATTTTGATAACGAGTTACATTTGCTCTTTTTCTACAAAGACCTACACCATAAAGCGTCGTTTGTGCGCCGCACCCGGCCTTACGTATCGTCTCTTTCCCACAGCAGCAAGGCCCACTGGGTCGCTCACTCATTCATATTACAGACAGATTGAGAGAAAACTGTGAAAACGAAAGTGAAAGTGAAAGTGCTGTGTTGGTGAACACTTTCACTGCTTGGAATGCCAACAGCAGCTGTTCAAAGCGCCACGTTTCCTTTTTAAAATAAGCCGATCTTCTAACTAACTAACTAACTAACTAACTAACTAACTAACTAACTATCTATCTATCTATCTATCTATCTAACTAACTAACTAACTATCTATCTATCTATCTAACTAACTAACTCCATGGAGCAGAGGCCTTCTTGAGAAGCTAACAGTTTCTCAGCTAGTCAAGGAATTCCCCGCATTTTACGGAACCCGGAGGTTCATTACCGCATTCACAACAGCCCGCCACCTGTCCCTATCCTCAGCCAGCTCAATCCAGTCCATGCCCCCTTTCCACGTCTTGAAGATCCATTTTAATATTATCCTCCCATCTACGCCTGGGTCTCCCAAGTGGTCGCCTTCCCTCAGGTCTCCCCACCAAAATCCTCTATGCACCTCGCTTTTCCCCATACGTGCTACATGCCCCGCCCATCTCATTCTTCTCGATTTTATTACCCGAATAATATTTGGTGATGAGTACAAGTCATTAAGTTCCTCGTTATGTAGTCTTCTCCACTCCCCTGTCGCCTCGTCCCTCTTAGGCCCAAATATCCTCCTCAGCACCCTATTCTCGAACACCCTCAGTCTTTGTTCCTCCCTCAGTGTGCGAGACCAAGTTTCACAGCCGTACAAAACGAACAGGTAAACTTATGGTTCTGTATACCCTAATCTTTGTGCTTTTGGAAGTCGATCTCTGTCAGCTCTAAACCTAGAAGATGTTTCACCGTCAGACCGGCGAAGACAGGACCCATCTTGATGTTTTGTGTGCCTTAGGGTGTGCACGGTGTTGCAGACAGACCGCACTGTACATGAAGGAAACGGAATTGCACTGTTTTGAAACGAAAATAAATTCAAACTACTGTTGCCACGAAGTGTGGTGTGTACAGGTGGTAACTTTTGTGTTATCTGCTGCTGGTTTCCTCATATTTGTGTTGTGGCATGTCGAAACACGTTGCCTGATGCGTACCACAGATCCGTGTATTTCTAAGCATTAACTTCAAGTAACGGATGTATAAAAATGTTTAAAATGGCAACGGAAGGTAAAACATGGTGCTTAGAATCGTATAATGTCGGTTAACTGATTTATAGTTTAAACATTTTAGCGATTTTAATTGACACTAGTTTATTTACGTACACACGTACATCTTTAATACAATTTGTTGTGCTGTATGCCTTTGTGTGTACACCCCTGATGGTGACCTTGTAGAGTGTGAGACATGTTGGTGGGACGTAAGTGACAAATGAATATTTAGTATTTGTTGTGGAATTTGTTGCATTACCTTCTGTGAATGCACAGTGTGCGGTGTGTATTTTATAGTTCCGTGGATGTAAACTGTCTGCAGTTGGCAGTTCCTGCCACCCACAGCAGGTCTACACATGCCCCATGTTAGGGCAGTTGTGCCACACATACAGCATGCGGCTCGTGCCACACACTGTACACAGTCCGCACAGTTGGCAGCCCTGCCTCAAGTAAGGTACGTGTATACTGTTTTTCCTGTTAGCAGTACTGCGACAGTCTGCTAGATACCGCGCTTCGATTTTCTTCCCCATTTCTTTTCTTTTTCCCCCCTTTCTTTTACCCGATCTTTCTCGCATTTCCCTGGCCGTGTATTCATCTCTCGTTCAAACCATCCATCGCTCGGTTGCGCTGTTTCTCTTGACCCAGCGGTTCGATTTGCCCTGCAAGAAGTGAAGAGGATCAGCGAGGGATTTCCTGCAGCGTCGCGACGCAATGTAAATGTTTTTTCTTCAGGGCTGAAGATACGCTTCTTTCGTCGCTTCGAACGCTTAAAGGGATTCGTCTGTCGGTCCGTATGATGCGTGCTTATTGCAGTGCGGAGTGGTCTGGCCGTCCGGGATATGCTTAGCGCGCAAGGTTGGGTGCAGTGGGAAGATACAGACAGTGGGCTCTGTACAGCAACTGTACGTTACGCTGTAACCTTTAAAGCCTAGCGGTAACTTTACATACCACCAGGTTTAACATTAAAAAATTCTACGTGGTGCCCACATTGCGTTTATGTGTTTTGTACGGATCTCAGAACAAACAGCAACTTTTGCCTTATAAAACATTAAGAGATTGGTTTTTATAACCGAAGTGGAGAGTGTTTACAGCGCGGTACGCACTGAGTCCTTGTATAAAAGAGACACGCTTCGTCTTTAAAGGGTTAATTGACTTTCTCAGTGAACTGGCTCAGTTCTAATCTGTTGGCTCAAAGGCAGCGTAGAAATTCAGAGAGTGCAGTTTTGTTGCCGCTGGGGTGCTGCATTGTTTATTACTGTAGACACGCAAAAACACCCGGGGTATAGTTGCTGTTCGTGTGAATATCAAATTATGTGCTAAATAATACAATAAGCAAATTGAGAATTTAATGAGAACGTTTAGCGCTGAAGAGTCGAGTCGCTTCGAAAAGCTCTGTCACATTGATTGAACAAGCATGGTCATCTTGTATGCGAGTGTTGGCATGAATACTGAGTAAATTTTGTGACGTACTGTATTCAGGCGTTTTCTGTTACGTCCGCAGTAGGAAAGAGAAGAAACATTAACAGTTACGTTTACACCCATATATTTGCCTACATATATGTGTGTGTATATACATATATATGCGCGCCATCATATATTTCGCGAACTCGGTCTGAAGAACTGATGCACATGAAAGAAGAACAAAGCATTTCAGTCCCCACCCGTCACAACATCACGTGACTGTAACACAGTCTACACTTCATACAGTCTGCAGAAGCCAACCGTCTGAAGGCGCTAAAGGAACGCTATTTAATTCTATGGCTACATTCTTGGTTTTCTCGCTGTCCAGAAATCTTCTTCCTGTGAAGACAGTTTTCACTTTAGGGAAGACACAGAAGTTGGTTGTTGCGAGGTCAGGTGATCGCAGTGGCTGGCAGATCTGAACGACACCGCGCTTCACCCAGATGCACTTCATATTGTGGCCGAATTGGCACAGCGTTGTCGTGCAACAGGAACCAAATTTCTTTCCGTGGAAATTGAGGCCCCAATCTGGAAATCCTCATTAATAAATTGTCCCACACCATAAACCTGAATTCTGTGTTCACTGTCTTTCCTTCAAGGACAAATTCATCGATCGTACCCTCTTTATCAAAAAAGTGATCAACGTTCTTGACTCTTGCCTCTTGTAACAGAAACTTTTTGGGTCTTGTTTGTAATTCTTTTCTGTCTGTGCCCTGAGATTGGGTTTCGGGTCTCACCGAAACACCTAATATTCGTCCCTAGCAAGGATGCAGTTGAGAAGTGTGGATTGGCGTGGCAAATCGAGATGGCTTCTGTACAGGTGTGATTCTGTACACGTGTGATTCTGTACAGGTGTGATTCTGTACAGGTGTGATTCTGTACACGTGTGCATGCGATTCTCTTCCCTTGTGCTAATGTGGCAGTCCGTGTGAAACAAACTGAACGCAGGCCTTCCTGTTTGCCACGCCTTCTTGACTGACCTGACAAATCTCTTTCCGATTCATGGGTAGTAGATTACACACACGTTTATTCCCAACTATTGCAGAATTGGTTGTTAATGCTGCTACATGTTTCTGCTGCAGATGGCAGCCAACCTCAGGGAACAACAAATGTTGCATATATGTACAGCATACTAAACGGTTTGCAACTAACTAACTAACGAACTAACTAACTAACTAACTACCTAACTAACTAACTAACTAACTAACTCCACGGAGCAGAGGCCTTCTTGAGAAGCTAACAGTTTCTCAGCTACTCAAGAAATTTCCCGCATTTTGTGAAACCCGGAGGTTCATTACCGCATTCACAACAGCCCACCAACTGCCCCTGTCCTCCTGAGCCAGACGGTTTGTAAGCTGTTAGTAAGATACATATACACATGAGTGTAATTCCTTAAGTATACAGCGTGATTAAGGCGTAGTAAAACTATGGCAAAGTAAAGGTAAAGGTTCACCCTATAACAGCCCTGAGGGCCCAAGATGGTGAGTAGAAGTATAGCTGTACCGTTTCGTGATCCTCGGCACAAGAAGGGGATGGGGTGGCTAGCCCCACGCCCCGGCCGCTTTATCCCCGGGAATGACCCAGTACCCATTGTACAGGAGGCTGGGTGGGCCCCAGGGCCGGTCTGGACGGCTGGGGAAATCTCGTCCCTACCCGGATTCGATCTCCGGACTGCCCAGCTCGTAGCGAGTCACTATACCGACTGAGCCATCGCGGCCCACAACTATGACAAAGCGAAGTGTCAAAGTCACGCAGTATGCGGTGTGCAAAGATCTGGTGACAGGGCCTGCTGTACAGTTCGTAGCAGAGCGGAGGTCTGTAAATATTTGTAACCTTAAAACGGGAGTTTATTAGCCTGCGCGACTGTACGGTGTCATGTCTCAGAACACCGTACTATTTATTGTACCTGATTTTTCTTTGCTTATTTTACGTCCTTTAGCCAAATTACGTTAGAGTACACTAAACGATTCGAACGCCGCTACCTCGTAACAGCCCGTCCGATTTACTCGTCAAATATTTCGACGTTTTGAATTGTTGATTATGGCGGTGTGCTTTGTAAAACAAAAACTACAAATTTTGAAGGATTTTTACAACGGAAGCACACTTTTTTCTGAAACACCGTGTGGTCGAGGCTCAACTTGCAATTTGCTCAGATCTGTCACATAAGCCGCAGTCCGTCACTTATAGCATGCGGGCGTGACCCACTTTTTGTTCAGCTTGATCTTGCGCTGGGGCGAGCAGACAAGCCAGCACCAAGGCCTTAAGGACATGTCCGTGCAGGCCGGTCTGTGGCCATGTGGCTTTATAAACGGAACACCCGCAGTCTGCTTCCTGTTGTCGCTTTGTCCAGTAAGTGTAATGTTGACACAGTGACGGCAAAACGGCCTCTCATATAAACCGCCACACTTGTTCTGCAACGTTATTAAGAAGAATTTACTTAAGAGCGTAGTGCCACAGCAGTGTGCAGTTTGCAAGCAGGTGGTTTGTGGCCGTACTTCATGTACTGTCCCAAAATTTATTGGACATTCAAGTACAAACTGTTCCAACAAATGCGCTCTCATTACTTAATGTTCTTATATTGCAATATTATGCTCGGACATGTTTCGACCCCTGTTGGGGTCATCCTCAGGGATACATTTAAAAGTTAAAATCACAAACAGAATGACAGTACTTTGTTATAAAATGTGTAAAAGCCAGTTTGTGCAGTTCACTTGTGAACCCCTGTTTTATACTGTGCTCCAGGAGTTTGATGTGTCTGTGTGTTGCCTGCCGGGAGGCATGCAACACACAGAGAAAATGTTGCGATGTAAGAACACATTAACTCTTTAAAGAGGAAGCGCATCTGTTTTATATAAGGACTCAGTGCGTACCGCGCTGTAAACACTCTCCACTTCGGTTATAAAAACCAGTCTCTTAATGTTTTATAAGGCAAAAGTTGCTGTTTGTTCTAAGATCCGTACAAAACACATAAACGCAATGTGGGCACCACTTAGAATTTTTTAATGTTAAACCTGGTCGTATGTAAAGTTACCGCTAGACTTTAAAAGGTTAACTGACAACAGTGCATCAGTTGGTACAGTCTGTGCTTGAATGTAGCGACGCACGGTTGGAATAATGTGAAGTTGAGTAGACATTCTTCACTGTTGTGATATACAGGTCGTTTGGACAACCGGCCTTATTTGAACTGAGCACAATCGCGTGGCATAGAGCCAACTGCTGTACAGTGGAGCAGAATAGAGACATGCTGCTTAGATCACGCTAGATTATAATGGCGCAGATTCGGGTAAAATGGGGTATGTAATTTATACGGTTTACGCGACGTTCGCAGACCAGTGTCTAACGCAGCAGGGTACAGCACAGTAGGATAGACGCGGTTAGCACAGACACAGCCGTCGTCAAGGACAATAGAATAGCGCAGAGTGGAGCAGAAAAAGAAAGTGCCTGAAAATAGAGTAGAAGGGAATGAATTACAATCAAGTTCGGAAATGTCGCACGTGCTTTGTACGTTTCAGGCAGCGGGCGATGTCCTGTGCAGCATCGGTGCAAGCACACACATCGTGTCGTGTGGTTCTTACAGGAACGTGCGAGTAAGTGCATGCCGTATATAAAATTACTCAGTGTGATGAAACCACAAGCGATGTGGGAATTTGTCTTGTCGCAGGCACAGAAAATGTGGTAAATGCATAAAAAGTGTAGTGCGAAAGCGACAAATCAGTTTCAGACGTATGAAATAACAACACATGTTGGGGCTTTAAAGACAGGCTGCATGCATTATAAAGTCCAAATGAAACACGCGGTTGCAGACGTCATGCATCTGTCTCCTAATATGGAACCTTCTGTGGAACGGGAAGGTTCCATATAGGTGTGAGAGCCAGTGTTGGCCATTTAAGAGGAACTCGACTCCGTGTAGTTTGGAATTCATTTTGAAATTGTAGTTGCCTGTCGCAAGGTGGAGAGGTCGTGTGAAAAATGTAGTGTTACAGGGAGTCAAGGAAGAGAGGAAATGCCTGCTTATAACAAAATTAAGAAAGGCTAGCTCGATTGGTCACATCTTGCGTATGAAGTTCTTGAATGAAGGACAGAAGGATAGAAGTTACGGGAAGACGAGGAAGAAGTCGTAAATGTCTACTGGATGAACTTTAAGGGAACGAGTGGGTGCTGGAATTTGAAAGAGGAAGCACTAGATCGCACTCTGTGGAGAACTCGCTTTGGAAGAGGCTGTGGGCTCTTAGACAGACTACGGAACTTGAAAGAGGAAGCACTAGATCGCACTCTGTGGAGAACTCGCTTTGGAAGAGGCTGTGGGCTCTAAGACAGACTACGGAACTTGAAAGAGGAAGCACTAGATCGCACTGTGTGGAAAACTCGCTTTGGAAGAGGCTGTGGACCTGTCGTAAGGCAGACTATGCAAGCAGTTGAAGGTCCTTAGTGTAATTATGTGTTATATTCTACAGTGGTCATTCACGGAAGACAACCGACAGCAGTGCGCGTGACACATGGTGTGGCTGTGAACGTGTTTCCCACGCACTCGAACTCTCTGTATTGCTGACAAACTGACAGAAGGACGTCCTGAATCGATAGGCAGAGTTTGCTCTCCAAACAACCTGACAGCATCAAAGTGTGCAGCTGCAGCAAGAAGTCTTTCAAAATAAACACCGTTGGCAGTGTTGATGTGGTGGTAAATTTTAGAGCAGTCGTACCGTTCGTATTCGTAATTAGTCGGTTTTTGTCTTCAGGCATTTTGAGTGTTCTCTTCGCTTCGGGTTCTGCGACGAAATATTGTACATATTTATTTTCCCCCGCTTATGAATTACACGTCCTCCGTGAATTTGGTGAAGTGTGCGGACTGTGGACGTCCTTAGTCTTCAGTTTTCTTCAGCGCCTCGTGACTTCCTGTCACTAGATCCAGTGTCGTGCTTAGCACACAGTCCAGTTCTCCAGCACCCTAAATTCGTGAATGTTCTTCCATTAATGTGAGATACCAGATAAAAATGTAACACAAATAAGAGAAAAATGTTTCGTCTGAGCAGAAGTAATCGCCGCGAACATGCGGCAACTTCTCCGGCAGGACTGTCTGCACAGTAGCATAATCGGTAGGCGTACACATTGGCGTTATTGCCTCGCCTTGGAGCAAGAGAGGAGAGCGAAGTAGTGACTGTTCGGATATTAAAGACAATCTCTTGCCTGGAATAAGTTAACACACGTGTATAGATTGCTTGATTGTGAGTATTTTGAGCAAGACTGTCCATATGCGTGTAAAGGTAAAGGTAAATTCTCAATATGCTCCATTAATAACAACGCCATGGAGGCATATAGGGCGTGGATCCACGCATGCTTGGCTTGGGTAGTAGATGGGGTTGAATGTTAAGACTCACGCTTCGACCGGTTTAGCCTCAGGAAAAGAGGCACCAATATCACCTGGGCAGAAGGCTGAACGGACCGCCACATTCAGTATGAACACCGTAGAGTAAACCAACATCTTGTCTTCTGCCTAGAATCGAAGCCCAAACGCTCGGTCCTCCAGCACGTAGCCTGACTGAGCACTTCGGCCTTTCTTGTCTGTGTCATAAAGTTGCTTTGCTTTATCCAGCAGTGCCAGGTTCAACACTGGACATTGCGCATGCGTCAGGATGTTAGTGCTTGAGTCCATGTGATTACAAAATGTTGTACCGACATACGCCAGGCTAATTTGGACAGTTGTTTATTTCAAATGAAATTTAAATGGGAAAATAAAATGCAAGAAAGTCGTGCAGATAGGAGAGAAAAGTACTGTAAAACATAAATATGGGGACAGCAGAACACAGGGTGTGATAAAATGAGGTGAATGCTAAAGATGTAAACTGAAAAACCCGCTGTCAACAGACGCATCTCTGGGACATGTAATAACAGGGCCCACCTGCTACGTCTAATCCAGTCTGTTCTAATGTGTGCGATTGCCTCTCGGCACATCGATACGAGATTTTGGAAGTGGAGAGCCCCTTTCCAGAGAGTAGTTGGTGCGGTGTCGCTGGGAACCGCCCGATCGGACCGTCTGACCGCGGCTGGCTAACTCAGCTTCTTCACGACTCACTGCCACTTTTGCTGCAGGACGTTCCGCTGTAGGCAGGGTTACGGATCACGTTTCAACATGACGGTGCACCACCCCATGTCGGCCGACCAGTGATTTGCATCGTCCCAGCTGCTGGATTGTTCGTCGTGGCCCGCGAGGTCCCCAGAGCACGCTCTCTTTGACTGCTCCTTGTGGGGCCACATGAAGGACATGGTCCGTCGGCAAACACTGCAGACCCTGGAACTATTGCAGCGCATTCTGCAGTTCGGTGACCGCGCAAAATGGAATAAGAATTTATCAAGAAGGCAATAGAATCTCTTTTGACAGGCGCAGATGTGTGCGTGCAGAACACTGGAGGCCGTTTTGAACACTTAATTACTGTAACATAAACGGAAATTTATATTTGTCGATGTTATCTAATCAACACTGATTTTTCTTCCGTGTTGTAACAGAATTACATAACTAACTGTGTAAGATAACTGAAAATCGATGACTCTTTTGTGTTGTCTGTTTGCATGTTGGTTGAGACTTAATTGCTCCCTCGCTGTGTGGTGTTGCGGGACACTTGTTTTGCACTGTGTCAGGGCTCCATTAATATCTTCCTGTCACTGTGTGTGTCACAAATTCCTTTTTATTTGTGCTGTGTGATAAAGCGCGTGTATTGTACAGTTTTTTCTTACAAGCCTGTACGTAGATTAAAATGCTCATAGCGGTGTAACGGTTGGTAATTGGGCATATAATGATGTAGCATTGGGCACATGATGATGTAGCATTGGGCACATAATGATGTAGCATTGGGCACATGATGATGTAGCATTTTTGTACTCAAAATGACTAACAAAATAACTTCCTGCAGTTTAAAACACGTTGGGCGACGCGCTGTGTGTAGTATCGCTTGCACTCAGCACTAACACATTCCGCTATCCGTAATTTCAGATCTGACGAATAAAAATTGTCTGACATAATAATAATAATAATAATAATAATAACGAGATGTTCATGCTGTTAGGGAAATAATAGTGGTTTATTGTGCGAATTTGTTTCGTTTCGCAGTCCTTCCCGCTTCTACCTGTTCACAGCAGGTGTCGAGGTTGTTTGTTTTCACTTGATCACACTCAGACACGCACCACAGTCGGTAGGACTCCTCTGGACGAGGGATCGGCCCGTCGCAGAGACCTCTACCTGACAACACAAACACTGTGCAAGACAAACATCCATGCCCCCGGTGGGATTCGAACCCACGATCCCAGGAAGCGCTCGGCCGCAGACCTACGCCTTAGACCGCGCGGCCACTGGGACCGGCTCATTATGCGAGTTATGTTGGGAAATGCGCGGTCTTTCAATATTGGACCTGGCTGTAGCTGCAGTTGCCATAAGCGCTTAAAGATTCAAGGCGCATGCGCTTCCTGCTGTCTGCGCCGGATTCAGCTGACACGTACAGACGTATGAAGCCATCCGATAACATTTTTAAAAGTTTTTGTTTATTCGCAAACCAGCCACTATGTCGGGCACCTACAGTGCTGTATAACCACTCAGTTTAAGACGTTTTGTCTTCCGTTCGCCTTCTGCAATTCTGAAGATTGAAACACATAACGGTGATCTTGCTTTTTGTTTTACGTGTTTGCGGAACTGTGTGTCTCACTTTCAAGTGAGGCATATAAATATGAACAGAGGGCGCTGGAAATGCGTGGACTGCTGTTGCAGGAAGTAACAGGAGGCTGTAAGGGGACTGCGTGCTGAGGGAACTCGCGATGTGTGCTTTTCGCTAAACAGCTGTAGGTTGATGGGATAAAAACGAGCAGAACGGGGCGTGTGGCAGGTACGTAGCGTGACAAGAGTGTGGCTTTGTGGCAGGGCTGTGCAGTCGGTACTTGAAAGCTGCGGCTCCGATTCTTCAATTTTTAAAACTCCGACTCCTCCATAAAAGCTCAATATGTATTAATAACGGTAAACCTATAAGACGTTTCGTCACCACCACGTGAATCATCAGGCTACTGTTTAGACTTATAGCCTATATTTAAGTACAAGTCTAATGGTTACTGTAGCTATCACGGCTCTGGGGTTGGAGTATCTGGTTAAGATTTTAGACTGCTGTCGGAGTCGGAGTCGGTACATTTTTACCGACTCCGACTCCGCAGCCCTGGTTGGCAGGGAGACAGATGGTAAAGGACCACTTGAAAATCTAGACAAATGCGAGAATAATGTTGGGATTTCTTAGACATACGGAATTGCAGGGTGTGAACTGGGGCCCTGTCGCACAGTGTATAGACAAGTGGCGGGCATTTATGAACACGGCAATAAGAAGTCGGTGCCTGTAAAATGTGGGGGGGGGGGGGGGGATTTGAGTAACTTAGCAACTGCTAGCTGCTGAAGAGGGGTTACTCCATCAAATTACTTACCTCATTCTTAAACATATCTATGTGTTAACTGCAGGATACTGCTCTTGTGTGAAGCTTCGAAGCGCATGCGCGCAGACCAAGTCTTGTCACGTTCTCGTGTCTCTCAGACACTCACACACACCTTGCCTTTCGTCAGTGATCTTAAATTTAGTCACGTTACCTGCCGCACGCCATGGTACAATACAATACGCCGTTGTTACCCTTCTGGTTCGTTAGCCAACAAAAACTGCAGTTTCAATAATCGGCGCGCAATAGAAACAAAAAACTTCGCAGTCGGGCACAAAAGGTATCGTGTTTTAAAATCATTGAAATTATGCAGGATAAAACTTGCCCTTACTATTACAGGACCCATATAATTTCGAATTCTATCTTTGGTTTGACCGAGGAAACGGTAGATCCGAATCTCTAGATTGAGTGTTTAATCAAAGCACGCAGAACGATGGTACTGCCCCACTGCCTAATCTCAAGCGATGTAGAACAGTGACCGTAAAGCTTGTACTGGGTATTTCTTGTTCCAAGTCTGTACCCGCGTTAGGAAGTGATTCAGGCTGATAGGATTCGTCAGGAGTCTGACCGTTAGATATTCTTGTTCCAAGTCTGTACCCGTGTTAGCAAGTGATTCAGGCTGATAGGATTCGTAAGGAGTCTGACCGTTAGATATTCTTGTTCCAAGTCTGTACCCGTGTTAGCAAGTGATTCAGGCTGATAGGATTCGTCAGGAGTCTGACCGTTAGATAGAACGTTGTTTCCTAGCACATCTGACATGGCTACTTGCCAAGTGTTCCCTGGGGCTGCCCACTCCGGTATAGTTGAGGTAAACGTAGTGTTTATGTTAGACAAAGCGGCAGCGGGAAGAGTTTTCCACTGGCATGTCCGTTGGCTGCTACCAGTTTAATCCATAATTCTATATGCATAACCGCTCATCCTGGACTGTCACAAGAACGGGCCGATTTGACGTGGCAGTACCAAGGAAGTGAGTCCCACCCCACTTCTGCAACCGGAATGGAGCGCAAGTGTATTGTCCTGCAGAGTCTGATCGTACTCTGCTAAGGCTACAGTTTCGCGTGGCCGTAACATCGCAAGTGGAACAATTTGCTAATCTCTGGTATTATATTAAAAGCGAAATAAAGTGTCGGCCAAATTTCGCCATAAGAGAAGGTAAACACTGAAGTTCAAAGGAAAAAACCGCGAACTGTAAACCACTGACTCCAGAATTTAAAGTCGAGAAACACAGTTTATTTATGAAGGCCGTAGAGAGGAAATGTCATGTAACGTCATAGTTCAGAGCAGTAAGTTTATGAACGTTTCGTTTTTTCGTCCTTCCCTCTTCTACCTACCTGTTCACAGCAGGTGTAGAGGGTTGTGTGATTTCACTTGATCACACTCAGACACACACCACAGTCGGTAGGACTCCTTTGGACGAGGGATCGGCCCGTCGCAGAGACCTCTACCTGACAACACAAACACTGTACAAGACAAACATCCATGCCCCCGGTAGGATTCTAACCCACGATCCCAGCAAGCGCTCGGCCGCAGACCTACGCCTTAGACCGCGCGGCCACTGGGATCGGCCCGTCGCAGAGACCTCTACCTGACAACACAAACACTGTACAAGACAAACATCCATGCCCCCGGTAGGATTCGAACCCACGATCCCAGCAAGCGCTCGGCCGCAGACCTACGCCTTAGACCGCGCGGCCACTGGGATCGGCCCGTCGCAGAGACCTCTACCTGACAACACGAACACTGTACAAGACAAACATCCATGCCCCCGGTAGGATTCGAACCCACGATCCCAGCAAGCGCTCGGCCGCAGACCTACGCCTTATACCGCGCGGCCACTGGGATCGGCAAGTTCATGTAACGCGTACTGCTGTGTGTTGTTCTGTTCACAGCTCTAATTGAGGGCACTGTGCCTTCCTTCTAAAGCTGTATTTCCACCGTGCACAGTTTTAATCAGTCGTTAAATTTAACGGAAAGAATCCTTGCGCACTGGGGTGGGTACTGCCAGACTGCTTTCAATCGAAGCCATTGTCAAGTATAAAAGAACAAGTGGATGTAATTAATGTTTACGTGCAGATTACATATATGTGTCATATACACATTAAATAAAATTCAAAAGAACAAGAAGGGATTCATGTTTAAAAACTAAACTATCATTACATCCTCACTAACGCGTTGTTCGGTTGATGGCTACTTCCAAAGCAGATCAACGCCACGTGACTGTGTGTGTGTGTGTGTGTGTGTGTGTGTGTGTGTGTGTGTGTGTGTCCTGTATTATGAGTAACCTAACAAGCACCTCAGATGCAACTCCATCGCTTTAAGGTTAAGCCAATAAAGTCTTTCCTCGCACCCCGCTACATGAACGGGGCTCACAATGGATAGATGACGTCACTCACCACACGCGACACTTCCGGTGTGCAGTAGTTTTAACCACCAGTCCTGCGTGCTGACAGTGCACACCTACGGTGCATCGGAGTGGATGGCAGGCTTACAGCTGGATGTCTCTTTACGCACATTGCTGGCAACACGCAAACACTTGCGTACGTACATACTTACATATCTGTACATACATATACATGTACAGGGGTGCACAAATCCCGGCCGACATTGATGTACTTCGGAAGCAGCAGTCACTTGAACAGTGCTGTGTTAAGAACACGCTTTCGCTTTTAACAATGAATTCCCCACGTTTAGCTTAAACTTTACGTTAATGTGTACTCCATTGATATATGATAGAATAATTCTTTGACTTCCTCTTCCTTGAAGATGGGACGATAGGTTGTCCCGAAACGTCCGTGCAGAACTGCCACTCAGTGCTGCACAATGCCTCAGAAGAGTGCAGGTCTTACGTCTGTACGAACTTGACTATCTCAGTGCGGTTTGGAAGCAGTGGAGCCGGCACAGCTCCGTCGGTAGGGTGACTACGCTACGGGCGGGAGGACCTAGGGATCGTGGTTCGATTCCGTGTAGATGTAAAGGACTGCCTGTTATCCAAGACGTCCAGACCGGCAGCTATGGCCAGCGACGCCTCCTGTCCATTGGGTGCCCGTGGTTCTTTCAACAGTGATAAAGCGCGCGGCGCGTGTAGCTGACCACTTCCTTCTTTCAGGCCGAAATTAAGAATTCGTGGAGGTGTATCTCCACTCCCTCATACGTCTTCATGCTGTGCACAGGGACGCCGTAATATCTGGTGGCTAGGCGTCAACGTCTCGGAGAGTGATCCGTGAAGGTGTAGACTACGACAGGTGTTGTGGTCACACTGCCGTTGTTGCTGGGGTGTGTTGAGAGACGTGTGCCAGGGACACTAAGAGCGTCTACTGTCCTGTTTGATTAGGCCGTTGGATGTTCCAACATACGGGCTGCTGTCACGACGCTTTGGGCCTTGGTGTCTGCACGCGATATGCGATTAGCTACGCTCGCCGTCGCTGCTTGCCATCCTGTTCTTGTGGACAGAGGAAAGTACTTGTCCCAGTTCCCGCTGACATGGTGAAAGTTGACCCAAGGGCACAAGAATTACTGCCAAGTGACTCGCCTGCTTTGTTTTCAGTTGCAGATTACAGACGGACCTCTTGTTTAAACTTGGTCACGGGCGTAATTGGTGTGAATCACCGCCGTTAGTCGTAAACTTGGCAGCAACACGCATTCCCCAAATATGCGCCGTGCACGTGGTTTCACTTGCTGGTGCTGTAACAGTCACCGACTGACGAATGTAAGATTGTGTACAAAACCCGTCTACACGTACCGTAATATTAGCCCTTTAAAGACGAAGCGTATCTGTTTTATATAAGGACTCAGTGCGTACCGCGCTGTAAACACTCTCCACTTCGGTTATAAAAACCGGTCTCTTAATGTTTTATAAGGCAAAAGTTGCTGTTTGTTCTAAGATCCGTACAAAACACATAAACGCAATGTGGGCACCACGTAGAATTTTTTAACCCTTTAAAGACGAAGCGTATCTGTTTTATATAAGGACTCAGTGCGTGCCGCGCTGTAAACACTCTCCACTTCGGTTATAAAAACCAATCTCTTAATGTTTTATAAGGCAAAAGTTGCTGTTTGTTCTGAGATCCGTACAAAACACATAATCGCAATGTGGGCACCACGTAGAATTTTTTAATGTTAAACCTGGTGGTACGTAAAGTTACCGCTAGGCTTTAAAAGGTTAATGCTCTACCCGTTGGAAATCCAACAGGCAAATTTAAACGCAACCTTTTCTAGCCACATTCCCCGCAGATAGACTTTACACTGATCTGCTGTTACGCATTAAAGGCGCTTTAAGAGTTCTTTCATATCACCTCTTCACTGAATGTCCGTGCTGTGAAGCTGAGAGAACGTGGGGGTCGCACTGTTGCTGTGAGGAGGGAGGCAGGTGTCTGGTTATCTAAGAAAGTGCGTGACGTCATATTGAAAGGTAAAGCAGCAAGAAAAATGTGATTGAGTCATTCTGCCGTTCCTCATGCAAAAACGCGAACATTTTGCGGACGGGCTGAAAAACAGAAGAAAAAAGGAGAGGAGGAGACGCCGACCAAGTGCGGCTGTAATGACACTCACCCACACACTCACTTCATTTATTACTGCAGGGAAGTAAAACACTCAGCTGTGAGGTTTCCCAGGCACTGCCCCTAACGTCCTTCTGGTTTAAGTAGCCGGAGGCAAGGTAACGTGAAGAAGGCGAGGTAATGACAATTGGGTTGTTCCAGTATGCATAACAAAAGGAAGTTGTACAGCCGGGTTGAATGTTGAATTTTTTATTTCGAGGGCCGCATTGTGACGAAATTTTGATAAAGCGGGTGTGGGGCAGCTTTTGGGTGAATATTTTGAGAGTGTTCGAGGCTTATTTAAGAAGCACTTACTGGGAACTGGATGCTGGTTGCGAATTTAGAATTTGCCCTAAGGTCAAGTCAAACCTCAGAAAGCTTTATGTGTCTGGCCGGCCGCAGGACGATGCAGCCAGCAGCTCTGCGTCGAAGTGGGCCGACCCTGACGTCAGTCCCTGCGTGGGGACTTGTTCCGTGTTCACACACATTAAGATGTCTTTAAAACAGAGTTTCATATCAGTTCCTTCGGACGGGTAACAACGATAAACTGAGACAGAAGAGCGGGGCCAAAATCAATATAAACTCTAACACTTTAAATTTGATTTACACATTTTAAATGCGGCACGTTTGTTTTACATCCAAATACAAAGTGTCGCATATCTTATTTTGACGTTTTTCTTGCTCATCTTCTTTCCTTTACGATCTGGTTTTTTGGCTTGTGGAAGTTAAGAGGTGTGAGGCCCCTAACACAGAACCTGCTGACCGAAGTCAGGTGCCCGAAGCTAATTGCCTAACTTGTTTTCAACGTTTTGTGTCGAAGTGGAGATTAAAGACTGTTTGTGCGGACATTAATGTGCAGAGAATGTACCTGTATGCTGTCCCCTGGCGTTGTTACTGGCAAATATTTTATTTCTGTTGTTTATATTTGCCATGAATGGTGGTTATCGCACAAGCATGGACCGGGAGCGCTCCCGTTTTTCGTGGACGGGATAATATTGCGTTACTCCCTGAGTTTGTTTCCACAAATGCCAAGCCTCGATTGCCTGTGCATGCTGAAGTCTTTGTATGAATTTTTCCTGAATGACATCGCAATTGAATTTGGGTTACTTCTGGAACTTTGTTGTTATCTTGAGGGCTTGATTTTATAATGTTTGCAGTTTATTGCTAATTGTCTCTGCAGCATAGCCCCTGGCTGGAGATGCGTAAGTTGATACAAACCGGAGGGAGATTTGTGAATAATTAAGGCTAATGAATATCGGCCGAGCAGTGTACATTTAGTGCGTGATAGAGTTGCCTCATTCTGCTGTTTGTGTATGCAGAAGGCGGGTACATGTGCCTTGTACATAAGTTTCGTGCCGCTTATGACCCCAAGGTATTCTGTTTCACCGATCCGTCCTCTGTTTTCATTAAAAACTTTAATTGGCAGAATATTGCGGCGGTAATCATGCAGTTGGTTAGAAAACAACGCAATACTGAATTAATCTCAGTTTTCCTTTCCTGCTGCCAGGGTTCTGAGAAATTTATTGCTTCAATTTATTTCGCAGTCGCCATAATTACGTTGCTCGGCCGGACACTGACACTCGTGTCATCAGCATACATTACAGTAGCTATGTTACTGTCGTTCTGATTAAAAGGGATGCCATTAATTCAAACGTTACAAAGTGTTTGTCCAAATAAAGGTCGAGACATTATGCGGCACGGCACGGCACGACACGGCACGACACGACACGACATGACACGACACGACATGACAAAATATTTTTGTATAGTTTTGACATGCCCAAGTTCACAGCAGCCGGTCACCGAAGGGTAACGACAAAAACAGAAAAAGACTGTCGTTTGGATTTGAATCAAATATTCTGCCTGTCACTGCTGGTAGATGTGAATGCACGCTGCCTTTTGTCGTGTCGTGCCGTGCCGCGCCGTGCCGTGTAATGTGAATCAACCTTAAAGTGCCTCGGGAAATATCTGTCCGAATCCGGCGTTTGCTTGAAAAACAAATTCATGCACTTTATAGTAGGGTTTATCGTGGAGGTAGGGGCGTAACTAGCGGGGGTGGTGAGTGCTGCGGCCGCCGCTGGCAGCACATTCCAAAGGGTGGCAAAATGAATGTTTTAAAAAAAAGGATGTGACTTTTATGCTCAAAAAATATTCAATTTTTGAGGTAAAATAAGAGTAAATTCAAAAAATAATTGTAATTTTTAAGGTATATAATTTCTCTTAGGGGCTGCCATTGTTATTAGCCGCCCCCCGGCGCCACCAACCTGGCTGCGCTGGAGATAATTGTGACCTGGGCCTGTGTGCACTGGCTGAGACAGTTTTTGCTTGTGTCGTTTTTGCGGTTTCATCTTCGATTCACAGTCTTTAAAGTGCGAGTCGCCTGTCCAGATATCAAGACGGGCTCTGGGGCGCACACAGCGTCGTCTTCGGTTGAAGGTAGGGGCTTTATCCCCATGTAATGTGTCCGGCGCGTGAAGCTGATCAGCGACCGGTATCTTATGCCGAGGTTAAAAATGGTGTGGAGCTATACCTCCACTCGCCAACACGCCTTCACGGCATGCACAGAGACAGCTTCCTTTACGGTGCCTTACAAGACCCAAGTATAAAGCCTGCCTTGTTACTTTCTGTGTTTCGCAGCAAAGTACGAGCTGTGGAGTATCTTTCCTTTTTTGACCCTACCGACCGTCTCTTACTGCTCTGAGTTCTTAAATTTGAAAATCGAATCTTGAAGAATACGTTCTTACAGAGTCTACCAATACGCATGTGCGTATGCGTATTGGTCCGTAATTTAGTTCGTAAAGAGTTTTGGTTTTTACAGTTGGGTGGGGAAATTTCTTGAGTAGTGTAGACTTGTAAAGTGTGTTGGGAGTGCCTCAGTAAAGACCCGAAACGTGTGGCTGAATACTAATGTGGTAATTAATCAATAAGTACTGCTGTGTCGACTGAGGTCTGCTAGCATTAATCGTTGAGTGTCGCCACGGAACATGGCAGTGCCTCTTCTTCGTCCTCCTGTGGCGCTTCGGCCCATATTGGGGTCAGAGCGTCCCCACGTGTTGGGGTTTCGAACCAATTCACGTTTCACGAGGTGGGGTTTTTGGCCCTTTGCCCAGCCCCCAGTCATGCTGAAGGGCCGATGGGTTGTTTTTTCGTTTGGTTTCTCACCACCAACATGTCTGGGATCGGAATGTACCGTCTAAAAATGGAATGACCTCTCACTTTTGTATCTGTTCGGACAGGAACTGTTGACCGGTATTTTAAATCTGATCCTTTATATCTGAATCTGTGTTTCTACGTAATGTGTTAGTGACGGCTGGAAGAGTTACACTGCGTGTTCCTCCGCACTGCGTCCGCAGGAAATTCCCTTCGTGAATAAGTAGACGCCGATCCCAGTGGCCGCGCGGTCTAACGCGTAGGTCTGCGGCCGAGCGCTTGCTGGGATCGTGGGTTCGAATCCCACCGGGGGCATGGATTTTTTTGTCTCTTGTACAGTGTTTGTGTTGTCAGGTAGAGGTCTCTGCGACGTGCCGATCCCTCGTCCAGAGGAGTCCTACCGACTGTGGCGTGTGTCTGAGTGTGATCAAGTGAAAATAAACAGCCTCGACACCTGCTGTGAACAGGTAGAAGAGGGAAGGACTGCGAAAATAAGAAGACTTGATGAGGGTGTAATTTGAGCTAATATTAAGTTGTTAGCTTTCTGATGTGTGACATTTCGATTGGTGCTGTTGGTAAGGTGTGTAAGGTGTTGCACAGCTGTATCATCGTCCAATTAAATCTGTACGCGAGCCCCGTTTAAACCTATTGCAATTTATGCGTCTGAATAGGGCCCCACAGTTCCGCGAGTCGATGAAAGGCATGGTTGCCTTTCATATTAAGTGGCACAAACTTTTTTTGGGCAAATTCTTACATTGATATGTCTGCTTGCCTGTTACTGAATACGCACAGGTAGGGCCCCCAAATTTATTTCTGCGTTCGGTCGAGAAATAATTCAAACCTGCCCTGCCCGTCTGCACGAGCGGTCTGATTGCATACGATTTCTGTAAATTTCCGGTAGGCTTAAGTGTGTGTGAGTGTTGTGTAATTCCGTCCACTTGCAACGGATCGCTGTTGCTAGACCTTAATTGTGGGTGCGTTCGGTGAGACTGGGAGGTGTGCGCAGTGGGTGAGTGAGGGTACTGTACTGACACAGCAGAGTGTACAGAACACCCGCGCCTGCGGGATCGCTGCCAGGGAAACGCGTGGGCCTGTACCGAGCACATAATCCGTAGTTATTTTTATAATAGTACTTTAGAAGTTGCCCGCAGACATCGTTTTTCCTAACGTTCCGTATCCCATGCTTAGCGTTCAAGTCTCCGTAAAGACGGGTTCTACCGCCAGCTGTAGGCAGTTTGCTAAGCCATGTTTGGCTTAGACAGCAATAGCTTCCACGTGTTGAACAGAGGTGCAGACTTCCACGCTCCTTGGTTTCTTGGTGAATTCGAATAGCAGTACTTCCTGTTGGCTGTTGGTTCTGTCCGACCGACAGGTCATGTATATAGCTTGTGCGTTGAAACATCGTTGCAGGTTGCAGATGTGTGTTGGTCAGTGTCACGGGCATACTGCTAGGGTCAAGATGGTTTCACCCTTTAAAGACTAGGCGTATCTGTTTTATATAAGGACTCAGTGCGTACCGCGCTGTAAACACTCTCCACTTCGGTTATAAAAACCAATCTCTTAATGTTTTATAAGGCAAAAGTTGCTGTTTGTTCTGAGACCCGTACAAAACACATAAACGCAATGTGGGCACCACGTAGAATTTTTTAATGCTAAACCTGGTGGTACGTAAAGTTACCGCTAGGCTTTAAAAGGTTAAAGACGAAGCGTATCTGTTTTATATAAGGACTCAGTGCGTACCGCGCAGTAAACACTCTCCACTTCGGTTATAAAAACCAGTTTCTTAATGTTTTATAAGGCAAAAGTTGCTGTTTGTTCTGAGATCCGTACAAAACACATAATCGCAATGTGTGCACCACGTAGAATTTTTTAATGTTAAACCTGGCGGTATGTAAAGTTACCGCTAGGCTTTAAAAGGTTAAACATTCACACGTTTTGTATCCACTATTACGAAGAACGAGAAGGCTGGAACGAATGTTATGAAGATGACTGGAAGCACGTAAATGGCAGGAGCATGACCGAGATGTTTCTGAGAAGACACTGACATGAGAAATCAGGGTTAAGTGCCCGACTACTGTTGACAGGCGCTGGAGACTGACGCTCGGTGTCAGCCCGCCACTGTCTCTTCGGGAGGCCGCTGTGTGGAGGGTGTTGAAACTGCAGAATGCTTGGTTGTGCAGCGTGAGGACCCCGGGTGGGCGGGAACAGATGGCGACTAGTAGGACCGGGTGTGCATTTCCGCCGCAGAGGTGCTGCAGTGTGTGCCGCCAGTGTTACTTGACCTGCGGCGAGAGTCCAACGGCCACGGCACTGTCCGTGATTTCGGGCTTCCGCCGCGACGTTGATGAGATCTGCGCTCTTCTGGGGTGTTACGCAGCGTCGATTGGTAATCCTTTACCGACGTTTCGAGACAATGTATCGGTCCCATCTTGAAGGGGCAAGAAATCCAGGAAGGAAAGAAAGCCGACAAGACGCTACGCAGTTTATAAAGGTGGGAAGGTGCGGGTGGGGACTGAAAACAAGCCTGGAACGCAGACTTGATTCGTGCCGGATTTATACAAGCGTACGTTACAAAATTGGGTACAGTTGCTCTAATTGAAATTAATGTTTCGCTAGTATTTATAGCCGACACTTATTTCACCCTAAAGGAAATTAGAAAGAGGTGGGCGGAACATGTGTGGCTGATTTAGTGACACGTGTGTAGCCCTTGAAGTGTGCGCTCCTAATATTGCTCGAAGTACGAGACTTCACGCGTCTTGCTGACAGCCTGCATGCCATTACGAAGCAGAAATACGCCCCTTGCACTGCAGCTCCGTTTATTGCAACTAAAACTTGCCAAATGGCCGTTTTCTCACGTGTGTGTTACTGTGAGTGTGATTTCTGTTGAATGATCAACGGGAGTCACCAGCTCGAAGAAACACATTAAAGTGAGTCAGGACGTGACACATTGCTGTGGAATGCAGTTAAACTGGATTACAGGAGCTGAATTCAATAAACTGAATCCTACACTATTGCGTGTTGATGCGTACATTCAGTATAAGCACTGTAACGAGAGAAGGCCTTCCGCATTTACGAACAAGTGTAGACTGGAAGTTTACGAACAAGTGTAGACTGGAAGTTTACGAACAAGCGTAGACTGGAAGTTTACGAACAAGCGTAGACTGGAAGTTTACGAACAAGCGTAGACTGGAAGTTTACGAACAAGCGTAGACTGGAAGTTTACGAACAAGCGTAGACTGGAAGTTTACGAACAAGCGTAGACTGGAAGTTTACGAACAAGCGTAGACTGGAAGTTTACGAACAAGCGTAGACTGGAAGTTTACGAACAAGCGTAGACTGGAAGTTTACGAACAAGCGTAGACTGGAAGTTTACGAACAAGCGTAGACTGGAAGTTTACGAACAAGCGTAGACTGGAAGTTTACGAACAAGCGTAGACTGGAAGTTTACGAACAAGCGTAGACTGGAAGTTTACGAACAAGCGTAGACTGGAAGTTTACGAACAAGCGTAGACTGGAAGTTTACGAACAAGCGTAGACTGGAAGTTTACGAACAAGCGTAGACTGGAAGTTTACGAACAAGCGTAGACTGGAAGTTTACGAACAAGCGTAGACTGGAAGTTTACGAACAAGCGTAGACTGGAAGTTTACGAACAAGCGTAGACTGGAAGTTTACGAACAAGCGTAGACTGGAAGTTTACGAACAAGCGTAGACTGGAAGTTTACGAACAAGCGTAGACTGGAAGTTTACGAACAAGCGTAGACTGGAAGTTTACGAACAAGCGTAGACTGGAAGTTTACGAACAAGCGTAGACTGGAAGTTTACGAACAAGCGTAGACTGGAAGTTTACGAACAAGCGTAGACTGGAAGTTTACGAACAAGTGTAGACTGGAAGTTTACGAACAAGTGTAGACTGGAAGTTTACGAACAAGTGTAGACTGGAAGTTTCGTTTTCCTTGTACTGTGACACCTTTGTGAATAATCTGCACAGGTTTATTGTATTTTGTCATAGAGAATGTGAGAATATTGTCGAACCATCTGAGAATCCATCGGTTTCTATACGAACGTTATGTCTTGCAGTTCGTTAACAAATACGATAAAAGCGAACATAAAGCGTGCCGGTGCGTAATTACTACTAGCATCTAGCCGTGACCCAGTGTGGGTCCGTGCGATATTGTCTGTACGCGTGACTGACATAGCAACTGGACGCACGTCTTCATAACCCCGGGATAACCTTTGGGTGCCGTGTTCAAGGTTTGAAATGTCCAAGAAGTAGAGTCTGACGTTTAGGGACAAGTACGGTGTCTCGAAACGTCTGGAATCGGTTACTCAGTGACGTGGGGTTATGTTCCTCACAAAGTTATTCGTCACTGTCAGTAATCGAACCCGAATTCGCTGGTCGTCCGTCTCATCGCCTAATCACTTTACTGCCTGAGCCATCCTGTGAATATTATCGATTCGTGTGGCAAAAGACGTGCGAGTGGAACGAGGCAATACATGAACTTTCCGCTTAGCCGTCTCGTGCTGCCTTGCTTTGTTCTGTAACGCTATGTAAGAGCTGGATAGAGGGGGTGAAGGAGTTGGTGAAGCAAGGCGACACCCGCCCTTCGATCATGGGAACAGAAATGACAAATGTAGGGAGGTGACCGAGAAAAATGGAATTGCGGGTTCATTACTGCGAAAGACGAAATGGAGCGTGTGGCAGAGAGGAAAACGTTGGCGATCGAACACCCCCGACCACTGCGGAATCTCCTCTTGCTCGCTGCTGGAGTATCGGGCAGAAACATGCCGGAAATGGGATGAGGAAGCAAAGGGAGAAATTGAAGTTGTAACAAGAACCCCTGTTTTCGCTCCTTGCAAAACGATGTGGAAGGTGCGAACGGTGTGAACGCCAGCTGCGGGGTTTCGTGCGCGGCAATAGTCACGTGGAGGCCCTCTGGCGGCTGAAGAGGAAAGTCTCTCACTTAGAAATAAATTGCTCTCCGGTTTAACTTGAGTTGAATTGAGATCCGTTACTGGTTGAATTTAGCGCTTTCTATCGGCAGTCAATTGAAATAAAGTGAGTGATATCTCACGTTTAGTTGAGCTTTGTTTAACGACTATCTCGCCAGGCTGATGGCGAAGCTCTGCTTTTCGATAGGATGGTGAAATTCGACAGCATGACGGTTTCCTGTCAGTATGAAAGTATATAATTATAGCTAAAATTTTGAAGAAGAAATGTGTCATGAGTGAGTAAACTGTGATTCGTGTTGTTAATGAAGTCTGGACACAGCTGTGCCAGCAGTGACTGTTGCCTGCCGCATGCCGGCAAGGCTGTGCAGAAAGGCTCAAATTCATTCGTGTTCTGTTCGCGCTGCGCCGTGCCAGCCCCAACAGCCTTACCTTAGTCACTTCAGCTTCAACTGGGGCAGCGTTTCTTCCGTCATGTGGATGTAGGCAACAGTTTCCTCCGACACGTGTCAGCCTACACCACACGATATGAGAACCCGCAATGCCACATGCTTAGCCACCCTCTTTTTAAAACGTGAAAACTTTACAGACGTGCCGATGGCTTAATGTTCCAGTCGCCCTAAATTCTTTCACCGTAAGTTTTAACACGCTCTGGCGTTTTGGGTTTTCACTCGGATGTGATTTACTCTCATTCTGGGCAGGTCACAGGTCACAGGTCAAAGGACGCAAGATTTCTTAGTGTAATTCTGACAGACATAGTGCAGTTCCGGAAAATAAACCTTAGGATGTGAATGAGTATTATTCTGGTAATCAAATCGAGAAGAATGAGATGGGCGGGGCATGTAACACGCATGGGGGGAAAAGGGAGGTGCATACAGGATTTCGGTGGGGGGATCTGAGGGACACCCAGGCGTAGATGAGAGGATAATATTACAATGGATCTTGAAGTGGGGTGGGGGCATGGACTGGATTGAGCTGGCTCAGGATAGGGACAGGTGGCGGGCTGTTGTGAATAAGGTAATGAACCTCCGAGTTCCATAAAATGCGGGGAATTTCTTGACTAGCTGAGAAACTGTTAGCTTCTCAAGCAGGCCTCTGCTCCATGTGGCAGGCAGGCAGGTGGTACACAGTGCTGAGCGGCAAATTTGAACCCGAGAGGGGGAAGTAACGTGGGTTGGAGAGAAATGTGCAATGAAGAGTTCCAGGTCAAGTATTGGGCGTGTAAGTGAAGTCACTTGAGGTCGAGATGCTCCAAGCACGAGAGAAGACAGACGCATACAGTCTGCTGGTGGAAACGGAGTCCTTTTGGGAAGCCTAGGCGTGTGTGGGAGGATGATATTAAAATGGATCTTCAAGAAATACAATCGGAGGCTGTGAACTGAATTTATTTTGCTCAGGATAGGAGCCAGTGGCCGGCTGCTGTGAATGCGGCAGTGAATCTTCGGGTGTCGTCAGACGGGAAGAGGACAGGCTCTTGAGGGTCTGAACAGAATTTTCAACAGACGCTCTGTTCAGAGGCGTTGGCTGTGTGTTCGAACTGAGGCAGTTAAAAGTAAAAATTGAACGATTTTTTCGGGAATGTTTATCAGAACATTTTCTGCCAGCAATCATAACGTTGTGTGCGATTTCACTCTTCCGCCGCGGTATAAATGACATCTTCGCTCTTCTGGGATGTTATGCGGGGTTGTTTGGCGGTTACTTACCGACCTTTCGCAACAACCTGTCGGTTTTCATCTTCAAGGGTCAGGCCTTAAAGGTACGACCGGTAGAAGGTCCCGAAACGTCGGTAAAATCTAGGCCGCATAACATCCCAGAAGAGCGAAGATCTCATAAATATGTTTTAGCTTCATAACGCGTTTAATGTATCGATTCTCAAATATGGTAATCTGTCTGTGATGACGATGACGATGATGATGATGATGATGATGATGATGATGATACACAAATCATAGATGAAACTGTGTATGGGGCAGCATGTTTAAACTTCTGGTTCCAAATAGGTGTTTATGTTTCTGCGCATGTGCATTAGTTCAATGCCTGAATGTTATTTTCATATCCAGTCACTGAAACACCGTGTAAAGGTAAAGGTTCTTAAGCTCAGCAGAAGATGGACTCCAGTTATCGGCTTCATGCTGGGCCGCCTTTACTCTGAAGAAAGGGCGTTACGTACCCATTCGATATGATACCGAATCGACCTCAGGGCCAGTCGGCGTGCTGTGTAGAACAGGGGTGCACAAGTTGTCCAAAAATGTAGCGGCCGCCTTAAAATTCTGTGCGCCCGGTGCGTGACATGAAGCATGTCCCATACTGAGGACCCACAAATATTATGCGCCCCCTCACAAAATTTATTCTCCTTGGCGCCCTGGACTCCGGTATTTTTGCGCCCTTAGTGTATAAGAAGAAGTTATTTGACCCCAGTTGGGCAACTGCGATTTGCCGTCCGTCCGTCCGTCCCGTGACAGTCACCACACTGCGTGCCTTACAGTGTGGAGCGTGTTGCACTCCTTTCGCGCAGTTCTGCCGAGGCACATCTTTGCTTCATTCCCGATGGTGTCATTGAATTTTTCACTAATACAATCCTTCCGGCCGCACTGTGGCCCTGGGTTCGACTCAGCCTCTAACAGACTGAGTACCAGGAATATTTCCTGAGGGGTAAAGGCGGCCGGTGCGTAGGGCTGATGTGCCGATTGTCTTGAAATCTGGGAGCCTCAGCCTCCTGGAACCCTCAGGGCCTGTCCACGCCTGCAGTGGGATTGCTTAACCTTTTACGGCTTTGCTTCTGCGCCGCTGGCGTGAGGCCGCAGGACGCGCTGAAGACAGGCTGCCGTTGCACGAGTGTCAGCGCACGCGGTGCGGTGTGTGTTGTTGGGTAACTGAAGTGGTGCAGCTGCCAGTTAATTAAATTGTCGCAATTAACTAGTTGAAGGATACGCTTTTGAAAGCGTAAGCATTCGCACAAATGGCTGGCAGGACGTAAGTGCGAGCAGCAGGAAGCTGCCGCACTGGACACCTGACAGACAGGTGTAACGTGGACCCGCAGCGATGTCCGCGGTTTGTGGGGCGCTGTGAGTGGAGTTTTTTGTTTGTAGTTTGTGCCGTGACGCCGTGTAGTCCAGTAAAGTGCGCCGACTTCACAAGGGATCCGAATAGGATTTTCGCATTAGGATCATGCCTGTTAGTTGAAAATATGTGCCTGGAACTGAGCCTGGAGTAAGCCTAATCGCAGTCTGCACACAGTAACGTTCTACGCGGCATGTGACCGAAGGCGTAAGAATTTTGGTTTTGTATAGTTTCAAGAATATACAGTCGTTATTTTGTGACAGCTGTCTGGGGATTAGTGTGGTCATGTAGGAGCAGGGACTGTACAGTGCTTCTGGTCATGTAGCAGCAGGGACTATACAGTACTTCTGGTCATGTAGGAGCAGGGACTGTACAGTGCTTCTGGTCATGTAGGAGCAGGGACTGTACAGTGCTTCTGGTCATGTAGGAGCAGGGACTATACAGTACTTCTGGCCATGTAGGAGCAGGGACTGTACAGTACTTCTGGCCATGTAGGAGCAGGGACTGTACAGTACTTCTGGTCATGTAGGAGCAGGGACTGTACAGTGCTTCTGGTCATGTAGGAGCAGGGACTGTACAGTACTTCTGGTCATGTAGAAGCAGGGACTGTACAGTGCTTCTGGTCATGTAGGAGCAGGGACTGTACAGTACTTCTGGCCATGTAGGAGCAGGGACTGTACAGTGCTTCTGGCCATGTAGGAGCAGGGACTGTACAGTGCTTTCGATGTGTGTATCAAATCTGAAGCTAAGTGAAATGTTCCGAGGAACTGAAGATATCTGAAACTGCCGTCTGGTGGCGCCAGGTAAGTTGAATGCCATTTTGGTCGCCACTTTGTACTAAGCACGGCCGTGCACAGACTGGCCGTGTGTAGCTGTTTGTGTGCAGCTGAATGTAAGATCACCAATAAATGTACAGTAGCTGTGGTGAAACTGCGGGTACTGTACATCTGTAGCAGTATTTTAATTGACAACGCTGTATTGTAAGTTTATAGGCCCATATGTGCACATCTCGGAAAGCATCTGTTGTAAACATGTCCCTTTGTAAGTGACCTCCCTGAAGGGGGCCTGCAGGGGCTGGAACATGTGGAAGGAACATCAGAAAACAGCAAGTATTTGTGTTCACATGTGCAGGTGTTCGCTGATTAGCGTGCAGTCGAGGTGCTGCACGCAGTACGGATACTGTCAAGTGTTTACAGTTCGTTACGTTTGAGGTGCAGACTGGAGTCATCGGCCGTGCCGTGTCTGCAGCATTTGTCGGGTCCTTCCTTCAGTGCAGTTCAGTTCTGTGTGTTTCTGCTGTTAGTCAGCTCATTCCGGTTTTGCTTAAAATCGGGCAGAAAGAATGGGCATCGTGCTTGAAGATTCATCTATACTTCTAGGCACATCTTAAGCGTAACTCTGTGACTATGTGCCTAGTTAAACCAGAAGTCTGTAAAAAACACAAAACAGTCATGTTAAGCCCAATACAACATTTGCATGTCTTACGGTTTTGGAAATAATATAAGTAACAGGGAGCGACGCGCCGGCACTGGCGCGCTGTGCGTGCGGAATGCACCTCTACAGATACAATGTCCGTGCAACAGATACACGTGACAGTATATATAGATAGATGTAGATCTGTGTACATATAGGATTTATTGGGAACTATATTGTTTTAATGCGAGGCTGGAATCGGCGGATTAACACAACACCGCGCACGCGCACACAACGCACGCACGCACGCACAATGTGACACACCAACAGGTCGCAAAGATCATGTGGTGAACTGGTTCAGAGTTCTAAAATCCGGATAACTGGGAACTGTACACATCTGTGTGCTGCACACAGGAACACCCTTGACTGCACATCCTGTCAGGAACGCTTCAGTACTGCTGCTGGGATGGACACAGTTACACACGTGGCTTAAATTTGCTCCAGCGTGCTCAGGTATTGATCGACTGCTGTAACTGTTGCTAAATATTTAGGAAAACTGAGGTTTTGCACATAAAAGCGCTTTCTACACGCCAGCCTGCACACACGTAGCGGATGACGTCAGAAGCAGAATGAGGACGCACAGAGAATGTAAGTTACACTGGCCGGTTTGTAGGATTAAATTCAGTGCCTCAGTGTGTTCGGCAGTGTGAACAGACGGCCTTAATATTATGAGGCAGTTTTTTATGTGTTGTACACCGTGCGTGTTACAAATTACCAAGACAAACCAGCAAATAGGCACACTGTTCACACCGGTGTATCGTACTGAAGTAACGTCACCCCTACATGTTTCGGCGGTCAAGCCACCGTCGTCAGGGGTATACCATACGCTACAGTTGCCATATGCATCGAAACTGTGAGTTGCTTCATATGTAACCAAAGTCTTAGTTTTTTGATAGCGTGCATACGAGAGTCCAGTCAGTACAGTTTTTGTGACAATGTACCTTTCTTCTTGCTGGATAGTTTTAAATTAAAACACTGTTTTAGATAGCATATACAGTTAAAATCAAAGTCGGTTGTTTCGTTTACTTGGGCTATATAGTTAAAAATGTCGTACGGAGAATACATAGAGTACACAGATAAATAGATAAAATGTATATGCTTTTAAGGGTGGCGTGTTGGCTTAGGTTCTGGCGGTGTGTACCAGATGGGTGATCAGTTTTGTAGGCAGCTTCCTGCGACTTGGTGTTACAAGTGGCAGCCAGTGTACCCTAACCTTGTGTTATGCTTCCAGGTGGTCGTGGCACTTCTGGAAGTGACAGTGAACATAATGAAGACACACGCCTGTCTGATCACCCATCTGGTACACACCGCCAGAACCTAAGCCAACACGCCACCCTTAAAAGCATATACATTTTATCTATTTATCTGTGTACTCTATGTATTCTCCGTACGACATTTTTAACTATATAGCCCAAGTAAACGAAACAACCGACTTTGATTTTAACTGTATATGCTATCTAAAACAGTGTTTTAATTTAAAACTATCCAGCAAGAAGAAAGGTACATTGTCACAAAAACTGTACTGACTGGACTCTCGTATGCACGCTATCAAAAAACTAAGACTTTGGTTACATATGAAACAGCTCACAGTTTCGATGCATATGGCAACTGTAGCGTGTGGTAAACCCCTGACGACGGTGGCTTGACCGCCGAAACATGTAGGGGTGACGTTACTTCAGTACGATACACCGGTGTGAACAGTGTGCCTATGTGTTGGTTTGTCTTGGTAACATTAGGAGGCAGCTGCTCGGTGGCTGAACACTGACTCGAGCACTTACATCAGGGGGAAGCGTAGCACTGTGCACTTCTACTAGACTTCTCTAAAAAAACTTTGCTTCATTAATTAGTTCGTATCGCGTCTCGTCAGCCTGGCCTGTGTGCTGTGGTTAGGTCTGTCCAGGGACGAGTCCTGCAGCCCAAGGGCCGGACGATCATGCGTTTTCTCTTCGCCGCCGCCTCCACACGGGGTCAGACGCCATGCCGTCCTTTCAGCCAGTGGTTACCTCGGCAGTTCCCACGAACTGAAGCAGCCGAACCTGCAGCTGACGGCTTAACTTCATCTGCGTTCGAGTAAACACAGTAACGAATTTGCGAAACACGCTTTACTTTTACAACGAATGAAAGAATTCCTTGGAAAATTGTGAGTGTGGGATATGCATAATTTTCAGAATTTTGATACAAAAGACATAAGGATTACACTCATGAAGAGCTTTCAGATTTTGAGCAAAGCCTCACTGATGAATATTAAAATACCGCCTGTTTAGTCAAATGTGTATCGCACCTGACCTGTACCAAGCCTTAGGTTGCAAGGCAGAGTCCGCTGGGTACGTATTCTTTGCTTTTTCGTGGTGTACAGAACTAGGCTATGGCCGCGTCCTTCTAGACGCTTGTCCTTCTACATCCTCGGCAGTTATTTGTTCCTAATCGCCATGTGCGGTGTGTGTTCGGTTGCACCGCGCTGATTGGACAGATTTTGGCCGCATTGGATATTAATTATTATTTATTTATTTATTTAGACTGCAAATGGGTATGTACCCGGTGGCAGCGGTAATACAATAAGACACAACACACAAAATAACACACCACACTCACACAAAACACAGTACACAAAATTACAGAAACAATAAAGGACACATACTGCACACAATACATACAGTTACAATACAAATACAATTGCAAATACAATACGCATACAAATACAATTACAATTAACCTAAAGTTGATGAATTAATATTAATAAAAAATTAAGCACACTGTACAGTAACACGGTCAGCATAGTGTACTGTAACACAGTCGGCATAATATACAGTAATACAGTCAGCATACTGTACAGTAAGAGTCAGCATACTGTACAGTAATACAGTCAGCATACTGTACAGTAATACAGTCGGCATACTGTACAGTAATACAGTCGGCATACTGTACAGTAACACTTTAAGCTGTTTAGGGGCCAAGTGACACACGCTGGCTTTTCGGAGGAACTTGGTGCCTCCTCTTCAAAGATTGGTAGGTACGAAAATTCCTGTAGCACGCACCAATCCGTGTTGGTGAGTGTTTGCAGTCGTTTGAAAGCTTCGGCTGTGGTGAATGAGATGCTGACAGCGTGACGTCACACTGTACCAGAGTTCTGTGTAATTGTCCTTCATACGATGCCCAAATTTTGGCACATGGGCGCGGTCGTTATACAACCAACAAAGAAGTAAATACTAACACTTAAAATTTTTTCTTCTTATTTCTGTTACTGGTTGTTTCCCTTCACAGAGCCCAGCATTACAGCAGGGGTCTCTACAGCTCTGCTTGTTTGGTTGCAGCCGCCTCTGTATCCATTAATGCACGGGATTGTGTTACTCTGATACGCTCTAAAGTTGCTGAGAACTGCTTTACACAAGTGTCTGCCAGGGCTGTTTAGACTTGCCTCAGGAGGCAAAGGGCTGAATACGTGCTCTGTGCTAAGTACATAGTGTACAGCAACAATATGTGGTAAATTTATTGTAATAATTTAAAGCGTGATAAATGGTGTGTAAATATAAATGGCCACGTAAATATAAACACCGCTTGCACTACCTTTCTGAAAGATTCAAGTGAAAAAGAAACTTGTTCCTATGACGAGTGTATGTTGCAGACCTTTCGTGTGCACTGTGCTTTAAAGCAAACGTGGTTTAACCTACATTATGTTAGTTCCGTTTCATTTTCGTTCCGCAGTCCTTCCCTCTTCTACCGACTCACAGCAGGTGTCGAGGTTGTTTATTTTCAGTTGATCACACTCAGACACACACCACAGTCGGTAGGACTCCTCTGGACGAGGGCTCGGCCCGTCGCAGAGACCTCTACCTGACAACACAAACACTGTACAAGACAAACATCCATGCCCCCGGTGGGATTCGAACCAACGACCCCAGCAAGCGCTCGGCCGCAGACCTACGCCTTAGACCGCGCGGCCACTGGGACCGGCTGCTTTTCATTTTACGAGTTATAAATACGCAAAGGGTGTTTATTTTCCTAATTTTCTTTGCCAGATATCTGTATTAAGTTCTATGCGTTGCAGCTTTTGGGCGGGCAATGGTACAATACGGATTTCTGACACCTGTCGTCAGGCAGGTAATCACCAGTGTGACAGCAGACTGAAGGATGTCACAACCCAGAGCACTCACTGCCATGGAAACATAACCTCGTGTTAGACGGTTGTCCCTCTAGGGCACTAGAAGTCGGGCGCCATGTTGATATGACTCTCTCTAAACATGTTTGTCCAGTGACATACTTTAAAAATGGACACGTTCCGCAGTTGTGAGGTGGACAAGCAGTAAAGAACTCGGAGCAAGTCTGGGTCTGCACTGTTGTGACATTTCTTTTTCTGCCTCCGGCCTGAACAAGTTATTTAGGAGCGTGCATTAGCTGATGAAGGTTATGTGACGTGACAGCACCCCAGTGCCCACTGTGCTGCTGTCAATTTGCTATGTAGTCGTAGAGCCAATAGCAGAAAACGGAGCGCTATCTCGCCTGTTGTACAGTTCGTAGCTATATACAGACATCGCTTCAAAGAACGGTGCGACCAATTGGAAAGGCGTCAAAGATGCCAGAGAAATGATCTAGTTGGGTAGGCGAAGACAGGAACTGGTGTCTGCCTCGCGGTAGAAATTTTTGGAATCTACTGTAGTTACGCAATGCGGTTAGCTTCGGCGTTCGGAAGACCACTAGCACTGACGCTAACTGGTGTTCGGATAAAGTTGTTTGAAAGTTAATACATTCTTTAACGTTTTAAAGCCTAGCGGTAACTTTACGTACCACCAGGTTTAACATTAAAAAATTCTACGTGGTGCCCACATTGCGTTTATGTGTTTTGTACGGATCTCAGAACAAACAGCAACTTTTGCCTTATAAAACATTAAGAGACTGGCTTTTATAAACGAAGTGAAGAGTGTTTACAGCGCGGTATGCACTGAGTCCTTATATAAAACAGATACGCTTCGTCTTTAAAGGGTTAAAAAACATTTTCCATAAATCAGCAGCATGATAGACTTTACTCTGGCAAAGAGTTTGTGTTCTGCTCTTCACTGATGTATTTCACTTGATACATTCTTCATGTCTGTGTCTGTTTTGTGAATGGCTCTGCAAAGCGCGTTCTGTTCAACGAAGGCTACATCCCGGCGTCAGGTAGAGAAAAACATCCAAGCCGTTTATAGAATTCCAATAAACGCGAGCTTTTGAATGTTATTTTCTATTAAGGTGTGCCACCGCCAGTACGGAAAGCAATGTAATGGGTATTTATATAAAACTTGCGTCAGGGTGTGAGAAGGTAGGACAATGAATGGAGCAATGTTTCGTCCTTGTCAACTCGATGGCGAAAAATGCGGGAGCACAATATAGTGTCTGTGCAGCCTGTTATATGTTGCCACACACGTTACATTTGTGACTTATTTTACTTAGAAAAATGTGCCGTATCTCGATAGATATTCTGAGATTGCAGGCTGTCACACCAATGTGTATGTATGTGTTTTGTGTGACTCTTAAACAACGACCACTACCTTAGACAGGAGGACTTTAACCCTTTAAAGACGAAACGTAACCTGCTTTATATAAAGACCCGGTGCGTACCGCGCAGTAAACACTTTCAACCTCGGTTATAAAAAACGAATGAGTTGCTGATGTTTGCGGCAAAAGTTGCAGTTTGTTCTGAGATCCGTACAAAACACACAAACGCGATTTGAGAACTACGTAGAATTTTTTAACGTTAAACCTGGCGGTACGTAAAGTTACCGCTAGGCTTTAAAAGGTTAAGAAGGCACACAGTGCGTTTGTGAACAGAAAGTCTTCTGTGAGTAGAAATGTCAGACTGGTGAAGTCCGTGGTTCAAATATGTCAGTAACTTGGGGAAAACAGTGGGTCGTCCAAGCGGTAATACTGTCTGCTTTAACCTTCTTTCTTGTCTTTTCTTCGAATGGAATTGCATGGGGCTTTGCATTCATTATGTCGCTCTGTGTCTCTCTGCCTAATTGCTTGCTTCTCTTTGAACCAAGCTCTGGAAGGGAATACAGCAGTCCGCAGTAAAGTGGGTAGTCCTGTCGCCAGTAGTTCTGACAAATTGTTAAGAGCGACGTCACTGACGTTCCTCTTTCGTGGAAGTCGTGCAGCTGCGAATTGTGTGCGATTCTTTGGCGTAAGTACAGTACCTGCGGCCCCGCTATAAAGAGATATCTGACAAACGGGATTAAGTCAGATGAGACGCGGCGTATAAATTAAGCGCTTGCAAACACGTCTACAGACACTGTTTTATTTCAGTGTTTTTTTCTCATCTCTATTTGAGGTTCGCACACACGACTTAAACATGTAATGGCTGCAAATAAACTTTGGTTCAATGGTGTTGCGTAAAAGCAACCGCGTTAGTTTTATATAAATTAGTGTTGTCAAGAGAATTGGGACAGCACAAAAGCAACGGATTGAATAAACAAGCAATGTTGTCCCTGTACATGCCGCGAAGGCATGTGGAGGGAGGCGAGTTATGGCTTCACTCATTCTTAACCTCGGCACTAACGAAGGAGACAGCAAAACTGAAAGCTAAAATAATGAAAATGACTACTTTAGTTGGCAACAGAACAATAAGGGCGTCAGCAATGATGTTTTGTTACGAAATTCCAAATGAATTTGAGTGGTAATTAGAGCCTGTGTGGGCGATTTGGCGAAAGTTGAAGTCTCTTATCATGCTGAGAAATGAACACAGATTATCGGGTAGACTGCCTTCTGCACAAGTCACTACACTCACTGAGCTACTGGGTTCAGTAGTGGGGGTGTAACTGTAACAAACAAACATACAGACAAATTCTGCGTGCCTACTCATACAGCCAATAATTGACGAGCTATGCACACTGTCTTCAGGGATGTATTCCTGAAGACAGTCCGTGAAGACAGTGTTCCTGGCGACAGTCCCTAAAGAAGCTGTTCCTGAAGAATGTTCCTGGAGACAGTCTGCGAAGACACTTCCTGAAGACAGACCCTGAAGACACTGTTGCTGAAGACTGTGTTCCTGGAGACAGTCCCTAAAGACGCTGTTCCTGAAGACTGTTCCTGGAGACAGTCTGCGAAGACACTTCCTGAAGACAGTCCCTGAAGACACTTGCTGAAGGCAGTCCCTAAAGACGCTGTTCCTGAAGACTTCCTGGAGACAGTTTGCGAAGACACTGTTCCTGAAGACAGTCCCTGAAGACAGTTTCTCACGGTCACCGTCGCGAGAACTTTAGAATTCTTCTGTGCACCCTCACTGAAGGAAAACTGTCTGCTACGACGATGTGTATTTTTAAGGCACGTGCCCATCCTCCTCCAGAATTTCATTATGTCGCGGCACGTAACAGATATGAAAGCAAAAATTTATTGCCTGTCTTGTAAACTTTTCTTCTGGGTGTATAAGAGAAACCCTCTTAAAAGCCCGCAGAACTTAACTGGTCATATTTTTATGTTCGCTGCAAGTCTGAATGCCGCGTCAGGACCGCGGTACTAGAACACTTGCTGTCATCTTTAAAATGGCACATCTTCTGTGCCCGCAGGCGCGGAGCTAGACCGTCGTAAGAGGCGACATCTTCGAACTCTGTGGGGCAGCACTAATGCTGTAGGCTTGCCTTCGGCAGTCTCGGCTGGGCCAGCAGCTATCCTGAGGGTTTTTCCTGGCTTTCCTAAATCCGTGAGATGGGCGGGGCATGTAGCATGTGTGGGGGGAAAAGAGAGGTGCATACAGGATTTCGGTGGGGAGACCTGAGGGAAGGCGACCACTTGGGAGACCCAGGCGTACGTGGGAGGATAATATTAAAATGGATCTTCAAGAAGTGGGATGGGGGCATGTACTGGATTGAGCTGTTTCAGGATAGGGACAGGTGGCGGGCTGTTGTGAATGCGGTAATGAACCCCCGGCTTACATAAAATGCAGGGAATTTCTTGACTAGCTGAGAAACTGTTAGCTTCTCAAGAAGGCCTCTGCTCCATGGGGTTACTTAGTTTCGCAAACCCGTCCGAACAAATTGCTGTAGAGTAATTCGATTAGGCTGCAGTCGTCTCATTGTATGTCCCCTCCACTTCATCGTTTATGAATCATCTTACAAACTGACGCTGTATAACCCAAAACAGAAAGCGCCTGTGTGAGACAGCGCCAGTGCTGCTGTTACACTTCCCAGTTTTGTTGTTTGCCTGTTGTAATTACAGAGGCAGTCAGTTTCTCTGAAAATTCTGTACGTATCTACCACACCACGCGGTGTCACGTCCCAAAACACCTTCATGTTCGTAACTGCACGCTGCAGACGTTTCGCCACAACACAAACCGCATCTACCCACTTCGCTGTTGTTACTCCAATCCAGCCTGTTGATGATCACATAACATGGCGGAATAGCGTACTCTCCCTTACACTGCTATATGCGTTGGTTTATACAGGGTGTTGTTAGACAACTGGTGATACAGTAACTAGGCTACGGACTGGATGACTGAGGAGTCGTGGTTCGAATTCCGACATGGAAAAAGATTTTCTCTTTTCTACAGCATCTAAACTTGCTCTGGGATCTCTGTAGCCTCGCATTCTGTAGGCACCTGGGACATTTTCTCGAAGATAAAGCGGCCGGGACGTGGAGCTCTTTACCAAGTCCGTCTAGTGCCCAGTTTAAGAACGCATTTAACTGCACCTCCCCTCTGTGTCGTATGCCCTCATGGCCGCCTGATGATTGAGGACAACGACAAATTTACATCTTCCGTCTGTGGAGAAGTCGGGACGGGATCACGCGAGATCAGTAACGAATAGACTCAAAGTTTTTTGGCGTTCAGCTGGAACTAGTAACAAGCGAGCGACGGGCTGATCACTCGTTCAGAGGAGTCCTGCCGGGTGTGTGTGTGTGTGCGTGCGTGCGTGCGTGTGTATGTGTGTGGGTTTGCTTTAGAAACATCAAGAATGACGCTGTCTGTTGCAGAGATCCGCGCAAAACACGTAGAGGCAACCAAAGTACCACGTAGAATTTGTGAATATTAAACCTGGCGGTATGTAAAGTTACCGCTATGTTTTAAAAGGTTAATTTAATATTTAAACAATAAGTTTGTTACACACAAGTGACAAATTTATTCCCGCTCACACTAAACGTTCGAAAATACCACTGTCAGTCTCCGTGCACATTCCAACTCGTGCGCGCGGATCGTGTGTTGCTCGTCTGCGCCATCTTCACGTTTGCTCTGTACGGGCAGCAGCGTCCAGAGTGCGAGCGAACGATTCGACTGGTGTAACCACGTTTCTTTTGTAAACTTTGCTCTTCATTCAGCCCCACAGACAATAATCCAACGCAGTTAGGTCTCTAGACCCAAACAGCTGCATCTCGGTAAGCGTTCAGAATCACACACATGTTCGTGTGAATTTGTTTCTCACAATGACCGATACTGTCGCCTCCCAAAATGTTGACCTTTCCTGTTGAATGACCCTGTATTTTGGCACCTACAGAGAAAGATTCTGAGGAACCTGCTGCCTTTGGCTTCCACCCTGAAGATGGAGGCAGCAAGCTTCTCCACAAGTTTCATTTATGTACGAAACTGTAAACCACATCCTTACAATACATCCGTCTGTCTTTACCCAACTGGGCACTGGGTTATTTTGAATTAAGAATAAAACAAAAGAACGCAACCCGATCTATTTAATCTGGAGATATCTTTCCCCGTTTTTCAGCATCAGGCTGCAAAGTTCTGTGTGCACTGTCATCACCATACGACAGACGTCGGAAGGTACGTGTATTTGTACTTTGCTGGGTCACAGCACTATTGGGACAGTTTTTGTAAAATCTGCAGTATTTCGTGTATGTAACTACTTGCTACCCGATCCCAGTGGTCGCGCGGTCTAAGGCGTGGGTCTGCGGCCGACCGCTTGCTGGGATTGCGGGTTCGAATCCCACCGGGGGCATGGATGTTTGTCTCTTGTGAGTGTTTGTGTTGTCAGGTAGAGGTCTCTGCGACGGGCCGATCCCTCGTCCAGAGGAGTCCTACCGACTGTGGCGTGTGCTTGAGTGTGATCAAATGAAATTACAAGCACCGTCGACACCTGCTGTGAGTAGGTAGGTAAAAGAGGGAAGGACTAAGAACAAGAAGAACTAGTTGTGACGTCAGAACGTGCTCGAGCTAATGAAGTGAACCTCCTCCCCACTCAAGCCCTTTTCCGCTCGAAAGGGGAATTGGTGGAGGGTAAGGTCTAATGGAGCGTGAGACAGAAGTGTTTCCGGCTAGCGTTACCTGCCGAATGTAGAGAACTCTAAAGAAATATTGCCCCGAGTCCAGTACTGGCCCAGTAATGTGCTGCCGCCACCTCGCTGCGTTGTTTTCAAGCTTTGTAGAGTGCTGTTGCAGACACCATCACACCGTGTCGTGTAATTTACTGGCGGCTTGTTTAGCGATGCTGTCGCCGCTTTATCGTATACTGCTAACTCACTCTGCACGGCGCAGAGTGCTTGAAAAGTGAATGTCCGTCAACTGCACAGTAATTTGTCCTCGTCTTACGAAACCCAAATGTTGGTTACCGTTACCACAACGGGCCGAACAGCCCTCTGTCTTGTCGTAGCATTCCAGTTCGAACCCTCAGACTTTAAGATCCACGTTAATACGCACTGTGCTGCCATCTGTGCCAAGTGTTTCACTCTTTCCAATTCCGTCACGCTTTGGCATCAGAACTGTGTGGTGTGTTTGTTCTTTTCAACGTGTAGCATTGAATAATATGATTTTTTTCCAAATGAAAAGATTTCGTGTCCTGTGCTGAGGGGTCGGTCAGTTTCTGTGTGGACGGGACGCGTGCCGTACTGCCGCAGGATAATGGTGATGAATGGGAAAGTGTTTGAAAGGAGTTGGTCGTGGCGTAATGCGGGACATTTTGTTAGCGTTCGCCGGGGAAGAGTGAGGAAAACCACTGCGAAGGTCAGTCAGGGTGGTCGCCCCCGGGATATTCCGAATATGAAGTCCGTGTGGAAGTGCCCCGTACGCAGTGGAGAGTCTGTAGACACCGGGCCCAGAACTTGAACCAAAAAACAGCGCTTTATTTTTAAATTGCGGGGGTTGTTTAATACTGCACATTCTGCTGTGCAGTTGCTTTTCATATGCTTTTATTTTTGACGAGCTACTGCACTTTGTTTACACAAACTTCAACATGTTTCGACTGAGTTATCCAGTCATCATAAGGGGTTCAATTGTAGACAATAAGCAGCTCGCAGTAAGTCACACAGTGGTCATTATACACGTGCTGCAGTTTGTATTCTTTGTTGCATATGTATATTTAAAAGCATAAAACAATATGTGCGTAGGATTCTAAGGATAAAGTACGTATATATTATTTTATGATTTTAACTGTACGTGTATAATTAACAGTACGGACTGCAGCATGTGTATAATTACCATTCTGTGATTGGCTGCGTGCTGCCTGTTGTCTACAGTTGACTCACTGATGATGGCTGGATAACTCAGTCGAAACATGTTGTAGGTTATGTAAACAAAGTGCAGGAGTTCAAAAATAAGAACATACGCAGTGCTGGTCTTGTCCTGCGTGAGGAACCAGACAAGCACGGCCCTCCTTGGTCTAAAGCAGCGGTAAATTTATTGCGTGGCTGCATTCGTGGCCGCTTGATAACACGTTCGTGGTGTTACACAGTGTTGTGTCGGACAGTGTCCGTTGTGTTAAGGCGTGTGTGGTGCACGCGACAGTTCGGAAGCCGGATCTGTTCCTGTTATAACGTGATTGTTTGTCATTACGCGGCAGACATTTTGTTATGTAAATCAGCTGTAAATCCAAACCGTAATGGCTCGAGGAGTGGACTAACCGCTTACAAAGAACAGCTCCAGAAGTTGTATGCAAAATATTTTAATTGTTGCATAACAACATGTAGGGTGGCGCAGTTGGTTGAGGCACTGCGCTACAAACCGGAAGGTCGCGGGTTCGATTCCCTATGGTGTAATTGGAATTTTTCGTTGACATAATCCTTCCGGCCGCACTGTGGCCCTGGGGTCGGCTCAGCCTCTAACAGAAATGAGTACCAGGAATATTTCCTGGGGTGTAAAGGCGGCCGGTGCGTAGGGCTGACAACCTTACCACCTTCATGTGCCGATTGTCTTGAAATCTGGGAGCCTCAACCTCCTGGAACCCTCAGGGTGTGTCCAGGCCCCCTAACGGGATAGCTTTATAACAACATGTCTGTAATACGGTCACTGAATGCGGAATTTGTCAGGAGTTCTGTCTAATACACACGCGTGCGGCTCTCAAAGTAATAACAAATCGTGTCCCTGTAAGGCCGGCCACCACAAGTGCGGAGTGCTACAAACAAATATTTCGTTGACAGTATAAGCTAAGCCTGAAATTCGACAGTCAGTACGTCCTGTGTCCGACGCCATGACGCAGGGACTGACACAGTCCGAAGGTAAAGTTCGATGCTTGTGTCGGTGCGTCAGGTTTTGTGGACTGCATTCGCAGTAATTAGATGCAGTGGGCTACCGTTGTGGTTTTGCTAATAATATGATCGTGACAGTCATCATCTGGGGAATGTTCATGTCGCAGTAAGTACTGCAGGACTGTAGTAGCGAATGTCTGCAGGGTGGGGGGAATAAGTAAATGGTGATAAAAATACATCACAAACCTTAAGTAAATAAATAAATGAAATAACAAACGCATCCTATGTGTGTTTAACCCTTTAAAGATGAAGCGTATCTGTTTTATATAAGGACTCAGTGCGTACCGCGCTGTAAACACTCTCCACTTCGGTTATAAAAACCAGTCTCTTAATGTTTTATAAGGCAAAAGTTGCTGTTTGTTCTGAGATCCGGACAAAACACATAAACGCAATGTGGACACCGCGTAGATTTTTTTAACCCTTTAAAGACGAAGCGTATCTGTTTTATATAAGGACTCAGTGCGTACCGCGCTGTAAACACTCCACTTCGGTTATAAAAACCAATCTCTTAATGTTTTATAAGGCAAAAGTTGCTGTTTGTTCTGAGATCCGTACAAAACACATAAACGCAATGTGGGCACCACGTAGAATTTTTTAATGTTAAACCTGACGGTACGTAAAGTTACCGCTAGGCTTTAAAAGGTTAAATAGGGAAATATCAGTAGTCATGTCCTACAATAATATGCTAACTGCACTGTGTAAAACGTGAATGCAGCCCGCGGATCTTTCTGCCATTAACATGTGGCCCTTGAGCAAGTAAAGTCTGAAGACCCGCGGTCCAACTCTTTTTCAGCTGAATATATTTTGGAGACTCATTGAGGTAAATATTTGGAGATTCGGTCTGATTCAGCCGGATATCTCAGCTAACGAGCGAAAGAAGATGAAGTTAGGATGCAGGGTTACAGTGGCGTAGATAAAAAACGGGATTGATGAGAAAGATAAAAGCCTGCTAAAGGAGGGAACTGCGGGGCGCGGGGAGACCCGCAGATCATGGGGACTGGCAGGAAGACAAACGAAGTTCCCTTCATTACGTTGCCGTGCAGCCCGTGTCAAGAAAAGCCAAGCTGTAGAAATGTGACGCAGGAGGTGTGCTGCCCGTTTGATATATGGGGCACGCTTAGCAGAGGGTAACATATGTACGGAAACGTGTCGCACGCCTGGCAGGCAGGTACAAGGTAATCACTGAAAGACGTGCTAATTTAAAAGATGTCTCTATGCTTTCCTTCATATAAAACTTACACAGTTCCGAAAACGGTGAATTTAATCACTAAACTCTGTAGAGAAAACGCATGTTGCCCCGATTATGGATTGTACTTAGCGCTTAGCGGTGTTCACGCAAATGAAGGGTGAATATATCCCGGGAGGAGATTCCGTGAATTCTTAAGTAGGAACAACTCACGTGTTGCAGTTTTAATAGTACTGTTATAAATACTGCTTCTCCTTTGTCATGCGCGTACATAGTTACATGCGTAGCAGTCCTTGGCACACTGGTAGTCGCTCGTATGGTTAAAATAAATTCGGCGTTTAACGGGAGGTCATATCGTGTATTTGACAACTCTCTTCCACGTAGTGCCTAAGTAAATAATAACTGGAACCTTAACTCATCTCCCCCGTGCGCCTTAATAACATGCACAAGGACAACTTGGCCTTTATAATGCGAAGCTGTTTAAATTATACGTTATACAGAAGCCTGTCCGTACCTCGCAGAGAACATCGCTCGCTTCAACTGGAGATCACTTGGTCAGTGATGTTAGGGCATTAACCTGTTCACTGGAGACCAGAGTGTTGTGCGTTGTAGACTGGTAAATACCTGTAGGCACTGTGGAGGGGCTTACTGCCTCCACCGTCAGCGTCTAGAAGTGCGACAGCAGCTAAACATGCGCTGTTCATTATGACAACCAAAGGGGCGCCTCAGTTAGGCGACTGAACCTTACAGCACTTGGCACACATAAGCTGTCTCTGTAACTCGGGTAGGTGCCACGTATATTGGCCCCGTCCGTTCTTGTTAGCAGCAGACTGAGGGCAGGAGGCAGTCTACTGCTCGGCCGCTTTAGCCGGAAGAAAGGAACCGCCGCTGTGCATTAGATGATAAGCTGGGTGGGCCCCACAAGGGGTCTTGACGCTGGACTCCTTACATAAGGCCCTGACCGACACCGAACCCCGATTTCATAGTCTTTTTTTTTTTTCCAAGCGTGGATCCAGTCAACTGTGCTGACAGAAGCGTCTGCGATTACTGAGGCATCTTCCAAACCATTCACTCTGTTATACTGCACATAGCGACTGTGTGTCATAATTAACTGGCAGGAAACAAAAATACTGTAAACGAACAGCTTCCCCCCCCCGGTAAGCATTAATTAACCCTTTAAAGGCGGAACGTAATCTGTTTTATATAAGGACTCAGTGCGTACCGCGCTGTAAACACTCTCCACTTCGGTTATAAAAACCAATCTCTTAATGTTTTATAAGGCAAAAGTTGCTGTTTGTTCTGAGATCCGTACAAAACACATAAACGCAATGTGGGCACCACGTAGAATTTTTTAACCCTTTAAAGACGAAGCGTATCTGTTTTATATAAGGACTCAGTGCGTACCGGGCTGTAAACACTCTCCACTTCGGTTATAAAAACCAATCTCTTAATGTTTTATAAGGCAAAAGTTGCTGTTTGTTCTGAGATCCGTACAAAACACATAATCGCAATGTGGGCACCACGTAGAATTTTTTAATGTTAAACCTGACGGTACGTAAAGTTACCGCTAGGCTGTAAAAGGTTAATGCACCTCAGCGTTTGCTGTTGACGACCCCGCCAACTGCCGGTGAACACAACGTTAATGCGAACCTGGCCAAAGCTCGTCGCCTCTGTAGTTACAAAAATGTATCAACCTTAAAGCAAACCAACGTCTTTCGGGCCTGCAGTCTTTGCGAGATGGGTCAGACGGTGCAGTGACGGGCTGCAAGCTAGGGAAGACCCCGAGATGATTCTGAGGTGAACCGCTGACGTTTCTCTTCGCAGCGTTCACACCGGCTCTGTAGCTACTTCGCCTCCTATCCTGTAGGCAATGGGGCGGTTTGCGGAAGATCAAAACGGCCGTGACGTGAAGCTGACCTGCAACCTCATCTATGGCCGAGACTGTGAATTCCTTAAACCGTAGTTCCAGCTTTGTTGAAATTCGTTGTCGAAAATCTGACGTTTATTTTATTTCACGATTTAAAGCAAAGCAAGCATTGTATGTTCTTCTCTCAGGTTTTTGTGTTTAAATATTTTTATGGAAATACTTTGTTCTACGCCTTGGCAAATATTGACCCGGCTGACGGTCTCTGCATAGAGCATGCTGGTGCAGTGGTAGCAATTGCCCGTCCACTAATATAAACGTCATGAAACGGGAACTGAAAATAAAGGCAGTGACTGAGTGTGCTGAAGTGGTTGGACCCGCAGTCGCTGTGTGTACGTGCACGGTTTCAGAGTGTAAGGGGGCCCTCAAGATGCTTTGTATGAAGACCCTTTGGGTGTTCTGACGGTTTGCAAGTTGTGCTGCTGAAGATATCCGTTTGAATGCACAGCTGTGCAAAAACAGCTTCTTCTCTCTCTCTCTTTGTACGTTTGTACGTGTTAAAAACTGGACTTCCAAGCTGGCTTTCTTTGTTCTTTACCTCCCCTTCTTCACCATTTCCCTTTAAGGTACATCTTTTGCGCCCCTTTTTTATCTGTTTACTATTTTCTTATCTTACCAACTAAACCTATGCTTAGTTACGATTTCGTCCCTCTGGGATGTGACGCCGTGCAACTGGCTAATCCTTTCCCGACGTTTCGATGAAATGGCTCTTTTCTTTCATGCAATTTGAGCTACGATAGCTCAGTCGGTATAGTGACTGGACGGCTGACAGGACGATTTTGATTCTATTTCCGGCGGGGGAGGACCTTCTTCTCCTTGACCAAAGCTTGCAGACCGGATGTGGGGCCCAACCGGCGTCTTACTGAACGGACATCTGGGGCCGTCTCCACGGGTGCGAAGCGACAAAGCTGTAAATTTATCCGCTCACCTCAGTCTAGTGCAGGGATCAAGAACGCGTGGAGCTGTAACTGCACCCCATATGCGTTCGTAGTGTGGTGCGTAATTAACCCTTTAAAGACGACGCGTATGTGTTTTATATAAGGACTCAGTGCGTACCGTGCAGTAAAGACTCCACTTCGGTTATAAAAACCAGTCTCTTAATGTTTTATAAGGCAAAAGTTGCTGTTTGTTCTGAGATCCGTACAAAACACATAAACGCAATGTGGGCACCACGTAGAATTTTTTAATGTTAAACCTGGCGGTACGTAAAGTTACCGCTAGGCTTTAAAAGGTTAAACGTACCGTTAAATTTGTCTTTACTTTGGATGCAGTTACGTTGATTGATTACGCTGTTTCTGTGTGTAATCCCCCGCTGTACTTGTGTTTGTGCACTGTCTGCCTGCAACTATGTTATGGCTCTCGTTTACTGCACTCTTTCCTTCGTCTTTTTGTTTTCTTGTTATGCCGAAATTTCCTTTACATTTCTACACGCTTCTCTTTTTACCAGGCTTTCAGTTCTTCCCAATTATTCCTTTACTTTTAATTAGTTCCTCTGCAAATGGCTGCGCAGAAGTATTTCGCGACAAGAAACGAGAGCATTAAGACGAGCTATTTCACCGGGCTTATTTTCTGTAACACAATTTATTACTTTCTCAAAGTAAATGAAACCTTTAAAGAAATGACAGCAGAAGCCTTTGCCAGGCGCGCTGTAGGGAGCGCAGTCACTTGCAGCTTATTATTGCCTGGGCCTGCAAGTGTAAACTCTATTCTAATTTTCATATTGCCGTTTTTATTTACCTACTTTCTTTATTTTCGCAAGGAAAGAAAGCAGACGTGTGATATCTTGATACCAGCTGTATTTGTCTCCCTTACTCAACTTTTCAACCACACGATCGAAGTATGAATACCATGTGATTAGATTCCGCCCCAAACGTTTCGTAGTCCTTCCCTCTTCTACCTGCTCGCAGCAGGTGTCGAGGTTATTTTCACTTGATCACATTCAGACACACACCACAGTCGGTAGGACTCCTTTGGACGAGGGATCAGCCCTTCGCAGAGACCTCTACCTGACAACACAAACACTCAGAAAAACATCCATGCCCCCGGTGGGATTCGAACCCGCAATCCCATCAAGCGAACAATCGCAGACCCACGCCTTCGACCGCACGGCCACTGGGACCGTTTTTAGTCTGCTACAGCCCTAAATAGTATAGCTCAGTCCGTCTAATGGACAGACTGAGGGACGTAGAAAGAAATGTGCTGGTTTCACTGCCGGCGGGGGCAGTCAGTATTTTTCTTCTGCGACATGTCCAGACGGGCTGTGGGTCCCAGCGAGCGCCCCAGTGAGCGGGTGCCGGTGGTTATATCTCCGCAGGTAAAGTGGCAGGGTCCTTAAATTGACAGCTCACCTCCATTTAGTGCCTGGAGTAAGAATCCCTTCCCCCATACGCCATCGATGCGTGGGTAGACACCTTTACCTTTACCTTTTCTTGTACTTTAACATCAGTGTGACGAAACGTGAAACCTTGGGTTGGAATTCGCCGAAAAGTCACATCTGTTGGTGTTGGGGAATGATGCATGGCAGTAGGTGTTCGAGAAACAAGCGACCTTTCGCGTGTGTGTATGTTTAGAATGTAAGTGGACGGCATAGCGGCATTGAGAAATGCCAGTTTCACTTTCCAGCTCGTGGCTGTAACTCGGTACGTGCCACTGGAGCGTGTCATGTTGAAGTTGGCACGCAGACCGTGCATCACAGATACTGGAACTGACTTAATGTGTTCCGTGTCCGTGCACTGTGTCATACAAAAACACTAATCACCAACAAATGCGCAAACAGAGTTTTATCATCAATCGTAACATACTCCTACATGTTTCGACCCTGGTGGGTCATCTTCAGGGAGAACTTTTTGTTACCGTTACACTAGGGTTGCACTTTACAGTTGAGTGAGAATGCGCTGTTGACTGCGTGAACTGTCCGCGGTCCGGGCCTGATGAGGCCGGGACCGCGGACAGTTCACGCCTCCAAAAACAACACAGTTGACGCAGTCAACAGCACATTCTCACTCAACTGTAAAGTGCAACCTTAGTGTAACGATAACAAAAAGTTCTCCCTGAAGATGACCCAGCAGGGTCGAAACATGTAGGAGTGTGTTACGATTGATGATAAAACTCTCTTTGTGCATTTGTTGGTGATTAGTGTTTTTGTGCTGTAACTGACTGTACTATTGTGTGTGGTACAGTCGTTTCAACTTCACCCCTGCGAACATGAAAATAACGAGAAACCTTGAGATTACATCCGACAAATTTAATTGCGTAATAAGTTCTACATAAGCACACCAACACGGGCACACATTTATTAAAACCTTTAGTCAAATAAGTAATGCAAAGCAAACAGAGAAGTGCAGTAGTTGCGGCCGTGGGGTTGGCCTATACTGCAGGAGTGGGAGTGTGTGGGCAAGGAGGGCAGGCCTTGTGTTTTGTGCTCGGGAGTGCCTGTCACTGAGCACCCTGTACATTCCAGACACCCTGTGTGTGTCCCCTTTCGTCGTGTGGTATCGGTTGGTACAGACTGTGCGAAGTTCAGTAATTAACGAGCGTGGGTTAGTGCCACGAGAAAATAACAGAAGGCTAAAAGAAGTGCCGCGGTGAGGAGTGCGACACTTGCGTTTGGCACCAGATGACGAAATCAAGGAAGACAAAAGAGACGGAGCATGCAGCACGCATGGAGGGGGAAACATACAGAAGTCTTTGGTGCTGAACGTCCATAAGGAAGACCTCGACATAGTTGGAAAATGATAAAAATACTGATCTTACGGAAGTAGGATGGAAAGCCGTGGATTGGATTTATCTGGCTCAGAATAGGAACAAGTGGCGGGCTGTTGTAGATACGATAATGAACCGTTGGTTTTCCTAAAATGTGGGAAATTTTGTGGCTAGCTGTGAGGAATTGTTGGCTTCTAAAGACCGATTCTGTTGCTTGCAGTCAGTCAGTCAGTCGGGCAGTCAGTCAGGCAGGCAGTCAGTCAGTCAGGCAGTCAGTCAGGCAGTCAGGCAGGCAGGCAGTCAGTCAGTCGGGCAGTCAGGCAGTCAGTCAGGCAGGCAGTCAGGCAGGCAGGCAGTCAGTCAGTCGGGCAGTCAGGCAGGCAGTCAGTCAGTCAGGCAGGCAGTCAGTCAGTCGGGCAGTCAGGCAGGCAGTCAGTCAGTCGGGCAGTCAGGCAGTCAGACAGGCAGGCAGTCAGTCGGGCAGTCAGGCAGGCAGGCAGTCAGTCAGGCAGGCAGTCAGTCAGGCAGGCAGGCAGTCAGTCGGGCAGTCAGGCAGGCAGTCAGTCAGTCAGGCAGTCAGGCAGGCAGTCAGTCAGTCAGGCAGTCAGGCAGGCAGTCAGTCAGTCGGGCAGTCAGGCAGGCAGTCAGGCAGTCAGGCAGGCAGTCAGTCAGTCGGGCAGTCAGGCAGGCAGGCAGTCAGTCAGGCAGGCAGGCAGGCAGTGTTATAGACACAGCTTTTAAGAGTAGTCACAAGCATGCAGTGTGCCCGGCCACTACAGACTGTGTGACGCCATAGTCTACGTAACTGTTCGTGCAAGCAATGGTCCCAGGCAGCGTGCTGCAGGTAAAGAAGGGGTCTGACCGAATTCCCATGTTTCACTTAACGCATCAAGGTTTTTCAGTACGTTTTATGACGTCCGTCGTCTTGAAGTATGTCGATCGTATCTGAAACTAAACCCTAATGAAGGGTAAGGGAAGGGCGTGGGCGCTACAAGCCACAAAGAAAAGGATGTCGCGCACTGACAGTGACGAATTACGCACCGCCTCATTAACCGCCATGTTTATCTTGCAACCTGCGAACAAAACAACGGGAGTGCCTGCTTGTGTTCGTTTGGCATTAGACGCAATGACATTGTGCGGTTTGCATTGGCGCAGGGGTGCAGAACGAACACGTGACAGGTGTTGCACAGCGTGCTACTGTTTACACGCCTACAGGGTGGGTAAACCCTTTTAAATATTGTGCTCTTTCCTCCTCTTCCATCGTATCCTGTTTATGTCCTTTATTGGCTTGATATTCCCCCCAGCACCAAATATTTACTTACAGATTTTCCAAATTCTTCATACCAACATAAATTATATATATATATATATTTAAATGTTCTGTGGGCATGAAAAGTTCGCAAATATTACAACCCTGTTAAAATGAAGTTCCCGCTGCTGGCATTCCAAACGGGCATTAACGTTTTAATGCCTAGCGGTAACTTTACATACGACCAGGTTTAACATTAAAAAATTCTACATGGTGCCCACATTGCGTTTATGTGTTTTGTACGGATCTCAGAACAAACAGCAACTTTTGCCTTATAAAACATTAAGAGACTGGTTTTTATAACCGAAGTGGAGAGTGTTTACAGCGCGGTACGCACTGAGTCCTTATATAAAACAGATACGCTTCGTCTTTAAAGGGTTAAAAAATTCTACGTGGTGCCCACATTGCGTTTATGTGTTTTGTACGGATCTCAGAACAAACAGCAACTTTTGCCTTATAAAACATTAAGAGACTGGTTTTTATAACCGAACTGGAAAGTGTTTACAGCGCGGTACGCACTGAGTCCTTATATAAAACAGATACGCTTCGTCTTTAAAGGTTTAATTAAATAATGACAAGAAAACGTACAACTGCTCAGAGCGGGTTTTTACCTTGCAGTAAAATGATTTTAGTCCTGGGAAAGAGATATTCGTGTAAGCATTTTATCACAGTTACACCGGGCGTGAAGACTGAAATGCGGTGTGTAATCTGGGATATGACGCCGTGTCATTACCTACTTTTGGATGAGCTTAGTGCCTCAGAGTCACTGTCAGACGTTTCGGTGTCTTTAAACATAGGTCACTGAATGTCACAACACTGTGACGTGTTATTGTGTGTCGTCAGTCCTGACGCACAATAAAGAACATCAAACGTGGTGACGCAGGCTCCGTCACCAGCCCAACACGTGCCACCGACTCGCAATCGTAGCTCCTGTCGCCTCGCTTTCAATTAGCGCGTAACCGAACGAACGCGTGGAAACACTTGTTACTTGCAGTCGTTCAGTTCTTGACTCCTTACTGAAGGCTGACGCACGGCTGTATATCTGACTAAATGTTAATTACTTCTCTCTAACGACGTCGCATTCCTGTTACAGTCTCTGCGCTTCCTGGCATATATTTGCGGGTAGCAATAGAAGCTAATAGCAAACTTTTGCCTTCCAGTTGTTAGTGAAATTATAGTGGCTGGCAGGTTAGCTCAGGAGACTGCGTGGAGAAACTGAACATTTGTTAAACGTCATAGAAACTCGAAATCAACAGAAGACGCTAAATGATATTTACTCTTTGTCCCACTGAAAAATGAAGTTTGTATAAAAATGCTTATAAATTCAGCGCGTCACAGAAAGCACATCGTCTTTATTAATGCCGTAGAGATGGTCTTTACCTGTCGTCAGACTGAAACGAAACACAAAGATACACCCTGTATACGTAACGTAGGCGTTTATGTTACCCATACCGTGCATGTTCTCACAGTCAACACGTGGACAAAGAAATGTCCTTAACAAAATACAATTCATGACAAGTATTAAACTACTACATGTTTCGGCACCGGGATGCCATCCTCAGGAAGTTTTTTGGAGCAAAAGAACACACGGCCAACACGTTACTGTAGGTACCGCACTGTCCGTATTGGGGCGGCTATAATGTTAAAATTCTAAAATATATAGAAAGCTGCTAAGAACAAACAGTGCAGTGCTGTGTTAACATTGTGCGGCAGCGAGCAGTTCCGAGTGTGCGTACTGTTTATGACCTGTACGCAGTACGCAGTACGCATACGTACTCCGTCTCGTTCTGATGTGATCCGAAGGCATCCCGTCCCACTGCCCTGCACACAGTACATATGGTCGAGAGTTATGGTTTGCCGGGTGATGTGCAGGGCGGCTGCTTTGAGCCTGTAATGGCGGCAACTGACCTGAACAGAATCCTGTATCAAGGTGTAGGTCGGACCGCACGGAGAACATTTCGCATGTCTGCTAGGATGTTAGTTCGCCTAATGATGTTGGGGACAGATGTTGTTTCAGAACCAGCAGAAACCAAAATACATTGTGTGTACTAAATATTGACGTTTCGGAATTATCCTTAAAAAGTAATGAAAAAGCACAGAAAATTCTAGCAGCGAGTCCGGATATCGGGAAAAGTGCTTTAGGGCACCGCCACCGCGATAATGGAGGCAGCAAAAGGCTGGCAACGACCTACAAAACAGCACAGCGTCTTAATCTAGAATACGACAACATCATCAGCCTTGAATGTTGTGAATTTCCTAAAACGTTTGTCGTAAATGGTTACAAACTGTCAAACGGCGGCACAAACTGGCATTGATGTACGTTATAGCATCGAGACGAATTGACTGTATGACGTAAAAGAAAACTTGGAATTTAATATTCCATAGGCCAGGCACCTTTGTGTGAGGTACGTATGAGTGTTCTCAGATCCGCGCATTTTCTTGATTGCTACCTTTTCGAACATTATTAACCTTTTAAAGCCTAGCGGTAACTTTACATACTAAAAAAAGGTAAAGCAGTCCCATTACAGGCCTGGACAGGCCCACAGGGTTCCAGGAGGTCGAGGCTCCCAGATTTCTAGACAGTCGGCACATGAAGGTGGTAAGGTTGTCAGCCCTACGCACCGGCCGCGTTTACCCCCCAGGAAATATTCCTGGTACTCATTTCCGTTAGAGGCTGAGTCGACCCCAGGGCCATAGTGCGACCGACAGGATTATGCCAATGAAAAATTCCACTGACACCATCGGGAATCGAACCCGCGACCTGCCGGTTTGTAGTACAGTGCCTCAACCAACCGCGCCACCGCGGCCCCCTAACTTTACATACTGCCAGGTTTAACATTAAAAAATTCTACATGGTGCCCACATTGCGTTTATGTGTTTTGTACGGATCTCAGAACAAACAGCAACTTTTGCCTTATAAAACATTAAGAGACTGGTTTTTATAACCGAAGTGGAGAGTGTTTACAGCGCGGTAGGCACTGAGTCCTTATATAAAACAGATACGCTTCGTCTTTAAAGGGTTAACTGATATATATAGTCGCAGAGACGTGTCACATTGTGTACTGAATCCTTGTGTCAGAGCAGCACTTTCTCTTTGTACCTCCGCAAATGGGAGCATTTAAACCTTTATAAAATACGACACTCAGTCTGTTATGCCATACAGTGTAACGTTTCAGGTCTCCGCCATTTTTAATACAGTGTTCTTACTTGTTTTGTGTGTTGATAATAAATAACGACAGTTCTGACATAGCATTAAGCGCTTGGCCTGTGTAATTGAGACGCCATACGTTTGCTGGGCGACACAAACCGGATTCTAAACGTGGTTCCGGTGAACGTCGTGGTTTAAAGTTTTAACAAGTGTGTACAGACAGGCTGCTCACCGCGCAGTGCAGAACAGTGGCTGTACCCCACTTTATGTGTAGTTAAACGACGAGCCATAACCATTACAAGAACGGCATTATTGCAAAGTTGTAACTAAATGCCATAAATTTTAAATGGATATTTAACAGACTGTACACTGCGATATGAAAATTTTACGGCACTTCGAGGGGGCAGGTAAAAAGCGTAAAAATGTGATATTGATAATAGTGCTGTATTATGTACGGGTTGCATAAAGGTGTGTGCACTAGCCCAGGTTACATAGCGTCGAAAAAATAATTAATTGGAAAGAATTTAGAAGAAATTGGCGATGGTCTCATTTTAAGTAGTACTGCGTCATTTGCCGGGAGCGGCTGAGAAAGGCGTCATTAATACAGCCGGTTTCCCGCCAAGATTGGACAGTGGACCCTCGCTGACACAAGATTTGTACAGCCCACTGTGACTGTGTTCGTAGCAAGTAAGCGGAGTGGGACTGTGCACTGGGAGAGTTTGCTTCGTGAGTGCTGTTCAGAAATCTGTGTTGGTGTACACTTTTATTTTGCCAGCCACTGCACATAGCTTTTTATGCTCGTGCTGTTTCTGCTACTTCCAGCCATCCTCAGGGAGCTAACATGCAACAGTCCACGCCGAAAGCTTGTAGGAGAAACGGTGCGAGCAAAAAAATATATGTGCAGCAGTTGGCAATATATATGTGCAGCACTTGGCAAAATAAAATGTGTATCGTTGAAAGAAGACGGCCAGGAAAATATGTAATATTAACCGTGTTAGTACGTTTAATGTGAGGTGTGTGTGTGTGTGCGTGCGTGCGTCTGGAATTTTGAATTTCAGTTTTATTCCTTACTTCCTTATTTCGTAATTTTACCTGTTGTTTTGTATGGGTGTGAAACTTGGTCTTTCACGCTGAGGGAGGAACAAAGACTGAGGGTGTTCGAGAATAGGGTGCTGAGGAGGATATTTGGGCCTAAGACGGACGAGGCGACAGGGGAGTGGAGAAGACTACATAACGAGGAACTTAATGACCTGCACTCATCACCAAATAATATTCGGGTAATCAAATCGAGAAGAATGTGATGGACGGGGAATGTAGCATGTATGGAGGAAAAGACAGATGCATACAGGATTTGGTGGGGAGACCTGACGGAAGGTGGCCACTTGGGAGACCCAGGCGTAGATGGGAGAATAATATTAAAATGGATCTTCAAGAAGTGGGTTGGGGCGTGGACTGGATTGAGCTGGCTGAGGATAGGGACAGGTGGCGGGCTGTTGTGAATGCGGTAATGAACCTTTGTGTACCATAAAATGCGAGGAATTTCTTGACTAGCTGAGAAACTGTTAGCTTCTCAAGAAATCGTCTGCTCCATGGAGTTAGTTAGTTTGTTTGTTTGTTTGTTTGTTTGTTTGTTTGTTTGTTTGTTTGTTTGTTTGTTCCCTTATTCGGTATTTCTAAATACACAGTATTGTCCGTTATGCACAAGACGAGAGCGTCTGTACAAGAAAGACGCGGTGATGGGTACAGCAGGAGAGACTTAAACAAAACGTCTCTTCAAGACGTAACTCAGAGTACTCACGGACAGGCAGTGTAGCGGCACAGCGCGGCACAAGGAAATTGCCAATGGAACACTGCCAGGTTCATATCGGGCCCCACTTGATGCATGCGGCCGGAAGCTGGTGCCAAAAGACGGAAGTGTTTGTCTTAGTGATCGTCGTTTATTGGCTGATCGCCCCGCAGTGCGCTAGTAACTGGAGCCCCAGCTGTGTCCGCTGACTGACAAGTGCATTCCGATAAACACAGCACGAGAGGACCAGTCAGAGCAACCCTTACGTCTTGCGAGGCATATACTGAAGTAGCTAGAATAGTGCAATGCACGGAGGTGTCGTTCGCCATGCTGTAGCGTGTTAAGTGGGAACTTCAAGTTATGTCTTTAAACAGCAACGATTCGACCGTTTGTGCAGCGGAGTGGCTTAGCACTACTTAAACCTGTAACTTACCGTTAGGTTCGGCAAGAATTTCGTATGAAACGTTGAAGAAAGCGTCGCGGTATGACCACATGCCGTTAAATTGCTTGGTTTGACGAAGAGACGCAAAGACCACCATCACTTGTTCGATTAATGGTTCTGGAAGCAACAGTTTCAAAAACGCTTTGCATCTTCTGAGACAAAGGATCATTTGAACTCCAGCATGTTTCGTCGGCGTATATGCCGCCATCATCAGGGGGAAATTACTGGTGCTTTGATATTTCTATTTGATAATTCGATAAAGTGCACGGTGTGAACAACACTTTGCAACATCTGAGAGGAATATTAATAAAGAAATCCCCTTTGATACGGGCCTGCCAAAGTTGGTCCCTGACTCATTGCACGTACGCCGGATTACACAGCCAGTACGCCACTGGCTGCTGTTGTTGCAGTGATGATAGTCAGGGAATTGCGCGCAGGGTCGCCCTTACAGCCACCGAGGCCAAAGAAGTGGTTCTAATTTTATTGTTCTCTTTTTTGTCCCGCGATTTTTCAGAATGGCCTGTCACAGGCACTGTAGTAGGATTAGACGCAGCGACGTCGACTGTAGGCCTTACAAAGCAGCCTCCAGTAAGTAAAGTCTCTGTGTCAAAAATAATGTAGCCTTAAGCCAGAATGTGTTCCGACGATATGTTGCAATAAGTAAGAGCATTAGGCTTATTTGGGTGTGGCGTCGTATTGATTGCGTGAAGTAAGCAGAACACCAAGGCAACTGGGGACATTACGCAGCTTCTAGTGGTAATTCTGTACCGAATTTTCGGGACAGTTTGATGGCATAAGGAAAATTTGAGCAGCAGAAAGAACGCTGCCGGGGTCACAAGACTTCTGAGGCGTTGAATAAAACGCTGTAGGGATGTCGGCTGGTGACAGAAGAGGAACACAGCTTTGGCTGACGACTGTTAAATTACTTTAAACGTGTCTCTGTGACGCCGTGCTCTCCTGCAATGTGCTGCATTGTAGCTTGGTAGTTAGATGCCGATGTTTCGGTGGAATATGCTGTTTCCAACTACAGGGTATTATATATCCAGCAAACTACACGGCGTTACTTCCCAGTAGCCAGGGGTGTTTGTATTTACGGCCGTCGGAAGAAAAACTTACAAGTTGTATTGTACTTCGGGCGTACCCGGGCGTCTTGCGTGAGTTGGATTCTATATCGACTGTCACAGTCTATGGCACACAACGCAAGATAGAGAACGTAAACAGACGTAGGCAGAAGCTGTAAAGATGGCCGCGACACTTTTATGAACGTCTGCGGTGCTAGGAGCATAATATCGACACGGTCTCTCATCCGTTGGCTAATGGATCCGCAGCGCATCCTTGCTCCACTTTTTGTTCTTTGTAGTTCTGCTTTCCTTTGTCAATGGCCAACGTCACCCTTTTTTTCCCTTCCTTTCTGTTATTGTCAAAGCTCTTGCAATCCACATTCCACGCTATTTATGATTTTTGAACAAAAATGTTCACTGGAATGCAAGACGGTTCTTTGAGTGTGTAACTTGGAGTGCAGTTAAGGAGAATAAGAGGCTGAGGGTGTTCGAGAATGGGGTGCTGGGGAGGTTATTTGGGCCTAAAGGCGTGCAAGTCACAGGGGACTGGAGACAATACCATCATGAGGAGATTCATAATTTGAACTGCTGAGCGAGTGTTGTTATGGTGACCAAGTGAAGGAGTGTGGGACTGGCTCAAGTATAGTACGAGATAAATGTATAGAGGGGCTCGGCGAAGGGAAACCCCACTTGGAATATAAAGACCTAGATGGGAGGACGCCATTAGAATGAGTCTTCAAAAGTAGAGGGAGGGATGCGCGTTGTTTCGTCTGGCTGAGGTCAGACGGAAGTAGCTTGCTGTTGTGAACGCGGTAATGAACCTTCGAATAATCCTTGGCTAGCTTAGACACTGTTAGCGTCTAAATAGTGGGCCTGTCTCATGGCCCAAATTACTTTAGGGTAGTAGTTAGGGGTGTTTTTTCAGTACTGGTGGTAAGAATCATTTCGCAGTCCTTCCCTCTTCTACATGCTCACAGCAGGTGTCGAGGTTGTTTATTTTCACTTGATCGCACTCAGACACACACCAGAGTCGGTAGGACTCCTCTGGACGAGGGATCGGCCCGTCGCAGAGACCTCTACCTGACAACACAAACACTGTAGAAGAGAAAAAATTGATGCCCCCGGTGGGATTCGAACCCACGATCCCAGCAAGCGCTCGGCCACAGACCGACGCCTTAGACCGCGTGGCCACTGGGATCGGCCCGTCGCAGAGACTTCTCTACCTGACAACACAAACACTGTACAAGACAAACATCCATGCCCACGGTGGGATTCGAACCCACGATCCCAGCACGCGCTAGGCCACAGACCGACGCCTTAGACCGCGCGGCCACTGGTAAGAACAGTCCGAGGAAATACGTCTCAAACGCCTCAGCTTTGACGTTCTCATAACACTGCCTGTGAAAGTTACCGTCCTCGTGTGGCTAACGCCGTGTAGTCTGATAGAAACTTACAGCAGTTTCGGAGCAACCTGCTGTAGATCCGGCGTCACATCTAAAAGGGCGGTACCGTCTGTATACGTGCTTGTGGTGTGGACTTCAGCCCTGCAGTGTGCGTCGCACTGCTGGTACCGTGCGAGTGACAGCAGTGCGTCTAAAGCAGCTGCGTTTGGTCGCTGTTGCATCTGAGAATGTTTAAGAAGAATTTCCACCACGTGCCGCTCGATGTTTCCATTTCTGCCGACCCCCTTGTGGTGAGGCGCCGGGACGAATTACATCCAGACGTGTTGCCCATTGTCTTGGAAGCGGTTGTGGTGTAATGCTTCTGTATCAGTCTTTCGTTCCAAGTGTCCTCACTTCACCACGTAAAATCCCGTGCTCTGGCCTTATTCAGTGCTAATTAGGCTTTGAAGCCCAGCGGTTACTGTACGTACCGCCAGGTTTAACATTCAGCAATTCTACGTTCTGCCCACACAGTGTGTTTATGTGTTTTGTGTGGATCTCAGAACAAACAGCGATTATTTCCCTATACAGCATTAACTGACTGGTTTTTATAACCGAAGCGGAGAGTGTTTACTGCGCGGTACGCACTGAGTCCTTATATAAAACAGATTACGTTTAGAGTATAAAGGTTCAAACTCTTCTGTTGGTGCTAGGAAGAACAGACCCCTCCTAGTCACTGTTTATTTATGAAAGTCACACCGTGCAGCCTCATGGAAATGTACCAACGGTTTGAAAATAATTACATCCTCCATCTTCATTACAGAAGGGTCAGCCCCACGTACGCCAAAGATAGGTATAGTAGGTGCCTCAGAAACGTCAGTAAATTTCTAGTATAGCACACGGCGTCACATGCGAGAAGAATTTCTTTCCATAACCACCGCCTTGCGAATTTCAAATCGCGCTACGCAGCTCGTGGGCTCGGCTGCCGTAGCCTGTGTCGTTCTTGCGATCCTGACAGTCAATTATGCACCGACTGCACCGACCTGTGTTCCCAGGAGCCTGGACAGACACTACGCATTCGTAACAACTCCGTATTAGACGTAATTAACTGTTATCCTCTGTATTCGTACACTCGCTCAATGGCAGGCATTATCCACCTGTTCGGGTAGTGTTGGTTGTGTCACAATTCAAGACGATGTAACGCATACAGTTTGCGTTTAGAAACAGGCTTGCCCATTACTGTGGTTACCCTTTTCACATTAAAGCTGAATAGATGCGCATGGACAATGGATGTGCCAGGCTTCTGTTTACTTGGTTCATTAAACAAACATGGCATCATCCCTGTGTATAACGGTTTGTGTGTCCCTCTCCCTGTGTCCCTGTTGCTGTAGTATGCAAACAAATGCTTTGTCAATTAAGGATTTACCTCAATTATTGGTTTTCAATATTTTCTTTTCCAAAAAGAGGATAATACTGCCGTAACGTTTCGACTTTTTGTGTGTCGACACGAAGTAATGCTCCCGATGTTACAGGTCGGTAAGTCATGGCTGCGGTGTGAAGTGGAGCGATTTATAACACAGGACAGTGTTATTGTTTAGCAAATCCGCTGAAATTGTGTCTACGTTCAAATATTTAGGAACGAAGTAGCAGTGAATAGACCTGCTGGGGGAGATGTGCGTTCATCAACCTGTGTTAAAGGAGACGCAGTTCGTCTGGAGTGCAATAACCTTTTAAAGCCTAGCGGTAACTTTACGTACCACCAGGTTTAACATTAAAAAATTCTACGTGGTGCCCACATTGCGTTTATGTGTTTTGTACGGATCTCAGAACAAACAGCAACTTTTGCCTTATAAAACATTAAGAGACTGGTTTTTATAACCGAGGTGGAGAGTGGTTACAGCGCGGTACGCACTGAGTCCTTATATAAAACAGATACGCTTCGTCTTTAGTGGGTTAAAAAATTCTACGTGGTGCCCACATTGCGTTTATGTGTTTTGTACGGATCTCAGAACAAACAGCAACTTTTGCCTTATAAAACATTAAGAAACTGGTTTTTATAACCGAAGTGGAGAGTGTTTACAGCGCGGTACGCACTGAGTCCTTATATAAAACAAGATACGGTTCGTCTTTAAAGGGTTAATAGCGTCGCCTGCTGTAGGTGTGCCGCGTTGCCAAAGGCAGCATTTCCTTCGTCGTCAGGGTCAAGCCGTGCAAGGAGTCTTCTTGGACTGTAGGAGATGAAGGCAGAGCGTCGGTAGCTGTTTACCAGTCGGTACGTGTTCACCTGCCGAGAGGACTTCAATTTCTAATATCTCAAAGTACTGCAGCTGCCTCAGTATGGCTGCGGCTTGTGGCCGAAACATGTTGCGGCGTCAGGACTATGTACTGTGCAGTTTGAAATAAATCTGTGTATACAAGACAGTTGCGCAGACGTAGTATAATATTAAAAAAATAGTAAGTTGGTCATAAAACTCGGTACCAGTCTACCACACTACACGGCGTCATGCACCGCAATACAGTAATGTGCGTCACACCTCAGTAGCCCAGTGATGTTTCAAGCCCGTGTGTTTCCAAACCTCTGCTTTGCGGTGTTCGACGTTGTTTTGCACGCACTTCCTGCCAGCAAACCCACGGAGTGTGTTTATTGCGCTAATGCGTTCTGTAATTGTTAGCGGGCTGTAATTGCGGTCTGACGTCTTCTGTTAGAACCAGAGATCGGAAAGCCGCCACACGGCAGTCGGTAAAGTCCCACTAATAACGTAGCCCTTCGTGCTGCCAGTCGCTGAGTGGGAATTATGTTGTGCTTGCTAGGAGATACACTGACTTCAGCTGTTCAAGTCGAGTGTCTAATTGGCACTGTGATATTCAGTGACACGGAAACACCACAGTGGGGTGCAAACTGTACTGCAGTAACGCGTCGGGTACAACTGAGTGCTCACGGGTTTCTGTTTTCAGAATTCTGAAAACAATAAAAATTTAGTCAAGTTACTGTAGCAACTATGATGCGTCGTAATAACCCACAGAAATATACAGCCTTAAAATATTAAAAATGTAGTCGCGACTAACTGTATTTGTTTGCAGTTCGGTTTGTTTGTTCGTTCGTTCGTTCGTTCGTTTGTTCGTTCGTTCTTTCCTTCATTTGTTGCCACTGCGGGATGTTTGTCGTGCAGAGGCACTGTCTTCCCATGTTGCTGACAGTGACCTTGTGAAGGCCAACAACAGTACCCGCTCTAGAAGCACAGTTGCGAGATAGTGTGCGGTGGGATTCAGATACAAATAATACCATTCGGATATCCGTTTCGTTTCGCAGTCCGTCCCTCTTCTACCTACCTGTTCACAGCAGGTGTAGAGGGTTTTTTATTTTCACTTGATCACACTCAGACACACACCACAGTCGGTAGGACTCCTCTGGACGAGGGATCGGCCCGTCGCAGAGACCTCTACCTGACAACACAAACACTGTACAAGAGAGAAACATTCATGCCCCCGGTGGGGTTCGAACCCACGATCCCAGCAAGCGTTCGGCCTTAGGTCGCGCGGCCGGCCAGTGGGTGGGAGCGGCCCATCTGGATATCCACCAGTCATAAAAATGAAAAAAGACGGAAACAAACAGATTGCTGTGTACCAGCACCAAGCGTAAGCATCAGCGGGTAAGTGGCGCGTCACTGGGAAAAAATCAATTGAAATCTCCCTGGAAGACAATTAAAAAACTCGACAATCTCCACTTCTGGTATTACTTAATTTTGTGTCACTGTGTCACAGGTTTCAATAATTTTAAGATCTGTTGCCGTTGAGCGGCGTGTATTTTGGAGTGACCAGCCGACGGAGAACTCAGTGTACGTACATGTACGTCGACATGGAAATGAATTAAATGACCTGAAGATTACCTAATCATGGTCGAAACATGTTGCTGCATGATTTGATCTGTTAGCAACACCAACACATACTTGCTTTAACAGTAATGAAGTACCGCTCCATAATGTCATACCAACACAGCGGGACAGCTGAGGTAAGGTCGCTGAGGGTAGATGTTCGGCAGAAACTTGTCGACGCAGCCTGGTTAGGCAGTTTGTCACCAAGTTTGTTTGTAGGTTGGTGTGTGCGTGTTCTGAACAGGTGCGAGAAGTGAGCTTATTAGCGGGAGGTCATGTCTGTGTGTTGACGTGTTTGATTCTGTTCTGAAGTTGCTGTACGGACTTCCATTAAATTCGACTCTTGGACAGGTCAGCCTTTTCGGGCATATTTAATTTTGGTGTAAATCAAACTTTCTTCAAATGGACTCTCCGCACAGAACGTGTGACTGCGATATAAAATCTGTAAGGTGCAAAGCCCCAAAAGCGTATTTCAAATATTTGTCGACTTAGTGGGTTCATGTACTCTTCTCGGGCTGATAGCCCTGTCAGTTGTTTAGAAACCTTCGACGTTTCAGAGACACACTCCGTGTCCATCCTCAGGGAAAGTGATCCAGATCACTTTCCCTGAGGATGGACACGGAGTGTGTCTCTGAAACGTCGCGTGTGCCAGGTCACTTTCGCTGAGCATGGAGACGGAGTGTGCCTCTGAAACGTCGCCTGTGCCAGGTCACTTTCGCTGAGGATCAGACGGAGCGTGCCTCTGAAACGTCGGAGATTTTAAAACAATTGACACGACTATCAGCCCGAGAAGAGTGCACACACGTTTGTCGCCGTGAGGGCCTCAACACATCCATGACGCACTGGGTGTGTAGTAGCTGACAAGTGGAAGTAAGTTCCGGCTGCATGCAGCGTGGTGTCCGTATTGCAGCTGCTGTACCAACTGTAGACGTCTGGCTGGAAGGAATTACACCGCCCAAGTCAATTCCTCTGCTCTCTGGCGTTAGTTATTAGTGTACAGCGGTCCGGCAGCACAGCACAGTAGACTCAAGCTTATCCGATTAGGTACCGTCAGTACGGCGCCCTGCGTTCACAATTATTCTTGTGGGAATGTAGGGAAGGCTTCAGTCCCTGAAAATTGCGGGTGATATTCTGGTTTTGGTACTGTGAGAACGAACTGACACCTTCTGTCGTTAACTGTGTACTTTAAACATGTTAGGAAATATTTACGAACTAAAGTAAAAGACGGTAGCAAAGAATAACAACGGATGTTGTGATGAGTCGGTGTTTGTAGCGTGCCACTGTACCGTAAAGTGGCCGCGCGGTCTAAGGTTTAGGTCTGCGGCCGAGCGCTTGCTGGGATCTTGGGTTCGAATCCCACCGGGGGCATGGATGTTTGTCTTGTACAGTGTTTGTGTTGTTAGGTAGATGTCTCTGCGACGGGCCGATCCCTCGTCTAGAGGAGTCCTACCTACTGTGGTGTGTGTCTGAGTGTGATCAAGTGAAAATAAACAGCCTCGACACCTGCTGTGAGCAGGTAGAAGAGGTTAGGGCTACGAAACTGTGCCGTAAATATTTCTCAGACAGCAGAATCGCTCAGTGCGTGCTGTCCTTATCTCGACTTCAGTACGGTACGGTATGTAAATATCTTCGCAGAAATTTGTAATTTATTGGCGCACGTATTCCGAAATGTGTGATCTAGAGTCTCCGTCAAGGGCTGTAATGGGGGGGGGGGGGGGGGCGGTCTCAATGAAATAATTAGGGGAAGGCGGTACAGTTTCAATTGTTTAACATGAAACATGTTTTATTGCGTAAAATACGCAAGCAAGAATAAATATGCGCGCTGATACGTATTCTGTGTACCTTGATGAATGTGTGAAATTAATTTCGCTTGAAAATATTTAATATTGTAATTATTGAAAACAAAAGGACGCCTTAAAATTGATCGCAAATGTGCCTCAATACTGCCACTCGCTGGTGTGATTATGATCGCTGGGATCTACCCCAAAGCAAGTGGTTCTTCCGTTTCGCACCTTTGCACATTTATGGCACCAGGCACTGCGAACGTATCTGGCAAGAAATCCATTCACGGTGTCGTTTCGCAGCTTCATCTCCTTACTACTTAAGAAGTAAGCACTGCGCTTGTCTGCTTCTGCTTGCTGGTGATTTGTTTGTGACAGCGAGTCTGTTTTCTGCCGTTGTGCTTGTGACTTTGCGTTGATTACTGCTTTATGTGCGTTGGGTGTTGGTGAAGGCATTCCTCGCTTCGCATTTCCTCCAGACGTTATTTTGAAGCCAAATGCATCAGAGAGTTAGGACGGTGCTGTCAGAACTTATGGCACGCAGTTAACAGTTCTAAACGCAGCCAAACGTGGGCGCTGGAACTCAACTCAAGAGCTGTTTATGAATGAATATTCCGCTGTTTTCTTTTTCATGCTAGCACCTACTCAGGTGCAAGTGTAGGACGCTCCGCGCTTCAAGTCGTCCCGACGCCTAGCGTATTAAGTTCACATTGCGGAGCAGTTGTCTGGAAACGTTCCGTCTACTGACTTGCCCAGTGGCGAATGGTGTATGAACTGAAGTCTGTTAGCCGTCTTATAAAGTGGAATTTGCACTGTGTGAGCTATTTTCGATTCGGCTGCAGGAATATTATGAGCGACGCTTTCTCTCGCTGTTCCACTGCAGTTCCACAAACATAATGCGAGTTACGTTGTTTTTGGCCAAAATACTTGACATGCGTAAAGCTTTGAAGTTCGGAATGCAGTTCAATACTAGGAGGGTACTTTAAGAGCGCACTTAGTTCTACCGACAGATCCTCTACAAAGTGAGACTACAGGGGCGCTTCAACTGTTGCTCTGTTGCTGGCTCAGTTGGTCGTTGGTTAGTTTCTGTATGGTATAAAGACTCAGATTCGTGTAAATTGCATAAACGTAATTGCTGCTTCACAGATGGCGCCGTCCTGCTCTCATACGTTAATCAGCGGTTAATGTTTGCAGTAAGTGGTGTGGCTAATTACCACTCGTGTTTAAACGGAGAATTGACACGTATTCATAACAATTTAAGTTACCATGCGTAATGGGGAAGCGCTGCGTAGAGTCAAGGAAGAAAGGAAAGTCCTACGTACAATAAAAAGAAGGAGGAAGGGTAGTTGGATTGGTCACATCTCGCGTAAGAACTGCTTTCTAAAACATGCTAATGATGGAAAGACAGAGGGAAGGATCGAAGTGACAGGAAGGCGAAGAAGAAGACGTAAGCAGCTAGCGGATGACCTTAAGGAAGCGAAAGGTTACTGGGAGTTGAAAGAGGAAGCACTAGATCGTACTGTGTGGAGAACTTGCTTTTGATAGAAGCTATGGGCCTGTCGTAAGACAGAATGAATGAATGAATGAATGAATGAATGAATGAATGAATGAATAAATGAATGAATGAATAAAAGAATGAATAAATGAATGAATATAATGACAACAGAGCTGTTACTGTAGTGTTACAGTAAGGAAACAAAGGTCCTCTGGCTATTAAAAGTATTAATTAAAAATTATACATTGGTACGTCTGAACTAACCGCAAGTTTGATTCGACTGTTACGGCTTGGCCAGAGACAAACATGTCCATCATGAGCAGACGCGTGTCCAGGTTAAAGGTATAAACAACTGTGGCCTGCAGTTTCGGTTTGTCTGTGACGTGAAGGCGTGACGTGTGTTACTACGTACATACTGTTTACTAGTCACTACTTGCCAGTGTGCGGCATAGTATCCCAGGACAGTGCCTTCATCAGCACCGTTGTGAGACGCTAAGACCTCGCATCACAGTGGCGTGCCTTTGTACCCTGTGGTTACCTTGCAGCAAGTACATGCACGTGGCCTCGCTTGGTACGCAAGGCGCACTTGCCGAAAATTGAGGTTCTCATGGCGTTTACTATGAGGATGCCTTCTCGGATGTGAGGTTCGAAATACACGGCGTCACATCCCGCACAGATATTTTCTTCAAGGATATGCTTTGCATTCGCGTACTTTTGCTACATGAAGCAAAAAAAAAAGCAGTCGCAGTCGCTTAACGGCGTCTGCTGTGAGACAAAATATATTTCCGGGTTCGTTTCTTCAGGCGCATTAAGTTGTATAAATGTGTGCGTCAGTGGAACAAATATCTCCAGCCGCAGTACGTGTTTGTTTGCGTGGAGTATGTTTGTACCAACACACGCAGTTTTACTACTGCGTATTGTTACAGTGTGGGACAATAGCTTATTTTTTAACTCTACGAAGCGTGGACAAGCACTGGGGAGACTGGCCAGGTTTCTGGCTAGGTGAGTCAGTTTCTGGCTAGTTGAGTCAGTTTTCAAGCAAAGAACTCTCCACGGCCTCAGCAATATTCATTACCCCCAATTTTTGCGGGAAGTGTCCATTAATTGACGTGAAGTGGTGAGAGTTGTGACCGTGTGTAAGTGTAATGTAGTTTCTTTGCTCTGAAACACACATTTTTCCTGTTGTTGCAGTGTACTTCTCAAGGTTTTTGATATGCCTCAGCTTGCAATGTAACTAAGTTCTGTAGGTGTTTGTGTAGGATAGGTTGGCATAGTGGCAACGCTATGTACTTGTTTTGAAAGGTACCTAGTTAACATTTGGGTCAGAAACCAGCTATTGTCACTGAATGATTCGCGATTTTTCTCAGCCCCTTCTGATATATTCCGGAAGAGCACCGCCACTTTGCCACGAGCTCTTCCTTGCAAATACCTTACAAATCTTCGTTCGTCTATAGTTCGACATAATGTGGTGTCCGACACTGACAGTATCGTTAAGTGGCCTGTCAGCAAATTCTTGCTAATTGCGTTCAGATGCGAGTAATATTCCCTCATGAGCTGTAAAAGCGACTCTCGTGTTTCTAGCACGAAACGTCCTCAATCGGTCTGCCAAGTGAAACACCTGCTGGCATGACTTAATCCTCTACAAACACATTATAATTACCGGTGTACAAACGCGCCTTATTTGCTGTAATAATTATTCAGGTTTGTTAACTCCGCTGCACCTTCCTTTCTAAATTTGCGTGTTTCATTTGTGCGTGAAGTCCCTGTCTACAGCGTAAGGAGAAACATAAGAAAGACAGAGAGATGGATAGCATGAATCAACGGCATTGAGAATCAAAGTTGGCTCTTACCGAAAACGTGTACAGAATATTTTGTTTATACTGGCATTGTAACAAACAAAAAGTCGCCAGAATTCAGGGAAGAATAAAACAATAATGATTTGTCTGAAACTGCAATGGAACCTTGAAGAAGGTGGGGTTGTGTAAGGTGAAACTTCCGTTTAGAGGCTTTGTGAAAGGGACGCAAAATAGCGGTAATTACAACCAGCCTCAAATTCCGAACTCCACGTATGTGCAACTTGCCGTGGAGAAGTTCAAAGGTTACTCCACTACGATCAGCGTTGGTGTGCAGCAGAAATGTGTAAATGCTACGGGGCATGCGAATTGGAGCTTCCCATTGTAGCTGTGCCAAGCATTGAGTTGTAATTGGGCCCTGTGTTCTGGGTGACTACGTAGAGGGCCCTTGTGTGCGCCACGTGTAGAGACAGAATGTGAGAATAAAGGCAAACGAAGTAAACTGACTGACTGAAGAAGTCAGTGGAGCAGAGCACTTCATAGAAATGAACAGTTCCTCAGCTAGGCACATTCCCCTGCAGTTCATTGTACACGAAGAGTCGTTACGAAATATCTACTAGCGCCTTTCATAGGCCAGTTAATTCAGTTCCCACCCTTACAGCCCATTTCATTAAGTTCCATTTTATGATACGTGACGCGTCTGTTTCTTAATCTCGCAGTTTGTTTCATTCATTCATTCATTCATTCATTCATTCATTCATTCTTTCCGCAGTCTGCCTTATGACAGGTCCATAGACTCCTCCAAAGCGAGTTCTCCACACAGTGCGATCTAGTGCTTCCTCTTTCTATTTCCAGTACCTCTCTTTTCCTTAAGGTCATCCAGCGGCTGCTTATTTCTTCTTCCTCGTATTGCCGTCACTATCTCCTTCCTTCAATAACGTGTTTCAGAGGGCAGTTCCTACGCAAGATGTGACAAATCCAGTTAGCCTTCCTTCCTTCCTTTTATTGTATGCACGATATTCCTGTCCCCCTTGACTCTATGTAACACTTCTCCATTTCTCACACGGTCGGGCCAACTGATCTTCGCCATTCTCCTCCAGCATCGCGTTTCAAAACCTCACAGGTATTTCTGATCTACTTCCCGAAGTGCCCAGTTTTCAGCACCATCAAAAGCTGTGTTCCCAGTGTATCGCTTCACTAGTTTCTCCACAAATTTATGTCGAACTTGCTGCTGAGAAGATTCTCGTTCTTGTTGAATGCTGATTTTGCCATGACAATCGTGGATTTAATTCCACGTGTACATCTTCCACCAAGTGTACATTTTGCACCACGTGTACATCTTGCACCACGTGTTACCGTGCTGGCCAGATAGTTAAAACATTCCACACTCTCCAGCTGTTTCTGATCAATCGTAACCTGAACTGTGGATGTTTGCTTTAGTTTTCTCATTACCCTAATTTGTTTGCACACTCGTTTCCACTCCGCAGCATCTTCTAGTTTCAATTAGCCTCTCAATCATACCCTGTAGCATCGGTTCTTTCTTAGCCAGTAGCACTCGGTCCTCTGCATATTTTCTTTGATTATTTCCCTAAATTAGTGTTTTATTCTTGTAAGTTAAGTGGCAATTCTTAGTGCATTCTTGGCGGACATTAAGTTCCAAAGACGTGTGACAGTTATCTTGTGTTATGATGCAGCAGTGTCCGCTGGATATGTTATCCTCACGCTGAAGTCCTCTTGGTTCTCACAGGTTACAGTCCTGTACGTGTCAGCAAACATTTGGGAGTAATGTGCTGCCTTAGCTTCCCGCTCGTCGACCCTGAAGATGAAGGCGACCTGTTCTGCCTAAGTCGCAGTATGCACTTTCAAAGGTACCAGGCGTTACCACCCTGTAATGTCTGTCATTGCCTCGCAAGCCTCTGTCCTGAAGGCGAAAGCAGAAGTGCTATAGAATTTCTACTCCGGAAAATGTACACCGTCCGCGGCCCACAGTTAGTATTATCTATATCAACGCGTGTATAAATAGTGCATGAAGCAGCCCTGTGAAGTGTGCTGAAGCGTTTACTTCACCGGCAGCCTCTGCTTCATCGTTATTTCGTGTTGCTTAGCGCAGTGCTACATTTATACGCACAGTGCTATATTTATACGCACAGTGCTATATTTATACGCACAGTGCTGTATGTGTACGCACAGTGCTATATTTATACGCACAGTGCTATATGTATACGCACAGTGCTATATTTATACGCACAGTGCTATATTTATACGCACAGTGCTGTATTTATACGCACAGTGCTATATGTATACGCACAGTGCTATATTTATATGCACAGTGCTGTATGTATACGCACAGTGCTATATTTATACGCACAGTGCTATATGTATACGCACAGTGCTATATTTATAAGCACAGTGCTGTATGTATACGCACAGTGCTGTATGTATACGCACAGTGCTATATTCATAAGCACAGTGCTGTATGTATACGCACAGTGCTATATTTATACGCACAGTGCTATATTTATACGCACAGTGCTATATTTATAAGCACAGTGCTGTATGTATACGCACAGTGCTATATTTATACGCACAGTGCCACGTGCACAAATATTTGGTACTTTTACATTTGCCCAAAATTTCTGATTCTTCCTCATGTTTTCAGAATACCTTAGTGTTGAATCACATGAGATTTGCGGTTCTCACGTGAGTGAGTGTGAATATCATATGGTGTGATTTTGACGTGATGCCGTGTAGTATGTACACATGTCTGTGTCTACAGAACGGAAGGTTGTAGTGTTGTTGCAAATATGCCTTGCATTCAGCGTCGAAAATAAAATCGAAAAACTGTAGTCGTAATGGCTGATGACGGAGGCAGGAGATTCGTCTGATAGGATGGTGCAGCCCACCAAACTTCACGGTGTCACGCCTAAGAAGACAGCAGTTTTTATAATCGCCTCTACAAGAATGTAAAACCTTGCGTAGTGTCGTGTTTTCTCTTTTCTGAAGATTCCAAACATAGATTTTGTTATACGAAACTAATAAATTCATCACAGATTTGAGTTTATAGCCAGACTGTTTGAACTCGCTGCTTGACTTACACAGGTGCATTACGCCCGTGTCTGTTACGGAATGAGTTGGAAGCAGATAATGAAAGCAACTTGGAAGTAACGAACGAAGGTTGATAAAGGTGAGTGGTACAAGACAGTGGGAAGCCCAGGAGCTGCGCGGTTTGCGGAGGGAAAAGTTCGTTCTTGTTGCGGCGAAAAAGCAAGAAGTTGCGAAACTTGAGAGAAGGATCACATGTTTTATTCGTCCTGCGGCTGGGGAAGCAGTTGAGAGGAAGACAGTGTAAATGTGTGGTGCGAGCGAAGGAGTGCACTTAGAGAGTAGGACCGTAGGACGTTCTTAGGAATATGGTTGAGGGAACATTTTGATAACTTGGAACAGCACATGCAGAGGCGGCCTTTACCGTTGCCAACAAATCTCGTAAGGGAGTACGAATACGACACACACAAAGTAACGTATGGCCGTGCCATGGCTCAGGCGGTTAGCCGCCGGCCTCTCACCGCGGAGGCCCGGGTTCGATCCCGGGTCAGTCCATGTGGGATTTGTCGTGGACAAAGTGGCACTGGGACAGGTTTTCTCCTGTCAATTTCATTCCACCGGTGCTCCATTATAGGAAAAGGACAAAAAATAATAATCATCATCATCTTCATCACAGGATTGCACAATGAGCCTCAAGGCTGCGGTGCGTTCGTAGTGTCTGCTGCGGGGCCCTTCACCACTAAAAAAATCAAAAATAAAACGTATTCAACGATGTGAAGGGTGTGACTTGTCTAAGTAATGTATAAAGCTCACATCCGACCTTACAATAAACACATTCCTTCTAGCAAGCTCTTCCGAAACTTAGACGACTAACCCTCATCACCAGCTCTGTGGAGACCTCAAATGATACGTGGTGTCTGGGTTTCAAAGAGCAGCCAGTGAATGCTGCCTGTGTACGTACGCACCGTCAGTGCGTGGACAAAACGCAGATTTCTTGAATGTCAGAGCAGGTGGTTGGGATGAACGCTGAGAAGGTGCACAGTGGTAGCTACATGTAGCAACTGTTTCAACCTTAGCAGACCCTGCATCTTTCCCACGCAGCATAATGTTTGTGTGTGCCATGTGGGTCGCATACCGAACGGCAGTTATTTCCCTGAACAGCAGCAAACGGTTGGCCTGTGTGATGCAGACGCGACGTTTATTGTACGACCCGAGTCTGTATTTCAAACGAGTTTCAAACTCTGTGCGCCTGTACAGTCCTGTACTGTTAACTCAATAGTACAGAGACCTACTGACAAGGTCATAGTCGCTGGGCTAATCGACAAATTCTCCACAGTTTATGAAACCCGAAGGTTCAATACCGTTTTCACAAAAGCCGGTTACTTTTTCGTATCCTAAGGCAGATGAATTCAGTGCAGAGTCTTCTGTCCCGTGTTTTAAACGTAGAATTTATTATTGTATTCCAATCTACGCTCTTGTTTTCAAGTGACGCTTTCCTTTATTGTGTATCTACCAAACCCAACACGTACGTATCTTTTCTTCCACTCCCGCACATTTCCCACCCATATAACTCCACTTTATTCCTCCATCCGAGCGATATTTGGCGAGGAATACAAACTGTGCAGCTCGTCGTTATGCAGTTCTCTCCACTCACCTGATATTTCTTTCCTCTTAGGCCAATAGACTGTTCTCAGCACATCGTTCTCACGCCCTGTGTTCATTTACTGGCCAATAGACTGTTGTCACCACTTCGTTCTCACGCTCAGCGTTCATTTACCGGGCAATAGACTGCCCTCAGCACTTCGTTCTCACGCCCTGTGTTCATTTACTTGCCAATAGACTGTCCTCAGCACGTCGTTCTCACGCCCTGTGTCCATTTACTGGCCAATAGACTGTTGTCAGCACTTCGTTCTCACGCTCTGCGTTCATTTACTGGGCAATAGACTGTCCTCAGCACGTCGATCTCACGCCCTGTGTTCATTTACTGGACAATAGACTATTCTCAGCACGTCATTCTCACGCCCTGTGTTCATTTACTGGCCAATAGACTGTTGTCAGCACTTCGTTCTCACGCTCTGCGTTCATTTACTGGCCAATAGACTGTCCTCAGCACGTCGTTCTCACGCTCTGTGTTCATTTACTGGCCAATAGACTGTCCTGAGCACGTCGTTCCCACGCCCTGTGTTCTTTTACTGGGCAATAGACTACCCTCAGCACGTCGTTCTAACGTTCCACGTTCATTTACTGGCCAATAGACTGTCCTCAGCACGTCGTTCCCACGCCCTATGTTCTTTTACTGGGCAATAGACTACCATCAGCACGTCGTTCTAACGCTCTACGTTCATTTGCTGGCCAATAGACTGTCCTCAGCACGTCGTTCTCAAGATCTGTGTTCTTTTACTGGGCAATAGACTGTCCTCAGCACGTCGTTCTCACAATCTGTGTTCTCTTACTGGGCAGTAGACTGTCCTTAGCACGTCGCTCTCACACCCTCTGTTCATTTACTGGCCAATAGACTGTCCTCAGCACGTCGTTCCCACGCTCTGTGTTCATTTACTGGCTCATAGACTGTCCTGTCTTCAGCACGTCGTTCTCACGCTCTGTGTTCATTTACTGGCCAATTGACTGTCCTCAGCACGTCGTTCTCACACCCTGTGTTCATGTACTGGCCAAAAGACTTTCCTCAGGACGTCGTTCTCACAACCTGTGTTCATTTACTGGCCAATAGACTGTCCTCAGCACGTCGTTCTCACACCCTGTGTTCATTTAGTGGCCAATAGACTGTCCTCAGCACGTCGTTCTAACGCTCTATGTTCATTTACTGGCCAATAGACTGTCCTCAGCATGTCGTTCTCACGCTCTGTCTTCATTTACTGGCCAATAGACTGTCCTCAGCACGTCGTTCTCACGCTCTGTGTTCATTTACTGGCCAATAGACTGTCCTGTCCTCAGCACATCGTTCTAACGCTCTGTGTTCATTTACTGGCCAATAGACTGTCCTCAGCACGTCGTTCTCACACCCTGTGTTCATTTACTGGCCAATAGACTGTCCTCAGCACGTCGTTCCCACATCCTGTGTTCATTTACTGGCCAATAGACTGTCCTCAGCACGTCGTTCTAACGCTCCGTGTTCATTTACTGGCCAATGGACTGTCCTCAGCACGTCGTTCTCACGCCCTGTGTTCATTTACTGGCCAATAGACTGTCGTCAGCACGTCGTTCTAACACTCTGTGTTCATTTACTGGCCAATAGACTGTCCTCAGCACGTCGTTCTCACGCTCTGTGTTCATTTACTGGCTAATAGACTGTCCTGTCCTCAGCACGTCGTTCTCCCGCTCTGTGTTCATTTACTGGCCAATACCAGCAGGTTTCAGTGTTGTGCTCTTCGGTACATTCTTTCGTGTAATGCCGCGATTTGTTCAATAGTACGAAAGCGAACATTCGCCATGTGTTGTCCCGAATTGTGTGATGCCAGTTTCACAACGGTACAAATTGGAAGGTAAATTTGTGTTTTATTCTTCACATTTTGGATAGCAGACGGGAAGACAAAATGCTGTGAAATGTTTTTACCAAATCCAGTCTGAAAGTCATGCATGAACTGGACATGGCACCAACTAATTATGTTCAGGAAATTTGAACAGCAGAAGCAAGTCCGTGTGTGAAATCGTGTCTGTAAATAAAGGGAACTATTCAATACATCCAATATTTGAAAACTTGTCTGGTTGATTCATAGCATGACGCCTGTTTTTTAAATTCAATAAAAACTGTATTGGTTGGTAGCTCTAGCCAAGCGAAAGCATCACGTATAGGTGACGTGTATAGAGCTGTGTTTTGGAACGTACTCAACTTACATAGCTTAGAAGTATGCAGCATACTGCCAGAGTTTTGTGTACCGCTTAGCATTCCTATTGCTTTGCAGGCAGCAGCCTACACTTCCAGCTCCCTGTGGAACACGAAACAACATTAATTCACCAGAAGCTCTTCTCTTAAGCTGAACATTATGGTGGAGAAGCCAGCTGCAGGTGTCGCCGTATGTTCTTCAGGCAGATTGAAATGTGTCGGTTGTTCTCTTGTCTCTCGCCACACGCCACACCTACATATGGATTTTACACAAACGTATGTAGCGAGTACAGATGTTTAACCCTTAAAGAAGAAATGCATTCTAATATAAAGACTCAGGGCGTACCGCGCAGTAAACACTCTCCACTTCAGCTTAACAAACCAATCATTTGATGACGTGTAAGGCAAAAGTTGCAGATTGTTCCCAGATAAGTACAAAACACATAAACGCAATGCGGGCACCATGTAGAATTTTTTAATGTTAAGCCTTGTGGTACGTAAAGTTACCGCTAGGCTTTAAAAGGTTAAAAGGAAGGTTGGAAAATTTAGGTGGGCTGAAGAATGATGGTAGTAGGCTTGAGCTGTGGATTTGCTGTAAGAAAGGGGAAACAACAAAATGAGAAGCTGAAAGCAGGGAAGTTGCTCATTCTGGACCCACTGTCCTTACTAAAAAGGGAATAAAATTTTCAAACGGAGCACCACGTGACGTGGAACGCCGACTGGACGGCCTTTCATGCGCCGGTTCTTACAACAGCCTAACAGGCAAAACTGATACCGAATTTCACCGAAATCCGACAATAAAACTGGAAAATGTGGATACAAACTCATTTACTGTCCTAAGAAAAGAATGACTTTAAAATGCACTGAGCTTCAGCGAACTCACAGTTGCTGAATAACGTCATGTGAAAGTCGCCTGTACTGAATTTTACACAAATCGGTCAAGAAATGTGGAAACTGCGGGTGGAAATGTATGCACTCCCTTAAGTAACGCGTGACTGTCAGTGAGCCGGTTTGCACGAAACTCACGTGACTCAACAACTTCTTCGAAAAGTAGCCATTTGAGTTTTGCTACTGCTATACAAGTTGGACAATATTACAACATAAAATTTCTCTCCTGCGTGAAAAATTCCTGTACCGAATTTCATGAAAATCTGACAAACGTTTCAGTCTCCGACAGTGGCTCACAGACAGACTGGAAGAAGGGCAGGTCTGTTCGCTACATAAGGCGTTCTTTTTTGTTTACTAAAGAACACCAAAACCTGGACTTGCAAGATGTATGTGTGTCCCCATTTAACCTTGGAATCAGCTGTCCGATTTGCACCAAGTGTGGTATAAACGTCACACCATTCGATATCGCCCGATCATCGCGCTTTATAGATTTCCGTAATTACTAATAAGTGTGCAGAAAATGCGCGAACTTCTGGGGTGGGAGTGATATTAGTGCGATTTACTTTATGGCGAAATATAAAACGGATGTTAGATTTGTGTACTTTGTGTGGCGCAGTTTGAAATGTGTAAGTCGATCCAGAGTGATAATCACGTAATAATTTGAAAGGAGGTGGACTTGGCCTGTCTGGAAGTGGCGTCTCGGTGTTCGGCTTTAGAGAATGTGGAAAACAACTTAACTCAGGAAAGGCTTTATCAAGACAGGTGGTCGAACTGGGCACCAATCAAGTGCCGGTCCAAAGAGTTTCTACTACACGCCCGTGATCGATTTTTATGTATCGCTTGGCACTTACAGCAAGTTCCATTACGTCCATGTGAGATTTACACTGCAGTTGGCTGACGGAGGAATTCGCTGTAACAAATGGCGTGACAACCACTGTAGCGTAAGCGCGGTGAAGATCGCTTCAGCGTCGCCAGTGTGACAGCTCGGATCCGTCTGTAATGATGTTGTCTGAATGCCAGCGGGGTGGGACTCCCCTCACTGACCGACAGTGGCGTACGTGTAGAGTGGGTTCAGGATTTAACCTCTTCAAAAGCAGTGTTACTTGCATTTATGACAATTTTAATCTTCAGTCTCCGAAGAAGGAGGCAGCACGATTCCCCGAAAGTTTCGTCCCTACCTACCAAACCATACGAGGTCACATCCTAGAAGACCATAATTGTAATTAATTAACAACTTGAATGGAAGCGTAGAAGACAGGCGCCATTAAACCCTTTAAAGACGAAGCGTATCTGTTTTATATAAGGACTCAGTGCGTACCGCGCTGTAAACACTCTCCACTTCGGTTATAAAAACCAGTCTCTTAATGTTTTATAAGGCCAAAGTTGCTGTTTGTTCTGAGATCCGTACAAAACACATAAACGCAATGTGGTCACCACGTAGAATTTTTTAATGTTAAACCTGGTGGTACGTAAAATTACCGCTAGGCTTTAAAAGGTTAAGTTGGTAGCTTACACTTCAACATTTAAACTTTAAGAATGCGTTCTGTGGCCTTGCTTTGCAATGCGCACATTTCCCAAAGGCGTAACGGTTCGGACTAATGACACGCATTATTGCCCGCTAATTTAATTTGGCCACACGGTCCTTTCAGAGTCGAAACAGTAACTGGGAAACCGTACTGAGATTCTTATATATGAAACCAACAGGACAGGCAATGTGCGTGGAAACGTAACATCGCGGCGCTTTCGCCTAACCATTGTTATATTCCGAGTGTGTGTGTGTGTGTGTGTGTGTGTGTGTGTGTGTGTGTGTGTGTGTGTGTGTGTGTGTGTGTGTGTCTGTAGCCTTTTATGCAACATGCAAAGCGCATGCGCCGTATTATATTGTCATCTGTGGCCTGTCTGGCTGTAGCAAATTTTTCCACATTATCCTACATCTTTCGTAGCAACTGCCCTCTAAACCACGTTATTGAAGAAAAGATGGAAGTGACGGCAAGAGGAGGAAGAAGATGTAAACAGCTAGTGGATGACATTTAGGAAAAGCGAATATACTGTAAAATGAAAGAGGAAGCACTAGATCGCACTCTGTACAGAACTCGCTTTGGCGGGAGTCTATGGACCTGTCGTAAGACAGAATGACTGACTGACTGAATGAATGAATGAATGAATGAATGAATGAATGAATGAATGAATGAATGAATGAATGAATGAATGAATGAAGACTGAATGAATGAATGGATGAATGAATGAATGCATGCATGTACTACCAGCGCCTAATCTAAGCAGTTGACAGATCGTTAAATACAATATTTCGCGCTGTGATGTAAATACTTCATGAGTATGTGTTGTCTCCTGTGACTGCGTGATCAGGCTGTCTGCTTCTCTCAGCTAACGTAGCCCGTGAATGTGATGTACTGTCACTCAGCCACTGACAGGCAGGTGTTCCATGCGCGCCTGCTCCTTCATGATCAGTTTGCTAATACAGTTCACGTGTGCCATTTATGAATAACTTAAGCTGCCGCCAGAGGACAGAAACGTCAAGACACACACACACACACACACACACACACACACACACACACCCACACACACATCTGTTCGTAAGCATTTGTGGCTGGCAAGCATGCGCGATACACATTAGTGAGAACTCCGCATGACTTTGGTGCTTATTGCGCAGCTGTACGTTACGAACATCCCATGCATTACTGGGCTGGGGTTGGGCTAAATATGGTCAAAAGCTGATTAAGGCCAACCGGTAGGAAAAAGTCCGATATTATTAAAATGAATATCGTACGTGTTAATCGTGCTTTGTGTAAGGATAGTAAGTGTGAAATGTGTGTAGCGAAAAGCGATGTTCTGAAGGAAATGCCAGATTTGGTGTTTCTTGAGCTTGCATTTAATTCCAAAAGGTTCTGACAGCGGTGTATAATATTGTGTGGTGATGGGTGTATAGGCTTTATCCATCGTCCGGAGACTAAAGTATTAAAAATATTAAACATTTTTTAACATTTTTAATATTTTACTCTTCGGACGACGGATAAAGTCCATAAACCCATCACCACACAACATGCATTTAATGTTTTGTATAGCTGTATCATACGTACAGCGGGTTGTTAGACGCTAGACTGGAATTCAACGCATAATGGCTTCAGTAGTTTCCTTAACACACTGTAATTATGCATCGCAATGCGTGATATCGTGTCCAGGTAAGTTATTAACAGTCTCGCTTTTATAACTTTTGTTTCTGTTGTTCTGTTCGTACGGACGATAGACACCTGTGCAGCAGAGCCTTTCTCTAGAAGCCGCTCAGTTTGCGTTGGCGTACCAATATAGCAGCCTAATACGCGCGTAAGCAACAATTGGTCAACCCTTCTTCAGAGTGTGTCGATGGGCGGACCTCGCACTTCATTAAATTCCTCTCGTGTGCCGCCGCGACCGTTACTGGCCCATTCCAGGTATGCGATCGAACAATTCGCTCCATATAAATCCTTGTTTGACCCGCATCGAACTGTACGGACATATAAATTCACAATTTGAAGTCTGATATTCCTCCTAGTAATAATTAATTAAAATTTCTATTTATAGCTCAGAAGGACACGTGGCTTCACCACCAAAAAAACCCACAAATGTGAAAGGCAATGGAAATTTTTCTGACTGACGTATTTCACATAACAAATGCCAGTTTGCCTGTCAAAAGTTAGAGAGTTCTGTAAATTACAGTAAACACAATCCCATTACAAAGCCACTCCATTAATGTTCTTTTGTGGCAGTAATTGGTTTTAGTTTTGGGAATCATAAATACACTGCGTGGGCAAAATGCATAGCTTATGAATGTTACAGCAGGGGCTATACAGGCGTGCAGTCCCCACTGTGCTGTGAAGCGTGGTCTTTATACTTCAAATTGTTAAAATATCTTTGCCAATGTACTGGATTTAAGTTCCAATAATAAAGCTGACAATGTGCGGGTTTTGTCCCACGATATGGTAAATTCCTCAGTAGTGGATGGGGATGGCGGCGTACGGGTACAAATAAATGTCCACTCTTCTTTTACAGAACCCAAAATACGTGGGCTGTAAACTTATTTTCTGACCACCATCGTATTAACTCTTTAAAGACGAAGCAAATCTGTTTTATATAAGGACTCAGTGCGTACCGCGCTGTAAACACTCTCCACTTCGGTTATAAAAACCAGTCAGTTAATGCTGTATAGGGAAATAATCGCTGTTTGTTCTGAGATCCACACAAAACACGTAAATATGCTGTGTGGGCAGAACGTCGATTTTATGAATGTTAAACCTTGCGGTACATACAGTAACCGCTGGGCTTTAAAAGGTTGACGGTTGGCCCTAAAACATGCGGTGGGATTTTTACAACTCTGTGCGCAGTCGCTCAAATTGGGACGTAATTCACCCATAAAGGTTTTGTGTGTTTGCCCTAAGACGCCTTCCTTACAGTGACGCCGAGTCATATTCAGGAATGTGTAACGCTGTTCACTTAGCACAGCGTTCTGATATTGTGGCCACACCGAGCACTGAATGCGGGAACCTGCAGAGTGACGCAGCTGCAGGCACCTGTCCGTTACACAGCGCTCTTGTCTGCAGCGGCGTGCTTAGGCGAGCATTCACCCCGTGTCTTCCTGGTCCAACACGAAGGTGCTGGAGTGTTTTAATTGGGAAGTTTCAGCTTGTCACGCCCGTGAGTGTGAAGATTGTGGAGGTGATGTCATGCAGTTTTCCGGATAAGTGCCTGTGTTTCGGAGGTGCCTACTGCCTCCATCTTCAGAATATAACATTGGAAATGTATTTTCTTGAAGGTTATTACATTTCGACTGTAGATACCTCGAACCGGGATGTGACAGTAACTGTGCCTGGGGTTACAGTAGGAAGATCTGTTCCTAAACGCAGCCAAAGAATCGCTGTGCAAAAAATGTAGTTACTGTGCAGGCTGTTCCGATAATGGACACAGTTCAAATTAATAATATCCGCGCGTCTCTGGGATACTACGCAGCGTCGACGCTACGTAGTATCCCAGGTCTCATCAACATAGCGGCGGAAGCCTGAAACCACGGTTGTGATTTATCGTTTTAACCTGCGTGTCACGTCATCATCCCACAAGTTCAAGAAAAATAGGAAAAAGTAGTGCTTGTACTTTAGAGAATCTGTGAACGGAAGAGGTAAGGAAATGAAGTGAGAAGCATGGTAAAAATGAATACGATGTGAAGGACGAAAATAATGAAGTGCGTCGCTACTGCTGACATCGTAAAGTAGAGAAAACAAAGGGAGTTTGTCCTGTAGCAATCTGGTGTTATGCAGGTGCGCACCCGTTTGTCTGTCCTGTAGCAATCTGGTGTTATGCAGGTGGGCACCCGTTTGTCTGTCCTGTAGCAATCTGGTGTTATGCAGGTGCGCACCCGTTTGTCTGTCCTGTAGCAATCTGGTGTTATGCAGGAGCGCACCCGTTTGTCTGTCCTGTAGCAATCTGGTGTTATGCAGGAGGGCACCCGTTTGTCTGTCCTGTAGCAATCTGGTGTTATGCAGGAGGGCACCCGTTTGTCTGTCCTGTAGCAATCTGCTGTTATGCAGGAGGGCACCCGTTTGTCTGTCCTGTAGCAATCTGGTGTTATGCAGGAGGGCACCCGTTTTTCTGTCCTGTAGCAATCTGGTGTTATGCAGGAGGGCACCCGTTTGTCTGTCCTGTAGCAATCTGGTGTTAGGCAGGAGGGCACCCGTTTGTTAGACACTAAACAGACAAATTTGATTTAAAATTTAATTTGTATTCCGCTTACTGTTTTCAGACAAGGCGCCGTCAGAAGCGACCTTCAGAGGTTCCGAGTACTTGTCCTATGACCTCAGCAGAACCGGAGGCGAACCGATTGTCAGCGCGCAGGATTCCATTTCTCTGAACTTCAAGACTAGACAGCCCAACGGCTTGCTCTTCTACACAGGTAAGTCACAGTGGAATTCGTTGTAACTTGGGGTATTTTCCACGGTTCGTCCATAACATTCTGGTGCAGTGCCTTACATATTTCACAGCCACTTCGTCTCCCACCCGTGCCGGTTCTTCTTGCCCATTCAGCGATCGATTATCTGTACTACGAGATTCCTCCTCGTCTTTTGCTTCATCTTCGTCGTCTATTTTTCTTCTTCCTCTTCGTTTTTATTTGTTAATCTAAGGTGCCTCTTAGGTCTCCTGTATAACTCGCCACACTTTCCTTTTGGTTCCACTTGCTTTCTGCAGTGGTGTGTGTGTATGTGTGTGTGTGTGTATGTGTGTGTGTGTGTGTATGTGTGTGTGTGTATGTGTGTATGTGTGTGTATGTGTGTGTGTGTGTATGTGTGTGTGTGCGCGCGTATGTGTGTGTATGTGTGTGGGTGTGTGTGTGAGTGTGTGTGTGTGTGCGCGTATGTGTGTGTATGTGTGTGAGTGTGTGTGTGTATGTGTGTGTGTATGTGTGTATGTATGTATGTATGTATATGTGTGTATGTATGTATCTATGTATGTGTGTATGTATGTATGTGTGTGTGTGTATGTATGTATGTGTGTGTGTGTGACTGCTAATTTCATACTTCCACTACCCTGTACCCTCCTCTGTGTGTGTGTGTGTGCGCGCGCGTGCGTGTTATGTCTTTCTCTGTGCTTTACCGTGTCACTTAAATTCTGAAAATTTCGTTGGGTTCTGCTATTCTCTTATTCTCATCTTATCAAATACGTGACAGAACTAAAATTTCCTGAAGGGTTTGAAGTCACCTATACTGTAATATTTCTGATTCAGTAGACGCCATTTCTGCTTTTCCGTATTGCTGTGCAGTTATAACAGGTTTGCGTAGTGCGGAAGTCGAAGTGAACCGACCGTTATTGCGTTGCTTAAATTTATCTTTTGCCCTGTCGCGACCCAAGTGGTTTAGAGCAATAGTAAGGCGCTATTACACTCTGCAATAGCCTGTGTGAAGACAGTGAGTCACTTGCAGGATATTTCCAACTTAGTTTTGTTCAACTTCAAATGTTAACCTTCATGCAATTTATTGAACTGGCAGCTACGACTTAGACTCGGGGATTCCCCTTCGCGGCACATTAACACTGTGTGTTGCTGTCGTCTGGGATGTGACGCCGTGTGGCATGCTGCTGCGCCGACTTTTAAGATGACCCTCGTGACACCACTGTCAGAGCAGATGAGTCACTAACTAACTAACTAACTAACTAACGCCATGGAGCAGAGGCCTTCTTGAAAAGCTAACAATTTCTCAGCTAGTCAAGAAATTCCCCGCATTTTATGGATCCCGGAAGTTCATTACCGCATTCACAAGAGCCCGCTACCTGTCCCTATCCTGAGCCAGCTAAATCTAGTTCATGCCCCCATCGCACTTCTTGAAGATCCATTTTAATAGTATCCTCACATCTACGCCTGGGTCTCCCAAGTGGTCGTCTTCCCTCAGGTCTCCCCACCAAAATCCTGTATGCACCTCTATTTTCCCCATACCTGCTACATGTCCCGCCCATCTCATTCTTATCGATTTGATTACCCGAATAATATATGGTGATGAGTACAGGTCATAAAGTTCCTCGTCATGTAGTCTTCTCCATTGCCTAATGAGGAACCTAACGATGACTGTCTGTATTAATCTGCTTCCTAATTGTCCGCTTACTGATCTGCCCTGAAGATGGCGGCATGTGCCTCTGAACGCCCGCAAGCATGTCTAGCGCTCTGCATTGTTACGGCAGTATTCCTAGTCACAACTGTGAGCAGCGGAAACCTCGCAGTGCGTGTATTTCGGACACACATACTATGCGTGAAACTTGTCTGTACAGGTGTCACCACTGCACGATTAGTAGATTAGAAGCAAGGCCTGTCTCCCACCTGAGAAAATTTGTCAGCATAAAGTGCTGTAAGAAGACGTTTAAGAAAAGATCGCCGTTTGTCCATTTAGGACATCTGACTTCGTACCTGAGTGTACTTGTTCGTATGTTACGGAGGTGTGTCGCGGTCAGCCCTGCAGTTCGAGTGTGAGGTGTCTGAAGACTGAAGCTTCTAGAATCTGTGTTTCCATAAATAATATGGTGGCATTATATTTGTCTTTGAAAGCTGGGACTTTAATAAACGTGTTTTAAGGACGTGCAGATATCACTTTCGTATTTTGGAAACTTTGGAAACCAGTGACTGGCCTGCGTTCTGTGACTATATTGCGTGTGCGTGATGGACTGGGTAGGCCTACACACCTCCACAGCTGCGTGTGACATTCTTAAAGAGAAACATGTGTAGTGCGTTCGCAATTTCCTTTCGTTTCGCAGTCGTTCCCTCTTCTGCCTGCTTGTTCACAGCAGGTGTCGAGGGTTTTTGTGATTTCACTTGATCACACTCAGACACACACCACAGTCGGTAGGACTCCTCTGGACGAGGGATCGGCCCGTCGCAGAGCCCTCTACCTGACAACACAAATACTGTACAAGGCAAACATCCATGCCCCCGGTGGGATTCGAACCCACGATCCCAGCAAGCGAGCGGCGCAGATCCACGTCTTATTCCGCGCGGCCACTGGGATCGGCCATAATTTCCTTATTTCACTCTATGTTACGGGCCCGTTCGGCGATTCTTATTTAATTTTTTTTATTATGTCCGTACGTTTCAAACACAATATGCACAATTTTCAGTACACGCCTATTAAAGGGGCACTAATCCAACTTTTTGTACAAAAATTCCGAGCCGTTTCTCCCATCTCCGTGTTATACCTGGTCTTCAGTTATATTTATGCAGAGTGAGTGCAACATATTTAGCAATGATGGGAACGTAACAAATTTGACATTCAACATTTATAGATGAAGCCGTCGATATCCATATTTACAATGCGCTGCCTTTACCAGTGTATTAATTTAACCCTTTAAAGACGAAGCGTATCCGTTTTATATAAGGACTCAGTGCGTGCCGCGCTGTAAACACTCTCCACTTCGGTTATAAAAACCAGCCTCTTAATGTTTTATAAGGCAAAAGTTGCTGTTTGTTCTGAGATCCGTACAAAACACATAAACGCAATGTGGGCACCACGTAGAATTTCTTAATGTTAAACCTGGTCGTACGTACAGTTACCGCTAGGCTTTAAAGGGTTAATATTAATTTCCAAGCCGACGTTACGAATGCCACCCTCGCCCAGACGTGCGCGCGCTCTGCTTTGCTTCAACTGAATTAAAATTTTAAATTTCCAGCTGTAAGTCCGTTTCTTTTTCTTTCTCTCCTCATTTCCCCTCTCAGGAAGTCGCCGTGACTTCTTCATTACGTCACGCCGTTCTTAGAGTGCGCTAAATACATCAAGGAAGGGGGCAGGGGCAGGTGGAAGGAGTTTGTTTCTCATTATGATTAAAGGCTTTTGTTGGAAACTCTCAGAGATCAGAAACCGCTAATTGCATTTGGGCGCGGGGCGCAGAGTAGTTACCCTCAGCAGGAAGAAAGGACTCAAATTCTGGTACCTACGTTCTGGAATCGGCTTTAACGGTATAACGATATAACGGTTCCTGTCACCGTTAAGATAAAACTGGTACTATGCCACGTGGACTGTGGGATAGCTCAGTCAGTGTAGTGACTGCCTGGGGAGGGATGGACAGTCATAAGCGTTCCGACTGCAGCACGGACAGTAAATCCTTTGAAAGGGTGGAAGAATTCAAATATTTAGAACAGCCCTAAAGAATCAAAACTCCATTCATGAAGAAATTAAGAGCAGACTCAAGTCGGGGAGTGCTTCCTGTCATTCGGTGCAGAATCTTTTGTCTAGCAGGTTGCTATCCAAAAACACAAAGATTAGGGTATACAGAACCGTAGTTTTACCTGTGGTTTTGTATGGGTGTGAAACTTGGTCTCTCACACTGAGGGAGGAACAAAGACTGAGGATGTTCTTGAATAGGGTGCTGAGGGGGATATTTGGGCCTAAGAGGGACGAGGCGACAGGGGATTGGAGAAGACTACATAACGAGGAACTTAATGACCTGTACTCGTCACCAAATATTATTCGGGTAATCACATCGAGAAGACTGAGATGGGCGGGGCATGTGGCACGTATGGGGGAGGAGAGAGGTGCATACCGGATTTTGGTGGGGAGACCCGAGGGAAGGCGACCACTTGGGAGACCCAGGCGTAGATGGGAGGATAATATTAAGATGGATATTCGGGAAGTGGGATGTGGGGGCATGAACTGGATTGAGCTGGCTCAGGATAGGGACAGGTGGCGGGCTCTTGTGAATGCGGTAATGAACCTTCGGGTTCCATAAAATGCAGGGAATTTCTTGACTAGCTGAGAAACTGTTAGCTTCTCAAGAAGGCCTCTGTTCCATAGAGTTGGTTGGTTGGTTGGTTGGTTTGTCGGTCGGTCAGTCAGTCAGACAGACAGTCAGTCAGTCAGTGAGTGAGTTAGTTAGTCAGTCAGTCAGTCAGTTAGTTAGTCAGTCAGTCAGTCAGTTAGTCAGTCAGTCAGGTAGTTAGTTAGTTAGTTAGTTAGTTAGTTAGTTAGTTAGTTAGTTAGTTAGTTAGTTAGTTAGTTAGTTAGTTAGTTAGTTAGTTAGTTAGTTAGTTAGTTAGTTAGTTAGTTAGTGCGTTCAAGCCAGCCGCGAGCACTGCTCAACCTCTTGTCCGATGTACAGCTCAGTCAGTATAACGATTGGGTTATAGGATGGACGACTCATGTTCGATTCCCGACGGGTGCACACGTGTTTCTTTACACCACCTAATCCAGGCTGACCCTGTGTCCCATCCAGCACCATATCCTGCTGCTTCCGGGTGATACTCACCGGGAATAGAGCGACCGGGGCGTGAAACTGACCGCTGACATCCGTGTAGTGTCGAAGTTAAGAATTTATGGACGGCGTAAATCCAGTCCCCGCCCCGACCCCCTCTAAGTCTTCAGGATGTGTTGATTAATTAGACACAGGAGGTAATTTTACCCCTTTGTATTGTTTCGCTTCGCAGTCCTTCCCTCTTCTACCTACTCACGGCATGTGTCGAGGCTGTTTATTGTCACTGGATCACACTCAGACACGCACCACAGTCGGTGGGATTCCTCTGGACGAGGGATCGGCCCGTCGCAGAGACCTCTACCTGACAACACAAACACTGTACAAGACAAACATTCATGCCCACGGTGGGGTTCGAACCCACGATCCCAGCAAGCGCTCGGCCGCAGACCTACGCCTTAGACCGCGCGGCCACTGGGACCGGCCCCCTTTGTATTGTAACTGAGATATTTCTGTACGACACAGCAGGTCGGTACGCTAATAATTGGCTGATGCGTAATACTGTGTCATGTGTTTGTGTGCGTTGCATTCTGGGATAATGGGACGAATCTCACTGCGCACCACTTGTCAAATGGCACAGAGGGCAGAAGTTATTCGGCAAGTATTGGTGGGTGAATTTAAGCAGCGTGTCATATAAGTTAGTTTTTTAAGTCACTAACTGTGGCAATTTTCAGTCGCCCAACTACGTTGTTCTGTCTGTACAATTTTTAGCTCTGTCCGGGAACTTTTCGAACGTATTGAACCGGGCACACTTTTACCTCGAACTTTCTTTCTTATTTAGAATTATTAAACTTGTGTGAAGAAGGAAATTTCTCCCAAAGGAAGGCGTTTTCTTTGTCTTGTGTTTTTCAATAAGGAATGAGAGACTTTGAACAAAGAGGCGTTTTTATTCTTCTGCCTTCCATGTTTAAGGAAAGAATGCGAGACTGAAAAACGCGATTTATTGTTGTTTCAATACATGCCTTCATATTTGCATAAGGGCTACCATTTTAAAATAACCAGCAAACTGATATACCATATTGGTTACAGACATTGCTCTGTAAGGTTTTGCTGCATAACCACTTCTCCAGAAACCCATTGCCTTTGTTAATGTCCATGTACTGACTTCTTCCACATAGCTTTTTGATTGGTTAACCAATTTGAGAGAAATCAACTGAATTATTAGGTGAAAAGATCTTATGAAACGAATATTTGCCCACCCAAGGAATGGATTTTCTACTTTTCATCGAGGCAAGAATTTATTGCCGCGTTCACAACAGCCCTTCACGGAAAGTGTGTATCGTCCACTTTGCTGTAACCCTCGTATCCGAATTTATGTTTATCTGATAGTTTCGGATAAAAGTTGTATATTGCATGTCGTGTTTGTATCAGGTGTGATACAAGTTCCGCCAGTACACAGCCCGTTAGTTGATCATGTTATAAAAATCAATTACACGTGTAACTTACATATATCGAGACGGGTTACACGTACTAACAGCAGGCTGTTACACATATGTTGATACATACGGAGGTCGGTAGGAGAGTAATGCCTCCTGTTTTTTAAACATGACGCCGTGTATGTAGACTTTTGTGCCTCACCCACCAGCTGGCGACACTGGTAGCTCCACCAGGATCATCGGTGCCCCAGTCAGTCACGTGCATTCAAAACAGTAGCAGTGCAAAGTGGCAGGTGTTGTGGACACGTGTACTGGGCAGTGAGTGGTGAGTGAATTTGTTACTGCGGAAGGCTGCAGTCAGGTAGAGATTCATAGGCACCTGAGAAGCGTGTGCAGTGAGGACGCAACAGACGTGAACTCAGTTAGACGCTGTGTCCGTCGACTTAAGAGCGGTGAATAGGACATTGATAATGTGCCGCGCAGCGACCGACCGGCCACGGCATCGACGGCGGAGACCAAAGAAAAGATTGATGCGCCGATTCTGAATGACCGCCATATGTGCAGACGTTGAGGAAGTTGAAACAACGAATTTGAAAGATTTGGCCAAACAGGAAGATGAAGCAAGTCGTTCTCCTGCATGACCAGGCCAGACAGCACACTGGAATGTGCACAAGGGAGGGAATTGCGACAGCGGGGTGGACTGTTCTGCCTCATCCTCAGTACAATCCTGATTTAGCACCCTGCGGCTTCCACCATTTTGGCCCCCTGAAGGATGCATTCCTAGGACGCCATTTTACGGACGGCGACGAACTGAAACACAGTACGCGTGAAGAACTCCCGACGCTACAGCAAAGAGTTTTACGCGACCGGCGTACAGCGTCTCACGCAAAGGTGGATAAAATTTGTTGAAAGTGAAGGAGACTTTGTGCGAAAATCACCTCGTCTTTGTGAAGGCTGTACGCACGATACGTGCCAGTTCAGTTGCAATTGTCTGTGTACTTTGTGACAAAGAAACAGGACGCATTGCTTTCATGTAGACCCTCGTGTGTTGATAACGGGCTCTAGTGCCTACGCTTATGTTTCTTGTTTTAAACTAAAACGAAATGTCCACCTAACACCGGCTTTCGTTCTTCAGAGCCGAGTCCTGAATAAAGCAAAATGGCGTTTCACAAGAGTTTGTCTTTTGAATTGTATTTTTAATTACTGTCGAGATGAAAGTTTGTAGGCATGTGTGCGTAGGTGGGCACACACATGTACATGTGTGTGCGTATATATAATATATATATATATAGCCATATACGCGTATTTAAAAGTATTTTTATGGAATTGGTGTGGTGTAATGAAGGTGGCCTTTGTCTTGAACCCTGCAGTGTTACACCTTCCTTTGGAACACTGGCTTTGTGATCTGGATTAATTGTGTTGAAAAGGTCAGTGAGCAGATGTGTCCCGCCATCTCTCGGTGGTTGTCTTCAACAGCAAAATGTTACATCATCATGGGAAGATATCACACTAAGACGCTAACGGTTCTGTAAGCAAGTGCTAGCATAGTAACGGCTTGCTTTACACCGCGATGAACACTGAAATGCCCTTACTGTCGTCGCTAGGAGTGAGAACCGTTCTGTGTTCCGTTTTGCGTCACAGATTTGTGCGTGTTGCTTCCTGCTCGTCAGGCCTGTAAGTGAAAATATTCAAGAAGAGTGACTGAGTAATACTGCGCTACCGAACACTGTTTTTGGAAGATGAGCAGACAGAAGCCGAGTTACGTTTTTGCTTTCTGTAGCTATATTTAAATACAGAACTGTAATCTTACCTGTTGTTTTGTATGGGTGTGAAACTTGGTCTCGCACACTGAGGGAGGAACAAAGACTGAGGGTGTTCGACAATAGGGTGCTGAGGGGGATATTTGGGCCTAAGAGGGACGAGGCGACAGGGGAGTGGAGAAGACTACATAACGAGGAACTTAATGACCTGCACTCATCACCAAATATTATTCGGGTAATCAAATCGAGAAGAATGAAATGAGCGGGGCGTGTAGCACGTATGGGGAAAAAGAGAGGTGCATACAGGATTTTGGTGGGGAGACCTGAGGGAAGGCGACAACTTGGGAGACCCAGGCGCAGATGGGAGAATAATATTAAAATGGATCTGCAAGAAGTTGGTTGGGGCATGGATTGGATTGAGCTGGCTCAGGGTAGGAACAGGTGGGGGGCTGTTGTGAATGCGGTATTGAACCTTCGGGTTCCCTAAACTGTGAGGAATTTCTTTACTAGGTGAGAAACTGTTAGCTTCTCAAGAAGGCCTCTGCTCCATGGAGTTAGTAGCTCTAGCTAATGACGTGTATCGCTGTGCTAACCCGCCACGCAACATGACACGGTGGCACAGCAGGCTGACGCGTGCCAAAATGATACGTGTCATTCCCAGTGAATTTTGCCAATTTGCCTTCAGAACTTTTAACATATCCTTCCACGGAAGTAGGATTGCGTAAAAAGATGCGTCTTCTTCACTGTCCTTAGCGTTTTGTGTTGAATCAATTCATGACGCCCGACCCTTACTGCCTTGTTCACCTGTACGCACTCACAGGCCAAGCCCGGAAATGACTCGAGATGCCCTTCCATACCGTCTGCTGAGTTCCACAGCGCTGTTGTGGCCGCAAACATATTTACTACCTTAAAACACTGTACCTGTCGCATCCAACATTGCTATTTACGAAATGATTTCTGATGCTGCTTTCTACCAATCTTCTTGACAGTGTTTTCTGGTTGCATCCTCGGGCTCGTCTCTGTTACTAACCGTCTGCCCACCTTCGAAATAAAGCACCCGGCTTGTTTTGAAGCCGTCTGTGTTTCTAGTTCTAAACTGGATCGTTTGTATGCCTGTGAACGAGACTGTGTAGCGAACTCCGAACTGCAGCGTCGACCTAAATATGAACTAAACGTCTTCTTAGTTCTGAGCTGGGGTGTGCATCTGCTTCCGAATTGGGAAGTATACCTAGCACTGAGCCGGCGCGCGGAAGTTCTAGACTGAAGTGTATACCTAATTGCGAACTGGAGAATCGACGTGTTTCCGAAATAGAGCGGGTACCCGCTTGTGCAGTGCAGCGTGTGCCTGTTTTTCATCTGCGGTACCTACCTAGATCTGACGTGTATTTTTGTACGTGCTTAAGAAATGAGCCCAGTGACTAGTGCTTAATTGAAGTGCCTACTTATTCCTGTACCAGGGTGCTTGCCTAGTTTTTAACTGGAACATCTGTCTAGTTCTTAAATTCACTGTCAATTTCTTTCTTAACTGGAACGTCTGCTTCTAAGAAAGTAATTCCCGCCCACGGGTTACGCCTTCTTGCATTCCCAGATGGTATCTTTTCTTTACAATATTAACCCTTTAAAGACGAAGCGTATCTGTTTTATATAAGGACTCAGTGCGTACCGCGCTGTAAACACTCTCCACTTCGGTTATAAAAACCAGTCTCTTAATGTTTTATAAGGCAAAAGTTGCTGTTTGTTCTGAGATCCGTACAAAACACATAAACGCAATGTGGGCACCACGTAGAATTTTTTAATGTTAAACCTGATGGTACGTAAAGTTACCGCTAAGCTTTAAAAGGTTAATGCAGCCGATGCTTTTGACAGAATACTAACCTGAGACTGCTGACCAGTCTGTCGTACACAGGAACTGCACTGTGGGTCTGAGCAACGTTCCCTCTAGTTCTATTTACAGCTGCGCGGACCTGCTGCTGCTCTGAGCACAAAATGTTTACACGAACTGACGACTGGGCGGCACTTTAAAAGTTTTTTTTTTTGTAAATATGCATATAGTAATTACATTATATCACGTTAATATTTACAGTGAATGCACGTGCGTGGCAAGAACTCCGTGTGCACGGGAGCATTTCGCATACTGCGCGGCCGCGTACCCGCGCAGCTTAGAGGGAACGTTGTGTCTGAGAGACATCACTTTCAGAAAGCGAGCATACAAGTCACTTTCTGAAAGAGACAAGTCGTTGTCGTGTGTGAAGTTTACCTGCACGGCTAATTGGGAAATTGGGAAAAATATTGCGTAACGCAGCTGTTTAAGACCGTTTGAATCCCGTGACTGCCAAAGGTGGGTCCCGGCGGTCTGCATTTTGCGTTCAGGGCCGGGACCCAGCTAGAATCATCTGACTCAGGAATGGTTCGCGTAAGTCTGAAAGCCAGAATCGTCCGGCGCCTGACACAAGAAACAAAAATGTGTGTAGATGTTTAGCCCGAAGTGATGAACAGCACTGAAGGTGGAAAGCAGTCGGGTAAGGCATACCGTGCGTGTCTGCCTGTCGCACGAATCACACTTAAGCCGTATAAAAAATTGAAAATCTTTATTTTATGAATTGGAAGTTACCTTGCTTATGCTGTGAGACTCGGCGTCTTTCGTACTTCTTAACATTTAGTCGTAAATAAATCTTAAAACAAAGAAAGGAACAATTGAAGGTACAGAAAATTCTAGAAGAGGAGGAACATAAACTGAGGGTGCTGAGGAGGATATTTGGGCCTAAGAGGGACGAGGCGACAGGGGAATGGAGAACACTACGTAACGAGGAACTTAACGACCTGTACTTACGAATTACTATACGACTCGAGAAATTAAATCAACAAGGATGAGAGGGGAGGACATGTGCACGTATGAAGCACAGAAGTGCATACAGGGTTGGTGGGGAGACCTGAGGGAGAGAGACCACTTGGAAAAGGTAGGCGTAAATGGGAGGATAATATTAAAATGTAATTTGAATCTGTGGGATGGGGGCATGGATTGGATTGATCTAGATCAGGATACGGACAGGTGGCGGGCTGTTGTGAATGCGGTAACGAACCTTCTTGTTCCACAAAATTCCGGGAATTTCTTGACTAGCTGAGGACCTGTTAGCTTCTCATGAAGGACTCTGCTCCATGGGGTTGGTTGGTTGGTTAGTCAGTTAGTTAGCCAGCCAGTCAGTCAGTCAATTAGTTGTGGACATAGAACAGTCCCTTTTGCCAGACCCACTCAGCAGCCAGTCCCTGCCGTTGTACCTGAGGGCAGGCAGAGACCCACATTTTCAGACTGACCCCTTTTAAATACTGGACGATGGATGAAGACCAGAACGTAGAAAACTTAAGTGTAATACGTTATCAGTAGGTTTGTTAGAGTTTGTAACAGTTTGTTACTTAGCACCCTAGCCCTTGGTTCTCTTTGTGCTATAAATTGTAATGTTCAAAAATAAACGAGTCATATGCTTGCAGTAGTCTGAAATGCTCTGCGCAGTTGGCCACAGGACGCCTGAGGCAGGAATTGTAATTTGCAGTACGTTTAAACACAAACCTGCAAATAAAATCAGGCATCAGTTCATGTCACCCTAGAATAAGCAAGCACTGGAACGTTTTCTGTCGCCCAGCTTCGCACAGAAGTGAGTCTTGAAGAAAACCAACACCTGCATCGGAGAACAAGAAAAAGCGTTGGCGAATTAAGGCAATGGGACGCTGTCTTGAAGGCATGAGAATATGTTGGCAAGGTAAACAGGTCTAGACTTTCAGTACAAGATTGCTGCTCACCAAGATGCGTCAGGACGCCACAAGAGTTTCTTCCAACCTACTGCGTCCTGAAAAATATCGAAGTACAGCGGGTAAAAAATGGCTGTTCGTAGGCTGTTATGATATAGACGGCGTGGAAAACATGGGGTTGGGTGGGAATAAAAAATTGAAATTGATTGTAAGTAAATGGAATGGGAGGGTGTGGACGGTATCCCCTGGTTCAGGACATAGACAAATAGAGGGCTCGTGTGACCACAAGGATAAACATTCGGGTTGCATAAAACTCGGGGAATGCCTTGAGTGGCCGAGGGCTTGGTAAGGTTTCCAAAGGGGATCCCGCTGCAAGATGTACTGAGATCGAGGGACGGACGGTTTGGCTGTTGGTTTCATAGCTTTGCTTCGTTACTTAGTTAGTTAGTTAGTTAGTTAGTTAGTTAGTTAGTTAGTTAGTTAGTTAGTTAGTTAGTTAGTTAGTCAGTCAGTCAGTCAGTCAGTTAGTTAGTTAGTTGGTTAGTTATTTGGTTAGTTAGTTGGTTGGTTAGTTAGTTAGTCAGTCAGTTAGTTAGTTAGTTAGTTAGTTAGTTAGTTAGTTAGTCATTCAGTTAGTTAGTTAGTTAGTTAGTTAGTTAGTTGGTCAGTTAGTTAGTTAGTTAGTTAGTTAGTTAGTTAGTCAGTCAGTCAGTCAGTTAGTTAGTTGGTCAGTTAGTTAGTTAGTTAGTTAGTTAGTTAGTTAGTTAGTTAGTTAGTTAGTTAGTTAGTTAGTTAGATGCTTAGTTAATTGCGTTATTCTTTAGATGTTAAGGTAATGATGAATCAGGTATATAATTGCTTGTGGAAAGGTTCTTAAAATTTGATTTAATTTGAGTTAATTGAAAGTTTGAAAGCAATACTCTGAATAAATTTGGGACTTAGTAAGAAAGATGTGTATATCCAGGCTTGTCTTTCTCCGGCAATTTAAGCATTGTGGTAGCAAGCATTGTTGTGATGTTTGGGTCTTCTTTGAAGTTCTCTTGACGCACCATTGTTGCTGTGTGGCATTCATATTGATCCTCGGAGTTCAACTCGTTTACAGAATCAAAAATTACACCCTGTCTTGTCTCTAATGGCATTTGTTTACTGGGCTTCGAGAGAATCGGCCAGCTGTTTCAAAACGTCAAAATTGGAACACGCTGACTGACGCACGAGGTTCATGTCAAAGGACGCATAATTTGTACCGCTCAGCGACGGCACACTTCTCCTTAATGCACAGGGCGGACTGTTAAATAATTTTACACGCCGGTGTTGTGTTTAGTAACACGGACACCTGAGCTTGGTTTTTACTTCTGAGAACAGAGAGAATACTGTACGTGGTTGAGCTCAGTGTGCGGCGCGCCGGTAAGTCGCCGGTAACGACGCTACAGAATTTCCCAATCGCGGAGACTATTGTCATGCATTCACTACCAGCTGCCAAGTTTTGAAGGAAGGTTCTGTACCAGGGAGTCGCTCCCTTCAAAGGCTGAAGATAAATCTGACTATTTTTGTGAACAGGTGACGGTCTGGACTACCTGAACTTGGCACTGAAAGACGGCGGCGTCACCCTGACGATGAACCTTGGAAACGGACGCCTGGAAATGCAGATCAGACCAAACAAAGTGCGGTTTGATGACAACCAGTGGCATAAAGTCACCGTCCACAGGAAAGTGCAAGAGGTAGGCCCGTGTTTGTTTCTTGCTTTCTTTCTTTCTCTCTTTCTCTCTATCTTTCTTTCTTTCTTTCTCTCTTTCTTTCTTTCTTTCTCTCTTTCTTTCTTTCTTTCTCTCTTTCTTTCTTTCTTTCTTTCTTTCTTTCTCTCTTTCTTTCTTTCTCTCCTTTCTTTCTTTCTTTCTTTCTCTCTTTCTTTCTCTCTTTCTCTCTCTCTTTCTTTATTTCTCTCTCTCTCTTTTTCTTTCTTTCTTTCTCTCTTTCTTTCTCTCTTTCTTTCTTTCTTTCTTTCTTTCTCTCTTTCTTTCTTTCTTTCTTTCTTTCTCTCTTTCTCTCTTTCTTTCTCTCTTTCTTTCTTTCTTTCTCTCTTTCTTTATTTCTCTCTCTCTTTTTCTTTCTTTCTTTCTCTCTTTCTTTCTCTCTTTCTTTCTTCCTTTCTTTCTTTCTCTCTTTCTTTCTTTCTTTCTTTCTTTCTTTCTTTCTCTCTTTCTTTCTCTCTTTCTTTCTCTCTTTCTTTCTTTCTTTCTTTCTTTCTTTCTCTCTCTCTTTATTTCTCTCTTTTTCTTTCTTTCTTTCTTTCTCTCTTTCTTTCTCTCTTTCTTTCTTTCTTTCTCTCTTTCTTTCTCTTTTTCTTTCTCTGTTTCTTTCTTTCTTTCTCTCTTTCTTTATTTCTCTCTCTCTTTTTCTTTCTTTCTTTCTCTCTTTCTTTCTCTCTTTCTTTCTTTCTTTCTTTCTTTCTCTCTTTCTTTCTTTCTTTCTTTCTTTCTTTCTCTCTTTCTTTCTTTCTCTCTTTCTTTCTTTCTTTCTCTCTTTCTTTCTTTCTCTCTTTCTTTCTCTCTTTCTTTCTTTCTTTCTTTCTTTCTCTCTTTCTTTATTTCTCTCTCTCTCTTTTTCTTTCTTTCTTTCTCTCTTTCTTTCTCTTTCTTTCTTTCTCTCTTTCTTTCTTTCTTTCTTTCTCTCTTTCTCTCTTTCTTTCTTTCTTTCTTTCTCTTTCTTTATTTCTCTCTCTCTCTTTTTCTTTCTTTCTTTCTCTCTTTCTTTCTCTTTTTTCTTTCTTTCTCTCTTTCTTTCTTTCTCTCTTTCTTTCTTTCTTTCTTCCTTCCTTCCTTCCTTCCTTCCTTCCTTCCTTCCTTCCTTCCTTCCTTCCTTCCTTCCTTCCTTCCTTCCTTCCTTCCTTCCTTCCTGGCTTTATTCGTTCACGAATTTGCCGACTTTTTTCACAGTATCCCTGACTCCTTGCCTGTAGCTTCTATACATAAACTGTACATAATGGAATGTATGTATGTTGTTAGTTACGTGTAAGGAGAGGCTAGGGTAGCTCAGTTAGTATAGTCACTAGGCTACGAGCTTTCCTGGCAGGGACAAGAGGGTTTTCGTTTCTCAGTCTACCCCAAATCGCTGTGGGGCTCTGCCACTCTGCTGCTCATTTTGTAGCTGGCGGCGCATGAAGCTGACCAGGTTAAGAATGCGTGGAAATTGCCTCCACTACCCATACGCCTTCAGTTTGAATATGTGATATGGCTGTAGACTTCTCAACGGGAGGGTTCGGTATGGCCAGTGTGCACTCGTGCTTTCTACTGAGAAGGTGCACACATATTGTCTGGACACCGAAATTTGGGCCAAGCCCTGGACACACTCACAACTGGTTACGAAATGCTTACTGATTTTGTACGAGTGCTTTAATTTTAATTTAAGTAATTTTGAGCTGGATTACGTAATGTTATAACGCAAGACACGCCGTAGTGTACACTGGCTGTATATCGTGCGTGACTTTCAGGTGGACCCGTGTACTTAAGGTGACACACTAACGCTATACATTTTGTGAAACACATGCTGGTCAGCTTGTGTCTTCGCTGGCATTGACACTGACACGACGCACAGAGCATGCGTTGTACAAAACTAAGATGTTTTTTTTTTTGGTGCAAAACACGAACGATGATGCACGTGTGCTGAGGAAAATGTGTGCTTGCGGAGACAGGAAGTAGCTGAAATGGAGAAAATTACATAAGGTGGAAGTTCCTCTTCGTATGTAAGTAAGGATATCAAATGTAGTTACAAGAGGTGCGTGGAGAAGTTTTCCGGCATGGCGTAGGAAAGAAATGCGTACCAAGTTTTAGCAGGAATGACTGAAGATGTAGACTGGAATTGGTTTCACAGGTGTGTGGTGGCGCGACTTAAGCGGCGTTTATCTGGCTCAAAACAGGGACGAGTGGCGGCCTGTTGTGGCGGCAGCCAGGAGCACGCGGTTTCCATAAGTGTGGGGAATTTGTTGACCGCCTTATTACCTATGAACCTATCGACAGCAAATCTGCTCCGTGAGTTTAATTAGTCGCCTTCTTGGTTAGTTTGCTGTAATGTTGCTTTGGTGCTTAATTACCGCCGAATTGGTTAATTCTTCTGTTGGTTAGCGTGTCACTTGTGACGCTGTTCATTCACTCAGCTACCAAAAATTGCTATTCTCGTGTATTGAATCCGCAGTACTAACGTTTGTAATGCAATTCTAATCCCAGAATCTGACGTTGACTGATCTTTCCTTTCTTTTGACTGAAGGAATCAGCTAAAACGTTCCACATTCCCCTTGACTTTTTGAGAGGCTGAGGTTGGCGATGGTAGTTCAAGGTGGCGTGTTACCCTTGTGGCGTCCATTTTGGTTCACGTGTTGCGTGTGACCTCGTGCCATTAGCTTATGATGTGCTGCATGATATCAAAAGCGATTTCTGCACACTGGTTGAGCCATACAAATTGCTTTTTTAAGTGGCCAGCCAAGTGATTGTAGTTGCATTACAGACAAGAGGTGGAGCGTGTAATTACTGTGTACATAACACAGAGTAATTCAGAGTGCAGTGTTTTACACAAGAACAGTGTGCTTTTCTACTCGAAGCTTGACTGTATTTTATGTATTGCGGTGCTGCAGTGAGCCTCCAAGTACAGATACAAAACAGAAGCAAGAAACAAGAAAATAAACGGTTTAATTCCCTGTATCTAATGCCATAATTTAAGTCTCGCAAATAAGCATTTTATGGCGTGTAATTATCGTCACATAACCTGGAATTAATACGCGAATCAGGCCGTCGAAGCTGCAGTCATCAATTTTTGCACAGTTGGCGCTTCGGCATTTGTGTTTAAAACTGTCAGCAAAGAGAATTTTTATGGGACTGCACTGTAGGTGGAACTGAGGTAAACTTAAACCATGTCCCAGTTTTTAAAAATGACGTCACTCGATTTGTTTCAGTGCAGTTGGTGAGTGCAAGAAACACACCAATACTTTCAAGCGTTTTTTTACGTTTATTTCTTTTTTATGCACACAAAATCGATCGTTCCTGAAGTCACGTAACATGCCAGTAGAACTTGAAATACACGCTTTCCTTTCGGTAAGCAAACATAGAATAAACAGTTCGGTGTTAGTGGATAACCAGGCACAACTGGGACACGTATTGAGGGACAGACAGTTAATATTAAGTCTTTGTACCTGACGGTCGGTGACTCCGTGGACCAGACTCCCGTCTTGAGAAGCCGGTGGTTCTTCGGATAGCAAAACAATTTCCCGCAGTTTTTGCTACCCGAGGGTTCATTACGGTGTTTACACGAGCCCGACACGTGTCCCGTCGTGAGCAAGACTAATTCCACCCCTCCTGCTCTTTAATATCCCCTTTTATATAAATCATCACAAACCGACTAATGCACTTTATTCACATTGGATTGTCCAGAAAAATGCTGCTACATGTTTCGAACCTTCAAATGGTTCATCCTTAGGGAGTCACACGTTCACTAATCACACGCACTGCCACAGTATGATAACAAAAGTTGGTCACCACTTAAAATGTACCAACACACAGATACACTTTAAGTTGTGACCAACTTTTGTTATCATACTGTGGCAGTGCGTGTGATTAGTGAACGTGTGACTCCCTAAGGATGAACCATTTGAAGGTTCGAAACATGTGGCAGCATTTTTCTGGACAATCCAATGTGAATAAAGTGCATTAGTCGGTTTGTGATGATTTATATAAAAGGGGATATTAAAGAGCAGGAGGGGTGGAATTAGTCTTGCTCACGACGGGACACGTGTCGGGCTCGTGTAAACACCGTAATGAACCCTCGGGTAGCAAAAACTGCGGGAAANACTAATGCAATTTATTCACATTGGATTATACAGAAAAATACTCCCACATGTTTCGAACCTTCAAATGGTTCATCCTTAGGGAGTCACACGTTCACTAATCACACGCACTGCCACAGTATGATAACAAAAGTTGGTCACCACTTAAAATGTACCAACACACAGATACACTTTAAGTTGTGACCAACTTTTGTTATCATACTGTGGCAGTGCGTGTGATTAGTGAACGTGTGACTCCCTAAGGATGAACCATTTGAAGGTTCGAAACATGTGGGAGTATTTTTCTGTATAATCCAATGTGAATAAATTGCATTAGTTGGGTTTTGATGATTTATGTCTAAGACAGTGCACGGTGTGGATATAAAATCCCCTTTTTTATTGTTCTTGCATCTACTCCTATGTCTTTCCAATTGTCACATTCCTTCATCTTCCTGTATCAAAACCTCCTCTGTCCAGTAAGTGCCATGTGCTCTGCCCACCTCGTGCGCCTTAAATTTATCAGTCTAATAATATTTGGTGAGCAGTGCGAGCCATGAAATTTGTGTACGCTGTTTTCTCTTGCTTTCTGTTAGTTCCTCCCTGTTAGGGCCAAGCATTTTCCTCGTACCATTCTTCTCAACTCATCCCTTCCTTCATGCGACAGACAAGTTCCGCGCCAATATGAAGCGAAAGGCACATCACATATATGTTAAACATAGCGAATGTAACCTTTTAAAGCCTAGCGGTAACTTTACGTACCACCAGGTTTAACATTAAAAAATTCTACGTGGTGCCCACATTGCGTTTATGTGTTTTGTACGGATCTCAGAACAAACAGCAACTTTTGCCTTATAAAACATTAAGAGATTGGTTTTTATAACCGAAGTGAAGAGTGTTTACAGCGCGGTACGCACTGAGTCCTTATATAAAACAGATACGCTTCGTCTTTAAAGGATTAAAAAATTCTACGTGGTGCCCACATTGCGTTTATGTGTTTTGTACGGATCTCAGAACAAACAGCAACTTTTGCCTTATAAAACATTAAGAGACTGGTTCTTATAACCGAAGTGGAGAGTGTTTACAGCGCGGTACGCACTGAGTCCTTATATAAAACAGATACGCTTCGTCTTTAAAGGGTTAGTGTATATTTCCAGATAGTACCTTAACAAGGCAGCAGGAGACACGAGCTTAGCGTTATCCGAGTAGCGAGTGGGCTGTGGGCGCGACGCCCCATAGCGAGTGCGAGATTTTGCCCTTTCCAAAACGTTCAGTCGGGCCCTCGGTTCCATCCAGACTTCTCGTCCAGGGACAAAGAAAGTTCCTTTCCGAAGAGTAAAGAGACAGGGGCATAAAACTAGCCAATCAGATTCACCCATTCCCGAGGTAAAGGATGGGTGGAGCCTTACCTCTGTGTGTGCCTTCATGGCACGAACAGGGACACAATTAACTCTGCCTTTACGCATTACAAGACTGAAGCAAATGTATTTTAATTCCAGCTTGAAAAGTAAATAAGAGGTTGTGCTGGCGTAAGCGGGTGGCAATTTCGAAACATCTTCTACGCTCGTACATTTCTCTACAAGTCCGAAAATTCACGGACACGGCCCATATGTTGTTGTGTGATTACTAACACCGCAATACTAATGCAGAAATTAACAGGATATAAATGTGTGCTTTATTATTCCCCGCAGCGACGGTTCGCCACATTTTGCTGCAATAAATATTTCGCAAGTTACAATCCAGATGTGCGCAAAGTGCGTGTGGGCGATCGTGTGAAGGTATCTGGAATTTTGTCGTCAGTTTCAATATAAATTGAAATGTTTCGACTACTTTTGTGAAATTCTCCAATAATATTTTGCATGAAAATACTTTAAATGTTTTTCGAGTTTTTACGTTCATGTGGGCGAAAAAAAAACATAGCGATTTTTGGGCGACGCCCACAGCTGCTTAATCGCTGCCACTGGCCAGTGTATGTTTCCCAGGAACACTGTGCTCTGAAATTCCCAAATATCCACCTTTGTTTTGTTGCTTGGCAACCTTTAATGCATCAATCGATTACAACGAACCGTATCGGGTCTGCACAAAATAATGGATGTTTCATATCGCACCCTCTCATTTGCAGAGCCTGAGCTCCAAAAGGGGGGAAGAAGTGAGAGGCTCGAGAAAAGCACGTAATGCGCACCTGAGCCAATAAACCTGTTTTATTTTTCTTAAGTTTGCTTACTTCGTGCCAGCTTTTATTCATCCACACACGTTACTGTTCAGAACAAAGTAAGTACACAGCTGCGATATCCGTATGTCAGTTGTGCTGAAACTGTATATGGCCCCATTTGTCACCACAGGGGCCCAGTTTCGGACCCACAGCACAGCACGTTGGCTGTGTGTTGTACAGAGTGTTTCTGTGACAGTACTGTTTTCTCGTGTCAGTGATCATTCTACGAACCACGCTGTATAGTCTACAATCTGTATTTTCTATACTGACAGCATCGCCAAATAAACAACAGAGGAAAAATGCAGCCTTCACCGGCCGCTGATTGACCTCTAGTGAACAGTTCATGCAACTGTAGCTTGCAGGTCCTAATTGGAAGTTGGCAGCACTGTTTCCATGATGTTCTTGCACGTGACTACCACAAATTTCATTTAATGGGAATAACGGTACGGGGTCATGTGGGACGGACGGTAATACTGTGCTGGCAAACATTATGGTTGACATGAATGTGTGGACGTCTAAATTGGTTTTGTGTTTGCTGTGCGCTGTTCGTTACGCAGGCAATTCTTTTCCCTTTGCTTCTGAATTAAAATGACAGAGGCAATATTTTTGTCACCACTACAGGAAAAATATAGAAGCCAGCCGAGGGAAATAATGTAAAAAATGATTGTTGTTTTTGAAAATGATGCAAGATCCACTGCAACTCAAGTTAATGGAGTCTAAATAAATTTTTTTCTTGTTCCTTTGGAATCTTACCACCGGAGCAGCATGCTTTGCAGTAGAAAATGACGTTGTAATTGGCTTTACCAAATGGAACTCTTTGTTCCACTGTCTGGTAGAAGAGAATGATTGTGCGAAAGGAGTACGTGCGTACACGCATCATGCGTCATGCATAGTGCAGTTAAAACTCATCAGTTGTTTGCTATACAAAATTTTCTTCACAGAAATTGCGTGTATTCGAAAGTCTGTTATTACGGTTCAAGTTTATCGTAGCCTTCAAAATGTGACGTTCTGTAAGTCACATGCAGAGGTCAGTCAGTGACTCGAAGAGATCATGATCCCCCTCCACTGGACCATTGACCGAATAATACTGTCTAAGGAAATAATTGCTCTTCATTGTGTACATCGGAAGGCACACAAACAGGATTCACACAGTCTGTGAGTGAATGCGGATTCCTCCATTTACAGTAACCACTGCGCTGTAAAGGGCTGAGTGGAATTTGTCTTGCTGCCATCACAGAAGTTCGCCTCTCGGTCATAACAGCTAAAGCTTCATCTGCATATTGCTTAAGGAGAGAGTAACAATGGACACGGGTCATAGCCCTCAAATGTTTGTCTTTTAAAAGATGTCTTCGTTTCAGGTCTTGCCTAGGTATAAAATTGTGTATTTATCTTCTGTGTCATGCTTTCTACATGCCCTATTATGCTGCTTGATAGTTAATATCTATTGTGCTGAAAATTTTAGTGCCTCTCGTTACGAAATTTTTTGCAGCTTTCTGTGACTTTCGTTTCGTAGATCCAAATATCGTTCTTGTCATCGTCTTCTCTAACCCCTCTACGTTTTTGTCGTATCAGAGACCAAATTTCGCACCCACACAACAGCAGGTAAAATTCTGTTTCTACAGGTTTCAGTTTTTACGTTTTTTGGAATCAGTCTAGCACACAAACAGATTTCGTACTGAACTTCATACTAGCATTATTTTTCGCCATTTATTCAGCTGGTAGCTTTGTCAGTGTACCTCTGATTTTTCAGTATAGGTGTGCTCATTTTTCAGTATAGGTGTGCTCGTGGTTCAAAGGTAAGCTTTTCAGATCCAGCTTTTGTTATATAAGTTCTCCATATTGTAACTCCTGTGCTGGGAAGGGCTTGCGACTATTCGAAGAAAGCTGCTGCCTCCATATTTAGTGTGATTTAGGCAATTATTTTTTCAGTCACGAAAACGGAAGACTTGTTTCCGTCTTGCACCTGTACGGACACACGTAACCTGTTACCCTGTGTCGCGTAATAAATTTTCTAAGTAGCCTTCTGCTGAAAGTTTGAATTTGATAAGAATTTTATGGAATTTATTTTTATCTCAGTAAAACTGGTATTCTCTAACGTGACAAAAAAAATTATCGTCTTATGTATATTGCCTTGTATATACCGTTCTTTATTTACGTTTCGGATTAGGGAACGTAATGCCAGACGGTGTCCTGTGAGCATGCGTCTCCCTGCTCTTCCCTTTATTACAGAGCTTTGTTTGTCGTTTGTCTCGGCGGCATTGCCGGTCCCGTTAAACCCAAAATATGACGCTAGAGTCGGTTGCATTAGAATCGTGTTTAAATCTCGGTGACAGCACAGCAATGGTTCACGCGAGCAGATTTTTAAACATGTGTCTGTATTATGTTGAACTCTACTCTCTTGTTTTAACGGCGTTTATAATTATGGGGCAGGGATGGGCCCCAAACGGGGAAACACTCTTCACGCGGTCACTCGTATCTTTCTGTCTATCCCATAGTAAGCTCGTGTGAACGTATCAAAACACCAGGACTGTGCAGTCGGTACACAAAAACTCCGACTCCGACTCCTCGATTTTTAAAACTCCGACTCCTTCATAAAAGCTCAGTACGTATTAATAACGGTAAACTTGTAAGACGTTTCGTCACCACCACGTGAATCATCAGGCTACTGTTTAGACTTATAACCTATATTTAAGTATAAGTCTAATGGTTACTGTAGCCATCAGGGGTCTGCGGTTGGTGTGTCTAGTTAGGATTTTAGACTGAGGTCGGAGTCGGTGTCGGTACATTTTTACCGACTCCGCCTACACGCCTTCACATGATTCAGCTTGTACTAATTCACTTGAGCAGAACTATTATTTTATGCTGATAGTTGCTTATCTGATCCATAAGGAACATCTGTTTGTAACTGAGCAAAAATTATATTTTCTCCATTACACAGTTTTCTCCACGCTTCAGCTTCTTCCCCTGTGGAAGATACAATAAGTCACAGTTACACTTTATAGAGACGCCACTGAGCATGGAGGGAGGTTCGCAGTCGTGTGATGTGACAGCGTGCGCCTTCATTTGTTCATATCAGAGCCACACGTTTGAAAATTGAAACAGTTTAACCCTGCTATGTACTCTAAACATAAGTGGCTAAGTGACTGCTGAAACAGAGGCTGAATTAAGCCCTTCTGATTAATCATACAATAATCCTAGCCCCAGCTCTACCGTAAATCCGCCACTGCCCTACAGGCAAAACGCCCTGCAGTGACGGTCTGTATACATCATTGCCTGTTTTTTACTTAAATATAACTCTAACAACGCAATCACGTAGTGTTTTGAAGATTGCAGGCGTGTGGTGTGTGGCGTGTGACACCTTGCACTGTGCAGGACAGGTACTAACGTTGCGATATAATAGCCTTCCCCTGTGCTCCCCTCCTACGTAGAAGTGGGGGCAAAGAATTCCTCCAGAATGCCGATGTGTGGTTACCAAGCGGGGCGGCGCTGTGTGCCACAAGACCGTAGCCTTTATTTGCACCACCAGGAATACCTCAAACCTCAAGCAAGAGGCGTGTTTCTGCTCTAATATTTTTAAAGGCGATAAAATGCAAGGCAGCAGGAAACGCAGTCTCAAGTCCGGCAGTGTTTTGTTTATTATTTTGTAGTGAGAAGACGTCGGGATGAGATTTGAAGTTTTCCATGCGGTCTTTATGAAGGTTCAAATCTTTCAAGGTGTTACGATGTTTCGGCAAAGCGGAGTGCCTCCATGTTCAGGGTCAGATATTGTGTGTGCTTGGAGTGCCTGACCCAGAAGATGGAGGCATTCCAGAAGACCTGAATCTTCGACAAAGGTTCACCTGAAAGCATTTGAACTTTAACCTGGAGTCACACGACCTTAGTCTTTCCACACGCAGTTGTTACCTCCCCTCCTTCATGCGTAGTACAGCTGCGTACAGAGCAGACTTGCTCGAGAACCGCGGCCCGTTACAGCAAGTAATTAGGTGCCACTGTGCGGTGTGACGTACAGCACACAGGCAAGGCACAAGGTCACGCGCCGAATGTATTTGCACTTGTTATATTGGAGGTTCTCACAGCGGTGAATATTAATGTGGCGCGTCTCTTGCAAAATGACGTCCTGTGGTCTACTATGTGGGTAGGAGGTCCTTCCGAAACGTCGACATCTTTCGGATAGTCTGCATGGCGTCACATGCAAGGAGGCTGTTATTTTAATGTGTCAATTTTTAAACAATTTGTACGGTAGAAACTTGGTGTAAAATTTTCACGTTCTCATTATTTAAGTGCACGGGCCGCGATAGCTCAGTCGGTAAAGCGACTCGCTACGGGCTGGACGGTCCGGGGATCGAATCCCGGTGGGGCGAGATTTCCCGCAGCCGTCCAGACCGGCCGTGGGGCCCACCCAGCCTCCTGTACAATGGGTACCGGGTGTCTTTCCCGGGGTTAAAGCGGCCGGGGCATGGGGCTAGCCACCCCATCCCCTCCTCGTGCCGAGGCTCACGAACGGGTAGAGCTATACCTCTACTCCCCCTCTTGGGCCCTCAGGGCCTGTTACAGGGTGCACCATTATTTAAGTAACCTGTACCTGTGGCCTAAATGAAACGACGATCCAACGATTCGTGTCTTTTTTCTTCATGAATTGTTCTAAATATGCAGCATGGTGCTGTAACATGGAAAGCATTCACCGCCATTGCGTTGTTAACTCACCATACGATTGTGACATCAAGCTGGCTAGATTTACACTTGCTGAATTATTGTCGAAGCAGTTTACAATAGCTAAGAAGGTTTCCTTGCATGTATACTTAGTTCACTGGATGTTTAAATGGCATTTATAACCAACAGCAAGTGGGACAATTCAATTCTCGAATTTCCTTTTACCTTCTTATAACACCAGGTCATACTTACCGCAACTTGTCTTGTAATATCAGTGTTATATGTGTACAAACACTTGTCACCGTACAAAAACACTAATCACCAACAAATGCACAAAGAGGGTTTTATCATCAATCGTAACACACTCGTACATGTTTCGACCCTGCTGGGTCTCTCTGGGTCTCTGGAACTCTCCGCGGTCCGGGCCTGATGAGGCCCGGACCGCGGAGAGTTCACGCAGTCAACAGCACATTGTCACTCAACTGTAAAGTGCAACCCTAGTGTAACGGTGACAAAAAATTCTCCCTGAAGATGATCCATCAGGGTCGAAACATGTAGGAGTGTGTTACGATTGATGATAAAACTCTCTTTGTGCATTTGTTGGTGATTAGGGTTTTTGTATGACACAGTGCACGGACACGGAACACATTAAACTTGTCACGGTGTTACTGTGGTTCCACCAGTGTGCTGACTGCGCTGTATAACAGAACAATCGGCATGCGGGTCGTGACAGAGATTACTGCATTCTCGCCACAGTCCCAGTTGACTCTGGGGTACAACATCGCTGGTTTCTTAGGCGTCCAAGCTATTCTCCCGCGGGTCATATTGTCAACACGTGAAGTTAACCGCTCACTTCGGTGTAGGGGCAATGCCAGGACTTCACGGAGTGAAGCCGCAAACTGCCATGTGTATTTACGGTGTGCTGCTTCATTAAATACAGGGACAAAATGCCACCCTGTCAGTAACCACAACTTTCAAGAGGTTAACGAGAAATGTACAGGCTGTCCGTTATGTGAACATGTGGTGTGACAGTCAGGGATGAGTTCCGCGTGTATCGCTGCTTATGAAGCTTGCTGTCTGGGTTCGTTCGTTTGTTGTTTCGTTCGCATGAAGATGCACTTACAACGTTCCTTACTAATTACATGTTTTCTTCTGTTTCAGATTTCGGCAGTAACCAGCTTCTGTCGTGTAAGTGTCCACTGCCGTATGCACTGTAATGTCTTCATTCCAAACTCTCACAAACAGTGACCGTCTGTTTTTACCTTAACCTTTTAAAGCCTAGCGGTAACTTTACGTACCGCCAGGTTTAACATTAAACAATTCTACGTGGTGCCCACATTGCGTTTATGTGTTTTGTATGGATCTCAGAACAAACAGCAACTTTTGCCTTATAAAACATTAAGAGACTGGTTTTTATAACCGAAGTGGAGAGTGTTTACTGCGCGGTACGCACTGAGTCCTTACATAAAAGAGATGAGCTTCGTCTTTAAAGGATTAAAAAATTCTACGTGGTGCCCACATTGCGTTTATGTGTTTTGTACGGATCTCAGAACACACAGCAACTTTTGCCTTATAAAACATTAAGAGACTGGTTTTTATAACCGAAGTGGAGAGTGTTTACTGCGCGGTACGCACTGAGTCCTTACATAAAAGAGATGAGCTTCGTCTTTAAAGGGTTAAAAAATTCTACGTGGTGCCCACATTGCGTTTATGTGTTTTGTACGGATCTCAGAACAAACAGCAACTTTTGCCTTATAAAACATTAAGAGACTGGTTTTTATAACCGAAGTGGAGAGTGTTTACTGCGCGGTACGAATTGAGTCCTTATATAAAACAAGCACGTTTCGTCTTTAAAGTGTTAAATGCAGCGCCTTGTACTCTCCTGGTAACAGTGTTCTGTTGTTTAAATACAATATGTTATTTCAGAAATACTTAACCATGTGTGGAACAGTCAGAGGACGCCTTGAACCTCCCTTGTCTGTTGATTGAAAGACCAGTTACGGCTTTCTGTTATACATATATACATATGTATTGGTGCTGCTGACAGTGGTTTTAGGGCCGAAACGTGTTGCGCACACTGTACAGCATTTTATGTGTCAATAGCAGCTTTCTTTCTTGTGACAGCTGTCGGCGGTGGTGGACGGGGTGTACTCGGAGCACGCACACGCGGCCGGCACCGTCACCATGCTGTCCTCGAGCAGAGTGTACGTGGGCGGCAGCCAAAACACGCATGCGCTGCCAGGGTCCAGAATACACAGCAATTTCGTCGGCTGTCTCCGAAAGGTGAGGTAACGGTGCTGACAGACACTGCCCCCTGTGCCGCAGTGAGCAGGAAACGAGTTTGTTTTCAGGTAGTTCTATTTAATGCCAATCCCGGTGGCCGCGCGGTCTAAGGCGTCGGTCTGCGGTTCCTCGCTTGCTGGGATTGTGGGTTCGAATCCCGACAGGGGCACGGATATCTGCCTGTTGTGTGTTGTCAGGTAGAGGCATCTGCGACGGGTCGATCACTCGTCCAGAGGAATCCTGCCTTGTGTGGTGTGTCTGAGCGTGGTCTTGAAACCTCAACAGTGAGGAGTCCTGGGCACACTCGGGCTGTCGAACCGTGAGAAATAAAACTTTTATATATTGACTCTGTGCTGCTTGTATTTTTGAATAAGTGAAGTCACCTGCAGGCGCGTTCGCAAACAAGTGCCCAGCAGGGAGCGCTGGCATCATGTCTGTCCGCGTGTCCGCCTGGAAGCACGCGACTTACACCGGCCGAATTTGCGTGAATTTCTATATTGGTTACTTTGATTAAAATCTGCCGGTACGTTGCAGTTTTGTTTAATGTCGGACAAACATGTGACACGTTACACAAAAACCTACATACCTCTGTTCTGTGGCTACCGACTTCACCATTTCTGTGGTTACCATTTCTAACCGCCCTTTCTCGATTATTAAGATATTACGAATTTCGGTAAGTGGCCTTGAGACACTTCTGCCTGTGAATATGCGGGTCGCACAGCCTTCGCGGTTGTTGATCCACACTAATATTTCACACTGTGACTAACTAACTAACTAACTGACTGACTGACTGACTGACTGACTGACTGACTGACTAACTAACTAACTAACTAACTAACTAACTAACTCCATAGAGCAGAGACCTTCTTGAGAAGCTAACAGTTTCTCAGCTAGTCAAGAAATTCCCCACATTTTATGGAACCCGGAGGTTCATTACCGCATTCACAAGAGCTCGCCATATGGCCTATCCTGAGCCAGCTCAATCCAGTCCATGCCCCATCCCACTTCTTGCAGATCCATTTTAATATTATCCTCCCATCTACGTCTGTGTGTCCCAAGTGGTCGCCTTCCCTCAGGTCTCCCCACCAAAATCCTTTATGCACCTCTCTTTTCCCCCCATACGTGCTACATGCCCCGCCCATGTCATTCTTATCGAGTTGATTACCCAAATAATAATTTCACACCATATGTGTATGTATATATATATATATATATCTGGAGCAACGTAACGGATTTATTTGCAGCCAAGTGTAAGCTGGAGGCACGTATGTCAAGTTACATAAATCCTTGCGCTTTGACACTTACATAGCGCTGCACTGCGCAAACAGCAGGGGCAGTAGATACTCGTGTGTGTGTGTGTTTGTGTGTGTGTGTGTGTGTTTAATACCCAATCGGGCGGTGTGTGTGCGCCATAGTGTTCACCGAACTACTGCTGACACCGAGTACTGCCTCAGTTCCCTCCCCCCGCACAGTTTATTTCTTCCGGCACGTGCAGCTCCGTGTCCGCTTGCTGCGCTATTTAGAAACCAACTAAGTGGCGCCTTTCCTTCGAAAATAATTTCTTTATATGTTAAATATGGATACTCCCCCGCTCTGCTAACCTACAGATTGGCTCTGCCAGTCTGTAGTTGAATCAAAACCGAATTCGCGGGTTAAATACGTTAATGTCACTGGAGTTACCACAAAATGTAGTCCTCTGTCTGTCTGTCTGTCTAATCTAACGCTGCATTAAGATACGTGGGACGGTAGAAGCGACCCGTCATCCCACTGCCTAATACAGCCTTCTTCCAGATCTCAAACAAATCGCCTTAAGCCTCGAACCCAGGACGATCTGTTACACATTTTTACCATCGTTCAAATGGCTATCTTGGTAAGAAGGGCTGCCGGTGTTGCTGTATTTGCTCTAGTTGCTTCAATGTGCCTGAAGCACCGCTCTGCGGATATTCTGTTGCTAGTTTTTTAAAAATTTTGTTCCTGTGAAAGCTACTGTCTTCTGGGCTGTTACACTGCTTTGTGACATAGACGCCTGCCGACGGTTTGGAGGCCAGTGTTTATGTTCAGTTACCCTGAGATTCCTTCCCAACTCTGATACCTCTGTACCAATCTACACGTCGTCACGTTCCAGAAGGCCGTATTCTTGACACTTGCCGTCGTGACGACCTCAAGTGGCTTCCGTTCTTTTTTTAGAGTATTTGGTACAGAAGTCAGGTGCTTCCGTCGCCAGCGTCTTGTGCGTGAGTTGCACGTCGTAACTCAGCTATTGCGTCACAGCAGAAGTCAGTAGGCTGTGCACATAATGCGTCGGCGTCCTAGTGACGTCGCTGCCAGTCCGGTGCAGTGTTGCTGTTTACAGTGTGTGCCAAAAGTAACTGTGCAACGAATTTCGAATTCAAGGCGCCATGACTTTCTTACCGTTGACACGCTGTTCAGACGCGCACAGTACGGACCGTTGACACGCTGTTCAGACGCGCACAGTACGTACTTCGGCCGCAGATGTGTTGAAATGCTGACGAATTTTACTTCAGCATAGGTATGGCTTTCTTTCCTGTTTGTGTTGTTCACATTGTTATCACAAACAACTTTAGTTTGATCTTCGTGTTTACTGCAGGGCTATTTTTGGGGCACTACTTGTAACAAAAGTTTCCGTATAAGCGTCCGAGTAAGTTCAACAGACTGAGGGCGTTCGAGAATAGGGTGCTGAGGGGATATTTGGGCCTAAGAGGGACGAGGCGACAGGGGAGTGGAGAAGACTACATAACGAGGAACCTAATGACCTGTACTCATCACCAAATATTATTCGGGTAATCACATCGAGAAGAATGAGATGGGCAGGGCACGTAGTTCTGTGGGGGAAATGAGAGGTGCATACAGCATTTTGGTGGGGAGACCTGAGGGAAGGCGACCACTTGGGAGACCCAGGCGTAGATGTGAGGATAATATTAAAAAGGATCTTCAATAAGTGGGATGGTGGCATGGACTGGATTGAGCTGGCTCAGGATAGGGCAGGTGGCGGGCTGTTGTGAATGCGGTAATGAACCTCCGGGTTCCATAAAATGCGGAGAATTTCTTGACTAGCTGAGAAACTGTTAGCTTCTCAAGAAGGCCTCTGCTCCATGGAGTTAGTTAGTTAGTTAGTTAGTTAGTTAGTTAGTTAGTTAGTTAGTTAGTTAGTTAGTTAGTTAGTTAGTTAGTTAGTTAGTTAGTTAGTTAGTTAGTTAGTTAAACGGACTTCGAGTTAAGTCAGTAAACCGGAATGAAGCGTCTCCCCTTTACAGAACGGCGTTCCTTCAGGTGCGCTGAACAGAGCAGTTGCTGTCACTTCCGTCAAAGAATTCAGTCCCGCTTTCCGTCTACACGCGTCATAATAAAGTTGGGGTGTTGGGAAGTGCAGTGTCAAGCGAAGCAATGTGACTGCAAGCACGCAGTAGCCGCCTGTCCTGCCCCCTCACGCACGGTTCATAATTGTGTAACCGTGCTGTGGAGCTGGCTCATTCTTACTCCGCGGCGTTAAATGGGACCTCCACTCTTCTGAGTCTTGCAGTCCAGGACTACTTAACCCTTGATGATGGGACCGATAGGTTATCCCGAAACGTCGGTAAATACCAATCTACGCCGCGTAACATTCCAGCGGAGGGAAGGTCTTACGTACGAGAGCTGTTTTAACGAGTTAATGCTGCATCAGTTTTTGAGAAACCGTGTGTCATTCGTGGGAAATGGAGGCTGATATGTACGTTGTTTTTGTAATTTTGTGCGCTGTGTTTTGTGTGAGTGCGGTGTGTTATTTTGTGTGTTCTGTCTTACTGTAGCACCACTGCCACCGGGCACAGACTCATCTGCAGTCCAAATAAATAACAGTAATTTACACGAACCCGCCGCTGCTTCCCATCGTGACCCAGGCGAATCCGCAATTCAGATATTTTTAGGAACAGTTTAATATTATCATTAGGCCCGAATATGCGCCTGTGTCTCTAGGTTGGATTCTTCCTTTCGGTTTTTATGGCTAAAATTGTATATGGAGTTTCTACGTCCCCCGGCGGCAAGGGTAACTCAGTCGGCATAGTGACTCGCAACGAGCTGGACGGTCCGGGGATCGAATCCCGGTGGGGGCGTGATTTTCCGCACCCGCCTAGACCGGTCCTGAAGCCCACCCAGCCTGCTGTACAACGGGTACCGGGTCTGTTTTCGGGGGTAAAGCGGCCGGAGCGTGGTGCTGATCGCCCACCCCTATCTAGCGCCGAGGTTAAATAAACAGTAAAGGTGTATCTCTGGAGCCCTGCTGTGACTTTATGGCCTCTTCTAGGGTCAACTTGGCATTTCTAGGTCAAATATCCGGTTAAGCAACCAGTTCTGAAGCTCAGTCACTGAATGGTGAAAACAGTGTTGTCTGTAGGGTTAATTAAGAGCCACTCCAGGAAGACGCAGGGAGACTGGAGGTAGGTTTCCATGCATTCTTGATGTCGGTACTAGTTGGGGGTGATTGGTTAATTTTCTTGCCCGGGGTGCTTTTACCCTCAAGGTGGGAGTCCCACTTACCCGTTGCATAGGAAGATGGGTGGAACCACGAAATTATCGCGACACTGCGACGATAACAGTGACACCTAGCGGTAGATTGAAGAACTGTGTGTGCAGTGACACAGACTGTAGTTTGAGGGTTTGTAAGTAAAATCACCGGACGAATGGTTCTCGTTTGCTTAGCATTATGCACGGTGGGAGAAAGCAAAATGAAATTAAGAGCAGACTGAAGTCGGGGAATACTTGCTTTCATTCGGTGCAGAATCTTTTGTCTTCCAGGTTGCTATCCAAAAACACAAAGATTAGGGTATACAGAACTGTAGTTTTACTTGTGGTTTTGTATGGGTGTGAAACTTGGTCTCGCACACTGAGGGAGGAACAAAGACTGAGGGTGTTCGAGAATAGGGTGCTGAGGAGGATATTTGGGCCTAAGAGGGACGAGGCGACAGGGGAGTGGAGAAGACTACATAACGAGGAACTTAATGACCTGTACTCATCACCAAATATTATTCGGGTAATCAAATCGAGAAGAATGAGATGGGCGGAGCATGTAGGACGTATTGGGGAAAAGACAGTTGCATACAGGATTTTGATGGGGAGACCTGAGGGAAGGTGACCACTTGGGAGACCGAGACGTAGATGGGAGGACAATATTAAAATGGATCTTCAAGAAGTGGGATGGGGCATGGACTGGATTGAGCTGGCTCAGGATAGGGACAGATGGCAGGCTCTTGTGAATGCGGTAATGAACCTGCGGGTTCCATAAAATACGGAGAATTTCTTGACTAGCTGAGAAACTGTTAGCTTCTCAAGAAGGCCTCTGCTCTATGGAGTCAGTCAGTCAGTCAGTCAGTCAGTCAGTCAGTCAGTTAGTTAGTTAGTTAGTTAGTTAGTTAGTTAGTTAGTTAGTTAGGAGAAGGCAAAGTAACAACATTTGCTGAATTCTTAGGGCATCAACGAAGGACAGTGCCCCGTTTTGCATCTCACGCAAAGTTAGAAGTTTACAGTCTGACACGTGACCTGCATGTCAGTGCTTTTTACTGCCGTGTGTCATGTAGGCTCCCTGGCAATATATGCCGCCCCGCAGGGCCCAGAACGCTCGGCTGAAATGCACGTTGTGAGGAAACAATCGCGCCTTTTGACAAACGTGAGAAACTCACAGCGGCACTGTGCGAGTAAAATTCACAGTTCACGTTCAGATGGCGCCCACATCACTGGGTAATTTCTGCCCGACGTTTCGGAACAATATAACGTCATATCCTAGAAAAAAGACCTCAGCTACACCGCTGCGAAAACCTAAAATGTCGCAACATTCACAGTGCTGTAACCTTACAGCATCTGATACACACAGTAAGCACTGAGCATCAAACGGTCGAAAAGTAATGAACAATCAAGCACAGCGGTACAGGCTACAAATGGGGACTCCTCTACAGGCCATTAAGGCCCAGGGGCAGTAGAGGTGCACTCTAGTGTTTCTTTAACCTCGGCGCTAGATGGGGTGGGTGGCTAGCCCCACGCCCCGGCCGCTTTACCCCGGGGAGAGTGACCCTGTGCCCATTGTACAGGAGGCTGGGTGGGCCCCAGGGCCGGTCTGGACGGCTGCGGAAAATCTCTCCCCTACCGGGTGTCGATCCCCGGACCGTCCAGCCCGTAGCGAGTCGCTATACCGACTGAGCTATCGCGGCCCACGTATTTGTCCAAATATGGCGGGACGTAACAGAAGAATGGCGCATAATGGGGACAGTCTGCCTCGAATGTTGTTATTATAATCAAATGAAGATGAGACGGGCGTGACATAAATCGTGTCTGTAGTAAGTGGGAAATGCATACAAAATATTACCCATAAGGCCTGAAGGAAAGAGACTAGTTGGGAGACCGGGGCATAGATGGGAGGATACTATTACAATGAAGACCACTTAGCAGTGTCACTTGTTTTCCCAGGTGGAGTTCACGGCAGACACTTTGAAACTGAACTTGATCGACCTGGGGCGAACTGAAAGCAAGCTGATCACTGTTGTCGGACACGTGGACTTCATGTGTCAGGAAGTGGAGGCTGCCGACCCCGTGACCTTCACCACTCGGGACTCGAACCTCGTAAGTACTCTTCAGAAGCGTGCGGACTGCAGCTCTCTTGCTGAACACAGTGTGTAAGTTTGAATTTTGGTATGCCTTTATAAATGTTCGGTGGTGTTGCTGTGTGCTGTCCCACAGTATGATGGTCTGTCACGTGCCAGTTACCGTGCCATCGTCCATTTCCTGCAAATCCTGTGCGTAACGTACGCACAGGATTTGCAGTTGGCTCTGCTCTGTCTGTATATAGTCAGACATCTCTGCTTTTACTTTAATTAATTTTATACCTCCACAAGGCAACGCATCAAAGACCTTCCTTGCCATTTATATTCCGACGCGTTTCTGTCCCTGGATCATCTCCACGGAACTCACATTGCAGCGCAACATTGCAAAGTACTGAATATTACTTAGCGACTGGCATATAGCAACGGTTTATTAATATAAGCATCAATATGGACATGTATATTAAAACATCAAACATTCTGTGTTGAGCATCTAGAGATGTGACAGTAAAACCTGTCTTTCGGACAACTGTGAGCAAGCAAAATATTTTATCAAATGGTTTATACATTTCCTAACACCTCTTCCTTAGACTCAGAATTTGTTTATTCTGTTTCATGTTCTTTTTACGGGATGTCAGTCTTTATTTTATGTATCAGCCAATCGCAGTGGCCGCGCGGTCTAAGGCGTAGGTCTGCGGCCGAGCGCTTGCTGGGATCGTGGGTTTGAATCCCACCCGAGGCATGGATGTTTGTCTTGTACAGTGTTTGTGTTGTCTGGTAGAGGTCTCTGCGACGGGCCTATCCCTCGTCCAGAGGAGTCCTACCGACTGTGATGTGTGTCTGAGTGTGATCAAGTGAAATCACAAAAACCCACGACACCTGCTGTGAACAGGTAGGTAGAAGAGGGACGGACTGCGGAACGAAACTTTTATGTATTATGTTGCGTGTGTTAATGATATGCTATATTTATGTCGTGACGACGGTACGACAACCTAAACATGTACGCGTTAGTACGCAATGAAGGACGTTAACATGGTGTACTGGGACAGCGTGATTTTAAGTTAAATCAATACGATGCAAATAATGACGGCATCTGAACATCTTTGTTTTATTTTTATGCTCCTGTTAATGCTCTGAATCCTACATTTAAATCTTTTAATACTGTTCATTAATTCTAATCACATACTTCTATGTACAATTGGGTGTCTTTCTTATAAATAAGTTTAGTTTAAAACAGCGTTTTAATTCCATCTCAGACATTTGGGGAATTCAAAATGACTGTCTTGTAATTGTTATTCTGCGCATAAATGAACGCAATGAGACCTCTTTGTGTTGCAAAGTCAATGGGAAACTTTTAATATCCCGCATGACGGTTGTGTGCCGTTAGTAGGAACTGTTGCCATATCTGTCCCAGCTTTGATTTGGAACTGCGGTGAGCAGGATGTGAAAATGAATATTTTATAAAGCTGCAGCCGCGGCGCAGTCTTGAATATATATTAGGTTAAAAGAAGCAAATGTTTCATGACATCGCATAAATTCGTCCAGCAGTTACTTGACTGTACTGTGTACGACCTTTTTGAGCAGTTACTGCGACAAACAAGAATCTCGCTGCTTTTTGCTGGGACCAAAAGTTATTGTCACTCGCCTAAATCCAGCCTGTTGCGCACGCATGCACGCACGCGCGCACACACACAGCCTCTGTAGGACCGGTGTTAATATGTTAACACTCCCAGGGCACGCGGGCAGCCTTCTGCTTCAGTTCATCAATCACACATTGTATTTATTTCAGATTTCCTGTATGGACGAACAGGAAATGTGTTGCCCAAGCAGTGTGAGGTGGAACAGCACACTGTGCAGACACTGTGCGACTTCAGAAATAGTTACCTTTTGCAAGGTCAGACGAAAGGTGACTTTTGCGCAAGTCAGAATTTATTATATACTAGGGTTGGCTGATAAGTAATGCACGCAGTGAAATATTTTGCCAATGGAGCAAAGCAGCGATGCGTGCACAGTGTGTCCTTGTAGCCACAACCCCCCTCCACAGCGGTGCCAAGTTTGATTCGTTTCTCTACGCCGGTTCTAAAACAGTGCGTGTTAACATGGATTCGTGTTATGGCGATATGTCAACGAGATTGAAGCAACGTGCCATGATTGAATTTTTAAGTGCTGAAAACGTGACGCCAACTGAAATTCATCGCCGTTTACAGGCTGTGTATGGTGAACACACTGTTAACAGAACTACAGTAAATCGTTGGGCCATTCAATTTCGTGAATGTGAACCCGGTCGTGCCAATATTGTTGACCAACATCGCAGTGGAAGGCCGGTTTCCGTAACAGATGACAGGCATCAAAAACGGGTTGATGAACTGATCAAGCATGACCGCCGTATCACCCAGAAGCAGATAGCAGGTAGGCTAGGAATGTCTAGAGAAAAAGTGTGCTATATCATTGGTTTGCTTGGCTACACAGAAGTCTGTTCTCGATGGGTGCCACGCATGTTGACGCCAGAAAACAAACAAAAACGTGTTGAAAGTTGTGAAGAACTGTTGAAGCGCTATCATGAAGAGGGAGATAAATTTCTTCTGAATATTGTTACTGGGGTGAGTCATGGATTCATCATTTTGACCCTGAAGAAAAACAACAGAGCATGCAATACAGGCACGCTTCATCTCTTCGCCCGAAAAAATTCAAAACAGTGACGTCTGCCAGCAAGATTCTTTTGACTGTTTTTTGGGACTCACAAAGAGTTTACCTGACAGAATTTTTTGAAGCTGGGAATACTGTCAATTCAGCTCGGTACATTGAAACAATAAAAAACCTACGGCGGAGGGTGTGTCGAGTTAGGCAGTCAACATCACCGATTTTGTTGCTGCATGACAATGCAAGACCGCACACTGCTCGCGCAACGCTTGATGCTCTGGAGACGCTGAAGTTTGAGGTTCTCTCTGCCATCCGCCCTGCAGCCCTGACTTGGCTCCAAGCGATTTCCATTTCTTTCCTCACCTCAAGAGGGATTTCAAGGGGACTCATTTCACCTCAGATGATGAAGTGAAGCAAGCTGTGACGTCGTGGATCAACCAAAGAACCCCTGAATTCTTCATTGACGGCATGCGTAAACTTGTTTCACGTTGGGAAAAATGTATTAAGCGACAAGGCGACTATGTCGAAAAATAAGTATGTCAATTTGTAGCTAAAATGTTGTACTTTACTTCCTTTTTTCGTTTGTTTAAATACAGGGTTTCTTTTTCTAGATATTTCACCGTGTGCATTACTTATCAGCCAACCTACGTAAATATACGGTGAACTATACAGGGTGTATCTGAAATGGTTGTACGACGTTTAAGAGCGAGTTATTCACACCAAAACGAAGCAGGAAGTTTATATAAATATGTCCAGAAGTGAGTAGTTTTTTAGTTTAATTGAAGAAGTACGTTCAGAGGTAAATAATTATGCACTATTTAATTTACAACTGACACGATGCAGTTACAGTACACGTTCCCAGTGCTGTAACTGTCGCGTCCGTATTGTCTGTCAAGTCGCAGTTCACAACAAATGCTCAACATTTCCTGATCGTGGACTGTCACCCTTTCTCAAAGTTCTTGGGGCCGTTGCGAATGATTTTACAGGCATAAAAAATGTGTTCGTGAATTGTGGCCTTATTTTCAATTTGAGCTGAACGCACTGGGGGCTGTAAGGGGCCCCACAGATAGAAATCTAACGGACTGAGGTCGGGTGAACGTGGGGGCTCTACATCGAAAACTGTTTTCCGAAATATATTGATATGAAGTTTCTTCCTTGTTTTTGTGTGAGAACTCGCCTTTAAAATTTATCCGAGCATTTTAGATATAACCTGCATATGTACGTAATTTTACTAGCAAAACTTTGACATAAATTTAACAGCGTGCGTGTTGGACGTGACTTGTGTCCGCGAGCCGAAGGAAAGCGTTGCCAGTACCTTCTTCGAATGCGGGTACTAGGAACGCGCTGTCAACTGAAATGCAATCAACGGGAACTTTCTAGCACCTTCTTTATATAAATGAAAACAGTAGAAACACGATATTAATTGCAAAATATTGAACTTAATCGCATGGGGCTAACAATATTTTCAGGATACAGCGAGGCCCCTCTACCCCTGAACTTCATCTTTCCGTTTATTTTTAAAGTTTTGTGACGCAGCCTGACTTCCCTTACCTCACTGCAACCCGCGTGCACTAAAAATTTCACACGTCCGATCTATATATTTTTCCCCCAAGATGTGTGCACGGGTTTCACATCGTCGAAAATTTTCCGCCAGCACCACATTCTAATTACTGACTGTACTAAAAAGCATGGCTTTCCAATATCGACAAACGCCGTAATGTTTATGTTAAATTTCGTCAAAATCGGTCAGTTGCTTTGAAGACTTGAAATGGAGACACACACATACCAGTGTACAGATGTTAACAAAACACATAAGACGTCTTCGTTTTCTTTTGTTTGCAAGTGAACTGTCGATAAAAGTACGTAATAATTTGTTGAAAAATGATAGAAAGAAGTGACAGTGCGCATGTCGCGGAATGGCGCACTGCAGTTGTACTTACCGAAGCTATAAATCGGGTTCGGGTTGCCGTCAAACTGTTGCTCCGGCAAATGCAGATTTCTGGTGCGGAAATGATAGGTTTTTCTCTTTGCGTACGAAGAAAACCGCGGATATGTACAACCAAATGTCGGCTTGACAAACTGGACACAAACGGTAATCGGCCGGATATTCTGAAATTCGCCTTTGTCGACGAATTGCAATATTTCGGTTTTCGTAACTACGGATGTTGAATAAACACTGCCCCACACGTGCACTTGCCCTGTCGTGCGTCTCTTGCGGTAATACAAGACACTGGCGGAGTATTAATACAGCAAGAACAGAACGCCCTTAATCCGAGTATATTTCGCCCTGCATTTTTTCCCATATAGCTAATTCCGTGACACAGAACTGCACCCTGCTACCGCAGCGAGGGCGTTGCGGGACGGGGATGCGTACAGTCCCTCAGTAGCTGCCAGTGGTATGTTGCCCCGCTGGGGGCAAAATGGAGACGCTCGTAGCTTTGGGAGAATTGTAAGTTAAAAGTGAACGCAGCTGAATTATATAAGAGAACAGGAAAGAGAGAGAGAGATGCCATAGTGTGTGTGTGTGTGTGTACGAATGTTTGATTAAACAGCAGAGGACGGCATGCTTGGGATAGCGAAGTGCTGGGTGGGAAGTGTGCCAGCTAGTTAGCCTGTTAAGACAGTGACGCCTGTATACACTGCTTGTCTTAACATTTTAAAACACCCGTTCTTTACATGCTTCTCTGTACTTTTAATTGGTTGAAGGTAAGATGCACATCTTTATGTACGCACATCAAGTGGGGCCGATCGCAGTGGCCGCGCGGTCTAAGGCGTATGTCTGCGGCCGCTCGCTTGCTGGGATCGTGGGTTCGAATCCCACCGGGGGCATGGATTTTGTCTCTTGTACAGTGTTTGTGTTGTCAGGTAGAGGTCTCTGCGATGGGCCGATCCCTCGTCCAGAGAAGTCCTACCGACTGTGGTGTGTGTCTGAGTGTGATCAAGTGAAAATAAACAACCTCGACACCTGCTGTGAGTAGGTAGAAGAGGGAAAGACTGCGATATGATACATTAAGTGCGGGAGGGGGGATGTACACGCACATTTATCTGCACGGATGAAGCGACGCTGTGCGTCAGTGCAATAATGTATCTTTATGTATATTGCAAGGAAGGTACATAACGTTAAAAGGCCAAATATTGGTGCACCTGTATGGTTGCAGTCAGAGAGTTGGGCACCCCTTACACGGGGTTGACATAACCTCGTTACTGAGTAACGGCATGCAGTTTGAGAGTCAGTTGGTTTTGCCGCTGCAGTAATCCGTTTAAGCATATGTTCTGGTTTTCAAAAATGCTGCGATACACACGGTCGCTGGAGAACGAAGTGACAAGCACAAACGCTGCAGTCATGTACTGGCGAGACGAGTGTGAGAATTACATGATAAAACTGTTAGGGTGCCCTAATCCTGCGCCGCCCCTCTCTTTCTCCCAGTAGATTTCTCCTAGCATGTGTGATCAGTTCGATTTGAGTGTTGTTGCATGTGATTTATATACAACGTGACACGGTATGGCTTTTATTGTAATTTTCAGTTGTTAGGTGCGGTTTACCAGGGATATTAGAATTAATGAGGCAATTTTTGACCGACAAATATTTACATAACCATGTGGGTAACTATTTGTTTATTTTATCCCACAGTTATTTCTCAAACGTTCAATATTGAGCGCGTCTGTATGAAATTAAATATACGTTTCGTTCATAAATTACGAAGTAATATTCAAAAAGACATCAAATATTACAGGCAAATTTATTGGAAACGCTTTTACAAAATAATAACACATGATCAGAACATATCGCATTTTTTAACATTTCCGTCCGGCTTCTCAATACAAACATATTTTGAACTTGTAGCAAATGCGTCGACATATGCCACTCTTGGTTAAAATCGGCTGATACTAGCAGACACTGTGTGAAGACCCAGTTGCCTTTCTGCGCACGTCTCACGTGTGACTTTTCAGAGGCTAATAAAACAGAAAACTGTTCCCAGAATAATTTTAGATAAATATGGAGCAGATATATACGCCTGGACGCCGTATCCATTTCTTATTATCTTCAGTACAGCAAAATAATTTTACACTCTCTTCCTCATCGTACGAAAGGAGAGGTCTTGAAACGTTACGCTGTGCGTACATTTCCTAACTTGTTATGATTGTTACAGTCAGTGAAAATGTAATATTGGAATTCTGCACGAAACGGGCAGCTATTTTGAAAAACAATTTTTGCCAGCCCAGTAACGCAGTGTTGCTGTCAGTGGCAAGGCAGACTAATTCTGTCCACTTTGTCGTGTAATGCCATTAAGCTGTCACCCCCCCCCGCGGGGGGGGGGGGCGCACCAGAACAAAGATACGGCTGATTAGGAAGCGACATGACGCCCGGTCAATTGTCAGAAACAAATATCAATATCTACATCCGCCCCGCCCCGCCCCGCCCCCCCCCCGGCCAACTGCGTCCCCTGTTATTGCCGCCACCCGTCGGACAATCAGTTCACGTATCACTCAATTAGTGTGTGCCTTGACCAATTCCCAATCAAATTTCTGCCCCCTGCCAACGGAACCTCGCGATTTTACATCCATCTGGGGGAATCACAGAGACTGATACAGGAATGTGTTCAATGCAATCGAATTTTTTTAAATAATTTCCCTCTCCCATCGACTGTTACTCCGAACCCAAACGAGGAAATGGCCATACCGACGCATTCACGCGCCTGAAGACCATACAAACAACTTCCGGTCTGAACATAGCCACCAGCCACCCTGCACGTTCTGCTGCATAGCTCACAAAACATTTATGCCTGCAGTGCCCCTGTAAGTTATGCAATGCACTGCCTACAGCTGCGTTAGCACTGGCTGGTTCACAGTGTACTGGGCAGTGATGTTGGCGATCAACAGCGTGGCGCTGGGACGCGTTTTGTCCGTATTCCCCGTCAGGTATCTCTCCACCAGCGCTCCATATTTGTAGTTATTCATCTCCTGTCGACACTGCAGTCTGGGTACCGAGCGCATTGCCAATTAAACCGCGAATAAAATATTGTTTCTGTAGGGTGCACTTGTTTTTTTTTCCAAGCCTTCAAATGGTGATGTTTTTAACTTATTTAATCCGCTATAAACAAGACTCTTGTTCGGAGGAACCCAATTAGAATCTTATCGTAACCTCCGACATCAATGTTTTGCCACATGATCCCCCCCCCCCCCCGCACGCCATTTGGGCCACTTGCACAGTTTGTTTAATTTGCGTAGAAATTAAAACTGAATCACCCGCACGGCTCGTTATACTCGTATTAACAGGCGTACGTATGCACTCTAAAAGTCACCACAACGGTATTATCATCAGCAGTTTCTTCATTGCTTGACAGCCCCTAGTTGGCCAGGGCTTCCTCGTTTCTGACGTTTCGGTATCACACTCAGACACACCACACTCGGTAGAACTCCTCTGGACGAGTGATCGGCCCGTCGTAGAGAATTCTACCAGACCACATGCAACACTCACAAGAGAGAGACATCTCTGCCCGCGATGGGATTCGAACCCGCAATCCCAGCAAGTGAGCCGCTGCAGACTCACGCATTAGACACGAGCGGCCACCGGGGTGCGCATGACTATCATTGTCAGTAAGTAATCGAGTAACCTGGGCACCTTGTGGCCCGTTCCGGCTTCATTCATTCAATAGACTCGGCGCAGCGCTTAACCCGCTTACTTACCCACGCAGTTTGTCCTAGTTTCAAAGTTTGGGTCTGTTTGGCATTTTGTCTGCGTGTTGAATTAGATTAAAAACTGAGAGTGTTCGAGAATAGGGTGCTGAGGAGGATATTTGGGCCTAAGAGGGACGAGGCGACAGGGGAGTGGAGAAGACTACATAACGAGGAACTTAATGACCTGTACTCATCACCAAATATTATTCGGGTAATCAAATCGAGAAGAATGAGATGGGCGGGGAATGTAGAACGTATGGAGAAAAGAGAGGTGCCTATAGGATTTTGGTGGGGAGACCTGAGGGAAGGAGACCACTTGGAGACTCAGGCGTAGATGGGAGGATAATATTAAAATGGATCTTGAAGAAGTGGGATGGGGNAGAGCCCGCCATCTGTCCCTATCCTGAGTCAGCTCAATCCAGTACATGTTCCCTATCCAACTTCAAGATCCATTTTAATATTATCCTGCCATCTACGCCTGGATCTCCCAAGTGGTCACCTTCCCTCAGGTGTCCCCACCAAAATCCTGTATGCACCTCTCCTCTCCCCCATACGTGCTACATGCCCCGCCCATCTCAATTTTCAAAAAATAAGGTAACAAATAGTGATACCGAGAAATTTATTCTGAGTTTAATGCTGCTAGCTTCTTTCAAGTCGACGTCTGTTGCAAATTGCTTCCCAGCCGTGCGCCTTCTTATGGGGTCCAAAGAGATGGAAGTCACGGGGTGGGACTGCAAGGACTGCGGTCCGTAACCTCCCAGTGTTTGCGCGGTAACCAGTCGCAGGTCCGGTTGGCAGTGTGGGTCCCAATGTTTTCCGACGTTTTGGACCCCTTGAAGAAACGTATGGCTAGAAAGCGGTTTGCAGCAGACTCCGACGTGACGCAAGCTGTCGCGTCCTGTCTCCGGACACTTCACACTACGCCTGAAAAAAAAGCCTTACTTTTAGGGTGGAAGGAATGCTTAGGTGCCAGTGGTGACTACCTGGGTGTCTGGTGTGCACCATCTGCCCCCCATGAGCCATGTACGACTATAGCCTACATGGGAGTCAGAATAAATTTAGCGGCGTTAGAATATGTCTGGCTTTAATTTTTTAAAGTTCCTTTACTGGGGGGCTATTTGCCTGGACTTGCTGAATGTGACTGCGAAAATCCTTAGTGCAGCCGGTCTGTAGACTGGGAACATTCCCGCTATTGTAAGGAACGGAACACGACGTTCGTTGCTCGTTTATTTGTACTGTTCTGTTATTAATGTTGTTTCTGCAGAAGCCTTACCATAACACGCATACTTTCAGTATTATAAATGCTGCTGTGATGGCGGTGTTAAAATGTAAGAGCGCTGTACGTCGCTGTATGTCGTTGTTGTAGTGAAGGCGTCGTAAAAGTGCCGACGGTCACCACTGCAATAGCATTTGCATGCTTGGCGAGGCACGCATTCCAAACGTGGCGTGCGAACGGGCGTACAGATTGCCGTCTTCCCCTTGACAGTCGTTCTACAAGACACCAGTACTTCACAGGTCCAGATAAGGAATGTATTTCTCTTCGTACTTTGTCAGAGTGAATGAATGGATGGATGGATGGATGGATGAATGAATGAATGAATGAATGAATGAATGAATGAATGAATGAATGAATGAATGAATGTGGCCTGGTGGCGAGAATATAAACAAGTAACTCCGCGCACAAGTCTAAGCCAACTTGACTGTAGAGCAGATTTCTAGTCATACGTGACTATTGGTGTTATTAGGCGCGTTTGAAAAACTACGAAAAGCGACCATCTGCGTCGTCATGTCTTTCTGTCTGTCCCTCCGTCCACATGAAAGAACTCGGCCCCCACTGGACGGATTTTCATGAAATTTGATATGATTATTTTTTGAAAATCTGTCGAGAAAATTCAAGTTTTACTAAAATCAGACAAGAATAACGGTACTTTACATGAAGACCTGTGTACATTTATGGTAATATCTCGCTGAATTCTTCTCAGGGTGTGAAATGTTACGGAAAACGTCATAGAGAAAACCAAAACACACATTTTATGTTCAGTAATTTTTTTCAACAAATCGTGCCGTTTATGAGATAATGTGGAAAAATATGGCATAGCCGGACAGGCCATACATGACAATACAATACGGCACATGCGCTTTGCATGCTGGATAACTAAGGCTACAGACACGCACTCAGAATGTGTAATACTTATTGCTTTTCCAGGGTAACAATGGTTACGCGAACGCGCCTCATTGTTACTTTGTACGTAACAATGCCTGTCTTGTTATAAATCAAAATGATGTATCAGCATACCTTCAGTATTTCATTTGTCATAAAAATCAAACCGAAAGCTAAAAAATATTTTCCTAAGACCGCCATGTTTTATTCTGTATTGTACAGAAGCGGTACCTGAACAAAGCCTCCGTGTTTCTAAGGCACATATTCCAGTACGTAATTTCGTGGCTGTATAATAAGTGTCGCTGGAATCGCTTTTGGCTCCAAGTACCCGCCTTCACCACGTTGACATTACTGATTTAGAAAATTAGCTTGACAGATTCTCTGAACTCAGTCGTAACTTGTAGCAAAAAAAGATATATGTGAAACCTAACCCGGTCACCATTAAAGCAATGCCCTTCCGCACATGCACTGCTGTTCGAGTGTTCCTGCTATTCCATGGGGCACATCTGGAAGTGCTCTATTCGCATAGCTGTGAGACTTGCTGTCACTTTCTGTCGAATTTCTTCTGCGGAAAAAAACAACGGTTTTACAGCAGAATCTTGAGTCTCGAGAAAGCCCAGAAGCAGTATGGAGAGACTGAAGTGGCTTGGGGAGGGGGGGAGGGGGGGGAGGAGGGTGGAATTGAAATTCCATTCTTCACCAAAAACTGCCGCACGGCGAGAGACGCGTGGCAATGGCCATTTTCGTGGTCGCGGAGCCCGGATTCAATTGTTTCTCCAGTTTACTGGCCTCTTATACCGAATGACATCAGTCAGACGCTTGGACATAAAAGCGAAATTTACTCTTCGGCCTGGAGTGGCGCACCACTCCCAACTTGTCGACAAAAAGTGATCTGCGTTACCTGCTGAGGTTTTGTGGTTCGCAGTCTTCCAGCTGACATCTTTTGTGCCGTTTCGAGGACTGACATTTTTCTCAGGATCGTAGGCAAGGATCTAGTAACAGTCTTCTAGAGGAGATCTGCTTCTTGCGTTGATTGGCCAAAGATTTCAGCGGCAGTCTTCCAGCTGACATCTTTTGTGCCGTTTCGAGGGCTGACATTTTTCTCAGGATCGTAGGCAAGGATCTAGTAACAGTCTTCTAGAGGAGATCTGCTTCTTGCGTTGATTGGCCAAAGATTTCAGCGGCAGTCAGTCACCTTCGTGGTCTCCATCTGGCACTCCCCCAGAATGCGTACGCTAACTTCACACACACGCTGTTTGACAGGTCTGCTTTCATAGTACTCTGAACCGATACATGTGAGATGCCAGTTTCATTTGGTACGTTTTAAATCGTCATCCACCCATCTGGTGTCAACACACGGACTTCTGTCGCATTGTGTTCGTTTCGTCGTTTCGCTGTTCTTCCGCTGCACTCCTCGTCTTCTAGTGGGTCTTGACGATTTAAATACGCCTACCAGTAGAACGCAGAAGACTTTCTTTAACAACTTCGTCTCCATAAACCGCGTTGAGGATTACAACAATTTCCGCTGCTGATTTTCCCAGTTTGCAGAAAACCGTGATGTCTTTGAGGCGCCAACCTGAGACACTGACATGAGCACTGGCGACACACTTCCGCTCAACGCCCGACAGCCGCTACTGACATGAGCACTGGCGACACACTTCCGCACAACGCCCGACAGCCGCTACTGATATCAGTCGATCTTTTCCACGGATACCGCAGTCTAACATGCGGAGTCCACCCTCTCGCTCCAACAGGAAGGCACTTACCTCTTTGTTAACTGTATTTCCGAAAAATATTTTATCCTGTCACATAATGTGTTTTGATTGCGACAGAAGCTTTCTGATACATACCTGATTTTGCTTAGCTATACACTTCCAGTGGAGACTGAAGTCGGGGAATGCTTGCTATCGTTCGGTGCAGAATCTTTTGTCTTCCGGGTTGCTATCCAAAAACACAAAGATTAGGGTATACAGAACTGTAGTTTTACCTGTGGTTTTGTATGGGTGTGAAACTTGGTCCCTCACACTGAGGGAGGAACAAAGACTGAGGGTGTTCGAGAATAGGGTGCTGAGGAGGATATTTGGGCCTAAGAGGTACGAGGCGACAGGGGAGTGGAGAAGACTACATAACGAGGAACTTAATGACCTGTACTCATCACCAAATATTATTCGGGTAATCGAATCGATAAGAATGAGATGGGCGGGGCATGTAGCACGTATGGGGGAAAATAGAGGTGCATACAGGATTTTGGTGGGGAGACCTGAGGGAAGGCGACCACTTGGGAGACCAAGGCGTAGATGTGAGGATAATATTAAAATGGCGCTTCAAGAAGTGGGATGGGGCATGGACTGGATTGAGGTGGCTCAGGATAGGGACAGGTGGCGGGCTGTTGTGAATGCGGTAATGAACCTCCGGGTTCCATAAAATGTGAGGGGGATTTCTTGAATAGCTGACAGACTGTTAGCTTCTCTGTTTGTTTGTTTGTTTGTTTGTTTGTTTGTTTGTTTGTTTGTTTGTTNTTAGCTTCTCTGTTTGTTTGTTTGTTTGTTTGTTTGTTTGTTTGTTTGTTTGTTTGTTTGCTTGCTTGCTTGCTTGCTTGCTTGTTTGTTGGTTGGTTGGTTGGTTGGTCGGTCGGTCGGTCGGTTAGTTAGTTGGTTATACATTTCCAATGCACTGTAAGACTCCAATACCCTCACAGGACGTGCGGTATTGCATGTCGCGGCTGAAGTTCTAACGAGAGGATGAGAAGGAAGGAAATGTGTGACACGAATCTCAGTTCAAATTTAAAACTTTCTGAGACTGGCAACTTGTTACATGTGACGTGACCGTAAAGCGTAATGAATTCTGCGAACTGCTGGCTGGAAGTAAACAAAAGAAACCAAAGATGAATGAGAAAGTTGTCAGTTCCCGCATTCTCTTCAATTGGCAAACAAATTTTAACACAATCCATTTTTCCTCATTAGTTCTCAGTGACGAGTTGCGAAGTGAAATTTCTGACCACAAAACGCAAGTTCTATACCAGGTGATAATGCAAGTAATGTGTTGCATGCGTTAGCGCTAGGCTGTATATAGATTTACAGCGGGCCTTAAGTACCTCGTTCCTTATTTTTGTTATTATGAGATGGGACGTCGTGGAGGAACAATACGTCCCCATTAGCATCGTCTCTCGTCTTTGTAATGGCAGTAACTGCGTAATACAAATGAGGGCATAACATGGTGGTGTAGCAGTAAGAGTATGAACTTTTTTTCGGGGAATCCCCGGTTCGAATCTAGGTCGGGACAATTCTTAGCCCCAGTGACGTATATCGTGGTTTTTTCAGACCCTCCGGACACGTGCCGGGGTGATACCTGCATTAGGTAGCGACTGTCTCGCTGCAAATTCTTTCAGATTCATTACTCAGCGGTTCTCATATCGTCCCGCGCTACATGACGCGGTATGAGCTGCTGGCAGGGTCGTACAGTAACCTACAAACAAATTCGCTCCATGTCCACTGACCTTGACGCTTCTGGCTCTTTCGTCCTGTTACAGTCCCTGATCTGCAGTCGGTGTCCCATAAACGTCAGGATATCACAAATGAGGTGATTAAGATTTACAATTTATCATTCCGTTATGTTTAGATCCTCGACTGTTTCTTCAGTCTTATTTCGTACATCACAGAGAACACAATGTACTTCAATTATAAAGATCAATAATTACGAGATACTCATAATAGTTATCAGAAATATACGTAGGACTTAATGTAAAGCGTCTGTTATTTTTGTTCCCTTTTAACCTAATTCAGAGTGTGTCAACAAATGCTTGGAAGAAACCACGACTGTGAAGTTTCACGAAAACCCATCGGGTGGGATTCACGGTGTTCCATACGGACGGACGGACGGACAGACATACATGAGAGGCCAATCGTCGCCCCATGCGACTGCCTTGTGTACGCGCCTGAAAGTAAATAGGAAATTGTACACTGACGTGCATAATTTAGTCACTTGTTTTTTGGCTGCACAGTCATTGTGATGGTGCAGGTTAGGCAACTGCTGCGTCTGTAGTCACAACAGGTCTGCGTTCAAGGGGTGGAGGGGGTAATACGTTCGTCCGCAACAGTAGTACCAACACAATAAATAAAGCAGCAACACATCGCGAATGGCGGTGTTTTTGCTGACTACTGTGGACCCCGTACGTCATGCAGCCGCAATTTGTGTACTTCACTTTGAATTGTCGGTCGCTCATTACAGGAGCTGATAACCTGTAAAGGACGTTTATGCGTTCGATCGCCCAGTGTTAATGGCACATTTCATACCTTGATAGTGACGAAACAATCACAGGCTGTAAAGCCGGTCATGCGTCTTAGTTGCGGCCCACATTAGCTCCCCGTGCTGTTTCATCAAATCAGTGAAGCTTCCATGTAAAAATCACAAACACGCCATAAATCCCACCGCGGCTTTGTAGCACGGCGCTGGCGAACATTGCAGACAGCGCGTGCGCGAATTGTGTATGATTGTTGGATAAATACTTTCGAGTATCCCTACGAATTTTGATTAGCAAAATCTGATCATGGAGTCTTGTATAATTATTATAAATTATTATTTGTTATACTTAATGCACACTTTTTGACCACAAAAGAAATGAAGAAATTTTATAAGAGTTTAAAGCAGAACCGGGTGACCAGAAACTAAGAAGATACAAATCAAATTGGCTCCAACGTGTAACAAGAATGAACAACAACAGGGTGCCCGAAAAGTAATGCTGAATTATAGAACAAATGGGAGAAGAAGAAGACTTGGAAGACCTCTGAAGAGGCTGTTAGACAGGGCCGAAACAGGTCTGTTAAGGCCTAACTCGCGATGGATGATGTTGATGTTAGCGATGGTTTACTTAGTGTATGTTTTATTTATTATGCAGTGTCATTATAACGTAACTATTATCATATTATCAATATTTGTCAGTTTGAAGTCTCTACCTTTTTTTCGTGACACTTGGTATATTCTTCTGCAAGAACAGACGAGAAAATATGAGCAGAACGACGCTGTGGTAACGTACTGATCCCCGCTGACAGCTTTGCACAACTTCCGCTGTACTGAGAACGGGGCGAAGCCAATAAAGTATTGGTCGTCTGGTCGTCGGTGGGGCAGTTGTGTCGAGGTTCATTGCAGCAACTGTAGAAAGTTTCGTCCGAAGTCATGTTCTCGCCCAGTCACTCCCCGGCTGGCCGCCAGCTGAGCACTCTCCTGTCAACACTTCGAACCGCTCCTGGCTTGCAGTAAAATAAAATGAATACATAATGCAAATTAAAAAAGAAGTACAGAACGAAATTCGCTTTCAGTAATGTGTTAGTAATGATACTGATGTGCCATCGCTACGCCTGCAGTTGGCAAAAATGAACTTCAGAGAGTTGTGAATGCTGGTTGTCAAAAGACCTCGCATGCCACTGTGGTCACGCCTGCCATAGGTCCGTCAGCCACTAGTGTAGACCCTCCGAACTCCTTTCTGCCTTTAATTCCAGTACTGCATTTCAGGAAAATCACAGTGTGCTTTGGAACCATTAATTCAGTCCCTCGAGGGACGGGGAATTGTTCATTTTAAAACAGGCGTTCAGAGTGAAATTTTCGTTTTACTGTTTACCCTTTTGCAGTTTAAATAATTCCAAAGGTCAGCGTGACACACTTGCAGCCCATGAAAATGAGTGGGTGGAGTTTTTGGATTGACCTGTGGTCACATTAAACTGGTCCCTGTACTGCCGTCTCTTCTATAATAGTTTATTTATGACGTTCGCTTTAGCGAAAAAAAGTTATTACCGGCATAGCTCAGTCATTATAGTGATCAGGCTAAGGACCGAATAACTGGAGATTCGGCGTTCAGTTCCCTGCAGGATCACAGATTTTTCTCTTCTTCGCCGCGTCGAAAACTCTGCCTTTATACAGTGTGTACCGGGTGTTCTTTCATCGGGTTAAAAAGTGCCTTGGTCCTGAAAGCCAGTACTGCTGCCATCTAGTACTCTTCGTCTTTAAATGGTTAAGGTACGTTGAGCCCCATGTTTATTGCTTCGTACCTCCTCATGGCATGGTGCCTAACTGGACACAGAGACAAGTTTACATCTACAAAGGCCACGTCATTTTCCATGACAACCTTCAGCGCGAGTCTCACAAACCATACGGCCCTCCTACCGCAGTCACGTGACAGCAGCCGCTACGTAAGCAGACCAATACTGGCTCCTCCACTGCTCTGATTGCAGAAACACACTGACTACGCGCACACGACTTCGCGCACTGTCCCGACTTGTGACGTCAGCGTAGGCTCGTTAACGTTACCTGCGTCTGAAGCTGGAGGCTTTGTGGAATTAATACCGCTATACACTTCACAGCCATGAACACATAATCATGTTTGGTCTGCACCGTTACCATACCTCGTGACTCTTCTGAGGCAGCGTGTTCATTATAAAGTTTGACAGCCACTTGCCACAATGCAGTGTCATAACCCAGAAGACTGCTGTATGAGTCTTCGATACAGTGCACTTGTTATCACGTAATATATAGCCTGCGTTATGTAAGTCACGTGCTGATCTAATTCGGCGCCCACATCTCGTGCACAGCTGGAACTTATGTGCCATATTACAGTACTCACTGTGTGCGATATGGCGCCTGGTGGTCCGTAACGTTCGGTTATGAGTTCGGTCTGTTTTTATAGAACAAATTAAAACAAAACAGTAAATAAATCTGTTCATTAAAACCCATTCACATAATTTGCTCCAGGTAGTTAGTTTGTCAGTTATTTATTTACAGGCTGTATTAACGGTACGAACACAAATATTAGGGTCTACAGAACTGTAGTGCTACATGTTTTGTATGGGTGTGAAACTTGGTCTCTCACACTGAGGGAGGAACAAAGACTGAGGGTGTTCGACAATAGGGTGCTGAGGGGGATATTTGGGCCTAAGAGGGACGAGGAGACGGGGGAGTGGAGAAGACTATATAACAAGGAACTTAATGACCTGTACTCATCACCAAATATTATTCGGGTAATCAAATCGATAAGAATGAAGTGGTCGGGGCATGTAGCACGTATGGAGGAAAAGAGGTGCATACAGGATGTTGGTGGGGAGACCTGAGGGAAGGCGACAGCTTGGGAGACCGAGGCGTAGATGTGAGGATAATATTAAAATGGCGCTTCAAGAAGTGGGATGGGGCATGGACTGGATTGAGGTGGCTTAGGATAGGGACAGGTGGCGGGCTGTTGTGAATGCGGTAATGAACCGCCGGGTTCCATAAAATGCGGGGAATTTCTTGACTAGCTGAGAAACTGTTAACTTCTCAAGAAGGCCTCTGCCCCATGGAGTGAGTGAGTGAGTTAGTTAGTTAGTTAGTTAGTTAGTTAGTTAGTTAGTTAGTTAGTTAGTTATTAACGGTACGAAGTTGTTTATCGATGGCGATATTATCACAAATGGAGAGTGCAAGTTGTAGTGATGTGGGTGCCGGCAAGTTTAAGACAGTCCAAAAGAAAGTAAACGCCACTTCGGATCAACAGGTGTCGAACTCCAGTCCTCTTTATAACAGAGCCTGCCACGGTTTTCCTCTACCACGTGTGCCCGAACATTTGTATGGTTTGTGTTGCAGGCGGATTTCTTCGCTTTCGAGTTGCTCAACGGGCACATCTACCTTCACCTTGACCTCGGGTCAGGCGGGGTGAAAGTGAAGGCCACAACACGCCGTGTGGACGACGGGATGTGGCACGAGGTGACGCTGCGTCGTACCGGTAAGGACGGCCGCGTCACCGTCGACGGCACCGCAGCTGACTTCAGCACCCCAGGTGAGTAGAATCACGCTGCACTTCGTGACGCGTCACATATGACGTCATGTGGTCCCGCGCAAGTGTATCGACGTTTCAGAGAAACCTGCTTCTCCCGTTATCAATGCACTACTCATTCATTTAGTATTTAGAGAGGACATCGCGTTGTGTTAGTTAACCAAATAGACACAAACTGAGTCAAGCACAACACATTTGTCATGCGTCATTATTACGCACGTAATTTGGCGACGTGTTTCACCCGTAAAAGGGCCATCTTCAGGCGACGTAAAAGAAAAGTACGCACAAAGCAAGGCAATATTGAAATGAAAGAGGCGTCTTTCTTACGAATACAGGCAACATTCCCTGTGAAATATGCGGTGTCATGCAGCAGCTTCTGCAGCGGATTTAGCGTTAAAGAATATGGAAAGTTTGTACATTAACCCTTTAAAGACGAAGCGTATCTGTTTTGTATAAGGACTCAGTGCGTACCGCGCTGTAAACACTCTCCACTTCGGTTATAAAAACCAGTCTCTTAATGTTTCATAAGGCAAAAGTTGCTGTTTGTTCTGAGATCCGTACAAAACACATAAACGCAATGTGGGCACCACGTAGAATTTTTTAATGTTAAACCTGGTGGTACGTAAAGTTACCGCTAGGCTTTAAAAGGTTAAATGAAAAGTTTTGATTTTCTGCTTTGAGAAAAGTTTAATATATTGAGCTAAATGAAAAGAAACTCAGTAAAAGATTTTTCAGTTTTCAAAGTCATAATTTACCTTACAGGTGGCCGTTCTAATTACCTGCCCCTGGCGCCAAAAACCATAGCTACGCCATTGATAATTAGTATTCCTCAAGTGTAACGTTCTCCTAACCTCCTCTTTAATGCAGCTGTTGATTTGTTACCGTTCTCATCACATGTTGAAATATAGATCAGATTTAGATGATGATGATAAGGGTATGTCGCGCACTGACAATATCAGTTGCAGACAGTTGCTCGCGCAGAACTTGCGGGTAGGCCTGCTGCGCCTGGTTCAGCTGGTCAGCGTTGCTCAGGATAAGTATCTTTGTTGCCAATTGGCACAGTCGTGACGTTACAGGACACGAGTATCGGCTTAGGCTTGGTCTTTTGAAACCCCAAAGAAAGTGAAAAAACTTTTCTATCCAAATTCCCAACATACAAACCAGCACTGCCTTTCGGAAGGTTCCCAGGCTCCTCCCATTTGTCCTTCTGGTTAGCGCGTGTAGGTGAAGAGTGTAAGGCATTGGTGGGGTGATACTTACAGAGCGAAACGGAAGTGCTATGAGAGAAACCTGTCCCAACGCCACTTTTTGCACCACAAATCTCTCGTGGAGTGACCTGGGATCGAATCTGGGCATCCGCGTTAAGAGGCCGGCGACTAAACGCCTCAGCCCTGGCACGAAGTTTAAAGGCTGAAATTAATGTAAAAGGTACTTAGGAATTCAGTTCCTACCTCGCAGTTAAACACGTTTTATTCCCATCACAAAGACCAAACAAATGATTCTGTTTCTTGTGCGAATCATACCAAACACGTGTGTGTGTGTGCACTGGCTGGGAAAATGCAGATTTTTAATGTTCGGACAGAGAGACAGATGGCGCGGCAAGTCGTTTTTAAACCTGCCCAGCTGTGTTGTTCAGATGTGAGGTTCACACAGTGGTGAGCTGCAAGGTTTCTGTCATCCCACATACGACACCGTGTAGCTTGGGAGATAGTATTGACGTTTCGGAGGAACCTTCTGCCTTCATTTGTGTACGCTGAAAATATTTGTAACCTGTCTACCAAATTTCAGTACGTCATAGCCCTTACTTTTCGTACCAAATTCCACTACTTCATAACCCGAGAGACCTTAACATTAAAACTGCACACACAGTGGAACTCGGTTATAACGTCATGAAGGGGACTGAATATTTTATGTCGTTATAAACGAGTGTTGTTATAACCGAGGCGTGTAATGTTATGGTTAACAGTGAGGAATTAATTGGTACCACAGAATATCTGACGCAATAGACGAGGTATCGCTTAAACCGATGTCGTTATAACCGGGTTCAACTGCATTTTATTCCCAGTACTTGGCCCACCGACACGTGGAACTGGGACTGTTTAAACAGAAGCCGTGAGGAATAAATCGCTGAGATGTGTATCTCAGGATGGCAAGGACGGGGAACGGGTCCGTTTGTCGATATGTCAGTTATGTTCTGTGGGCGGAATCCAGGACAGTGGCACTGGGCGAGACTATTCCCCTGATGAGACGCGTTGGCGGACGTTCTGACAGCGTAACGCAAAGCGTCGTGTGTATAAATGCGTGCAGTGCCTGTAATGTTGCTGTCGGATTGGTGTGCGGTGTGCAGTGTCAGTTAACTGGCCACAGGGACCCTCTCATCTCCCATAATGCACTGCGTTGTCATAAACACGGCGCCCCTAGGGACTCTGTAGCTGAGCGCCAGGGGAGCACGTCTCGTGGGCAAGCGTCTGACTGTGCAGAGGTGCTTACAGTTGGATGTCTGCTGAGGGCAGACACTTCGTGTTCTGGGCCACGACACTTCCATTTCACCCCCTCGTATATAATAGACTGACGCTGGGTCTTCAATGTTACTCAGTCGTTTGCGGGTGAATTCGCAAATTGCGAAGTGTGACTGATGGCTTCGTCACGTCTCTCTGTCCGTCCGTCCGTCCGTCTGCCCCTCCTTCCGACCTATGAACACCTCCACCCCCCCCCCCCCACTGTACGGATTTGAAAGAAATTTCATGTTGGGAGGATTTATTAAAATCTGTGAAAAAATCCAAGTGTTGTTAGAGTGGGACACAAACACCCGGCGCTTTGCATGAAGGTCTCAATACGTGTTCTAACATTTCGCTGAATTCTGCCTGAAAGAGGAAGTGTCTCAGGTATGTGTTCGGGCGAAAATGAGAACACGTTTCACGTTTAAAGGGTTCTTTTTCCCCGAAACTGATGTGGTTTCCCGTGTAATTACGAAAAATGAGGCAGAGTGAGACAGGCCATAAGTGGTGTAATGTAATGTGGTGCAAACAGAAGGTGAATGACCGATCGCAGTGGCCGCGCGGTCTAAGGCGTGGGACTTCGGCCGAGCGCTTGCTGGGATCGTGGGTTCGAATCCCACCGGGGGCATGGATGTTTGTCTTGTACAGTGTGTGTGTGTTGTCAGGTAGAGGTCTCTGCGACGGGCCGATCCCTCGTCCAGAGGAGTCCTACCGACTGTGATGTGTGTCTGAGTGTGATGTAGAAACCTCCAAAAAAGGCGGCCTGGGCCCCACTGGGGCTGTTGCGCCACAGGAAAGAAAGAAGGCGAATCTGCATGTCGAGTAATCAGGACAGAAATGCAGACACTGAATTGCAGTACTTACTGCTGTCAACTGAGTAAAGGTGAAGGTAAAGGTGCGTTCGGATGGCGGATACTTAAGGCAAAAATGAAACTTTCGTATTTTGTAATACTTTTTTTTTCTGTGGCGCAACAGCCCCGCTGGGGGCCTACGCCTTCTCATTGCTCAGTTTTCTGTATCACACACACACACACACACACACACACACACACACACACACACACACACACACACACACACACACACACACACCGCGAGAAACAATACTCGTCGCAGTCCCTAGCAGGACGGTATCTCTTCAGGTCCCGACGGACCGCGACAGCTGTTTGTATGTGTGCTGCGTAAGGAGCGGGAACAACTGGAAACTTCTGCCCGCAACATGGCACTTTATAATACTTTAAACTTAAAATATTGCGCACTTATGATTCTTAACATTGCGCATTTTGGAATATAATATTTTAGTCGTTTTAATGAAGGCGACACAATACCTACGTAAGCGTCCTGGCCTTGTATTCCTCTGTTCAGATATCTCCCTGAAGATGGCTCCTCGGTGTCAAAACATGTAGTAGTTTTATACCTGCTTCGGAGTCTATTTTATTAAGCGCACAAGTTGGTTGATGTATCAATTATAACAACACGCACGGTGTCAACAACGTGAAAGTCACACAAATGCAAAACACAGCAAGCGCCTGTGTTTGTTTGTGTTGCATCGTACTTGGCGGTTCGGTCAGTAAGTGACGTTACGTAGTGTCGAGTTGTGGGTAGAAGCGTTGCGATTTGAGCTTCAGCCAACCCGCTGAGTGTACAGGAGGGTCGCTGTCGCATTTTGTAACCATTTAGAGACCGAACTTCGAATTACGCTTAAAAAGTCCGCAAAAAACGCCCACTTCGTGCTGTTTAGAAAAAAACATATTTTGCTGATTGATGTGTGAGTCATACAAAACACATAAATATATTGTACGGACAAAACGCCAAATTCTAAAGGGTTAAAACTGTGCTGTGATATCCTTGCCAGGTTTTAATAAAAATGGCACAGATGTTTCTGCGGATGGTACAGTGGCAAAAATGTCTGTCAGTTAATTCCGGGTCTCCACTAAACTTGCCTGCAGAAGTTGCTTGGGCCGGGAACTGGGGACTATGTTAAAGTTATTGACAGGCTGCTATAGTGAGACGCGAAACTCCACACAAATTAATTATCGCTCTCACTTTCACTGTAATTAAATCTTGGAGTCCGGTCCGGTCTGTCTCTGTGTTATTAGATTTCTCTGACGAGGTCCTGGTGCTCGCTATAGCACTGTGGTTAGGAAGCGCCAAGCCACATTTTCGATAGCACATCGTTTATATGTTTGGTCTTTTCACCAGCCATCTGTCTTGATTTATTACAATTAATAAAAGTGCCCTCGTCAGTAGAGCGCGGCTTCGTGAAGGAAGCCAGAGACCGCAATGCATGCTGCGCTGTATCATGACGTCAGCAGTCTAACGGGTGGCGCAGAACAATTGACATTCTTGTTATTTTGTTATTATTATTATTATTATTATTTCGACTTCAGATGGGTCTGTACCCGGTGGCAGCGGTGCTACAATAACACGCGTCACACAAAATAACACACCGCACTCACACAAAACACAGCGCACAAAATTACAAAAACAATAAAGGGCACATGCTGCACACAGTACATACAATTACAGTACAATTACAATTAACCTAAAGTTGATGAATTAATATCAATAAAAAAGTAAGCACATTATACAGTAACACAGTAAGCACACTGTACAGTAACACAGTCAGCACGCTGTACAGTAACACAGTCTACGCTGTACAGTAACACAGTCAGCACGCTGTACAGTAACACAGCACGCTGTACAGTAACACCGCACACTCTACAGTAACACAACACGCTGTACAGTAACAGTCAGCACGCTGTACAGTAACAGTCAGCACGCTGTACAGTAACACAGTCAGCACGCTGTACAGTAACACAGTCACAGCAATGAATTACACAACTGCATGAACTGATGCACTCGCATTTCCCCGTGACCTTCCCTTCATTCCGCTTCACTGTACTTATGTAACCTTCACATCCCCACCACGATTAACCTCCCTTCACCTCCCTTCACTTCACTTCGCTTCGCTTCACTGCACTTCACTTCACTGCATTTTTTTATGATTTCCACCACACCTTCACTTCACCTCACTTATCACTTTCCTAGCCCTCTTCCTAAAATTCCTTGGTTGGCAGGAGAGAGTTGTGAGCCCAAAGACTTCGTCGTCGCCATGTTTGCGACTGTTGACTTGCAACAAGCACTGCATACTTACGGAGTATGGTCACAGTAGATGTGCCAATGGTTTTTGCAAGTCAGGACATCAAAATATGGCGACGACGTAAACTTCGTGGTTGTGAGAACGCCTGTTATTTATTTATTTACTTCTGCCGCTGTTTGTCGTGGCCGGCTAAAATGTGCCACCTCATGTTAGGCGAATGAATTTGGAAAATGTATGTCGCTGCCTACGCTCTTACGTAAACGGCTGTCGTACATCGAGACGTAGCGGACGTCACTCCTACGTCGCCTACGGGAAGTGACGTGTTCAAATCTAGGCCCGAAAATGGATATTCTGATATCTCCGTGGCTTTACAAAGTCACTCCAAACAAATGCGTGAATTACCTCTAATTAGGCACGACTTGCTTCCTGCCACAACTTTCCCACTGCGATTTAGTTGATGTCTTCGTTGTTCTTGGTTTTTACACAGTGTTGGTTGGTGGTTTAGCGACGTTTCGGGACAGCATCTCAGTCCCGTCTTCAAGGCTGTCCCGAAACGTCGGTAAATAACTACCAACTTATACTGCGTAAAAACCCAGAAGAGTGAAGACGTCAAGCTTCGTACTGTTCCTTGTTGAAGCCAGTTGAATCCACTCGCCGTATCCCGTTTCTAAGCCCCATTACAGTTTTCTTCAGTTTTCACGTCTCTGTGTATATCGTGTCCTTCAACTACAGTTCTGTTCATAATTTCTGTATCCCTGTGCTACGTGTTCTGCCAATCTCGTAGCTGTTGACTTCAGTACCCGTACAATATTTCGTGGAGATCACAAATTACTAAGCCCCTCGTCACCCTGCGCTCTTCACCCTGTGTTCTGTGCACGGCATCCTCTGCTCAAACACTGTTGAATGCAACTGAATGCCGTCAGGCGCAGTGGGCTACGGCAGCTGCTTGCCAACCGGAGGAATTCCGAGTCCGTGCAACTGTCGAGGGCTAGACACGTATCTTCAGTTCGAAAAGTGAGATGTATCTGTGGCAATCAGCTGGGTTCCACTGAAGGAAACTAAGTGAGTAATGAATGGCACTGCTGCACTAAATTTTTGAACAGCAAGTCAAGATAAATGGAGGAAAAAAACAGACAATAACAGCCAAAGTCTCTGCGGAATTCCCTATAAGTTCGGAATTTCTCACCTCGGCTACACGCAGTTGCGCTGTCCTAGGGTGCAGGAAGTAGATAGAGGAAACGCAGCAGTTGGACGAGGTGGGTGTGCAGGTAGGTGTGCAGACGAGGAACAGATGGGTACAGGGCAGCGTTGAGCTTACTGCCGCTGTTGCAACTTTCGGTTACTCTTTTACTGACTGACTAAATTATTCCTAACTCCAAGGAGCAGAGCGGAGCGTCAGAACTCGCTAGTGTCTCATGTAACGGATAAATTCATCGCGTTGTACGGAACGCGAATTAATTTCCGTTGTCACAAAACCGGAGCCAGAGAAGTCTAGTTCACACCCTTACATCCTGTGTGTTAAAGATACATTCTAATATTATCCTTCCTTCCCTTTCAATCTCTTCGCTTCGGGTCTTGAAACTGATTTCTTTTTCATTTTTCGTTCACTCGGTGCGAGCTACATGTACCACCCATCTCATTCCCTTTTATTTTCCGATTGTAACGATACGTGGGGAAGACTACACGTTCTGACTCTTCTAACTGCGCAACTTACACATTCTCCCGTTACTTTCTGTCTCTCGGTTCCACAGAATCCTGTCACCGCCTTGTGAAGTATCCTCTGTCCGTGTTTGCTCCCTTGAGGTTTCAAAATCAAATGTCCCGCTCATTCTAGAAAACAGCAGATAAAAGTATTAGCGATTTGTGAACTACGCGAATGTACTGCTTTACACACTGCAAGGTTTCTGGGTTTTTCAGACTTCGTAAAGACGCGGGAACTCGTCTTGTTGTTGCGAGAAGAAAAAAGTATGAGTGGAATAATTATCATATTTATTTATGATAATTACAAAAAGTACCGAGTATGAAACCACAGTTACTGTTTTCATTTTGAGTGTTTCTTCTGTGGAATCAGAATTTCATTCTCTGCGTCATCTGTTGTGCTGTCAAGGCGTCGGTCTGTTCCGAGTCTTACCGCTGATCCAACCATCTTCTTTCACGTCCCTCAACATGTCTTTTTCCCTGATTTCCGTATCACATTGCTCTCTTAGCTACTGTACTGTCGTTGGCCCGCTCCATTCCTCAACACCTGCTCTACCACGTTGCCGCGCTTCAGTGAGTTTCCTCATACATTCGGTGGGTTCGCCGTGGCATAGCCGCAACTTCTCCGACACAGGTGTCAGGCGGGAAGTCTAAGCAACGCATATCTACTTCTGAAAACGTCGAATTCCGAAGAAAATGCCATGAAAATGTAATTTAAAGATACCAGTGCGTTCGTGGGTGGCAGTATTTCTGTAGCCTTATTCGTCTGTGCTGTGTGTGCCATTCAGGAATCGCATTTCAAGTCTAATCTCCAGGTGGAAAGAACGCCTGTTTGCGCATTCTCCCGTGTTCTGTGCTACAGCTGAAGCAAACAGCCTGCCTGATAGCAGTTTTTCTTGTTGCAGGTGAATCCAATCAGCTGGACCTCGAAGGGCCGCTGTACATCGGAGGCGTCGGTCCGCCCACAGCCCCCCTGACTGTGCCGCCAGTCCTGTGGGCCGGAGTTCTCCGCCACGGCTATGTGGGCTGCATGCGTGATCTAGTGATCAACGGGAACGCCATCGATATTGCGGGGTACGCCCGGCAGCAAGATTCGGGTATGTACAGCGCCTTCCGTAGTTCTCTGTCACTTCGCAACAGCTAAATTCTGCAATCTGAAAACCACCTGAATAATATCACAAAACACACGTCTTGCGTCACATGAAGCCAGTACCGGCCACATAGAACATACAGAGCAGTTTTGTACGTGTTGGGTCTTGCACTGTTCTTACTCCGGCACTCCATTTTTGTGTATGACGTACATCGTCACTAGGGGAATTAGAACTGTGACGTGCTAATGAAAGGAAGAATAACAGCAGCATAGATGAAATACATGAGAATAACAGCAGGACACGCATGGACAGATCATAAGGCAAATAGAGATATTGCAAAGGAAGTAAAAACAACCCCAGTTTTGGACAAAATACAAAGCTAAAAGAGAAACTGGACAAAACATGTAAACAGAACGCCCCTAACAGGTGCCCAGGATACTGAAAGCACACACCAAAAGGCAGGAGGACCCGGGGAAGACCAGTGAAGCGACTTCTGGGTGTGTGACACCGGAACGGGTCAACAAGTGGCCCAGCTCCGTGACAGCTACATGACGACGACGACGATGATGACGATGATGATGACGACGACGACTTATTAATGAAACTAAATGAGGAGGACCTTGGTATTTTTTACCCATAAGTTACATATCCTAGTGCAGCCTGTAAGATGACCTGCTGGTACAGAACATACAGCCGTCACTGTAATGTGTAATCTGTTGCCAGTTTAGTCCAGAATGTGGTAACTGTAACGCTGTACTGCGTTTTATCATGATTGGTGAAGGAGTCTCGGGTACGATTTCGGTTGAAGATTCTTTCCTGCAGTAATTTATTACTCCAGTATGCGGTGCTGTTGTGGGAATTTCCCCCCAGTCATGTGTGCCGTAGCTTAAATGAAAAGGCACCTTACACCGTAGTGTTGAAAACGTGGTGTTCTAAATGCGCTGACGCCAGGATTCGCACCACATGATAAAGCAGAAGGTTGGCGAGGCTGGCGTCCTTGCACAAGAGAAAATACAAAGAAATTATTAAGGGCAATATTTTACCTCAGATGTTGGCAGCAGTGCAAGAGCGCATATACGTAGTGTGCAGCCTGTGAATTATGACGTACATTTCAATATTTTGGTGTTCGCACGCCGTGCAGTCGGGTGTGGGTGCCGGGAAGGTGAGGTACGATGAAGGGAGAGTAAGCGGGGTTGTCAGCAGGCCAGGAGGGAGGTGACCTTAGACTGCGCTGCTTTGTTAATAGGAAACCACGGGGCAAGGCTCGAGGGATACGATAAGTTACAATGCTTTTGATGGTTCAGTATTTTTGGAACCGGGACAGCGCAGCCGGATTGGAAGACAGAAGAAACGCTGTCAACTTCCCAGCTGGGACAAAATAGTTTTCTCGGATCAAAAGTGTCCAGACCGGCTGTGGGCCCCGCACAGCCTCTTTTTCAGCGGATTAATGGACCTGTTTCACTGGGAATAGAACGGCCTGAACATCAAGTTGATTTCTGACCCCCATCCAGTGCAGAGATTAAGAACAAGTGGCGCTATGTCTGCATTCCTTCAAATGCCTTCATGGCGTGCGTAGGGGCAACTTTACTTCCTCGTAACAGTTGCGATAGTCCAAGTAAAACAGACCTGTCTGTAACAGTCCCAGAACTGGACGCGAACGTGTCGACGACGGACAGTGTGTCGTGCTTGAGAGGGGTGTCACAGGAAGAGAAGCCATTTTTCCACGCATGAACATAACACAACTTGCTGACAACTCGCTCCTTTTCGTTCAACGACACGCCAAACCCCACTTAGCTTTCACGTGTGTTCTTTTTCTTTGAATTTCACGTGTTAAACCCTCTGGCAAGCTCCGATATGTAATTAATTCCGGTACTTTGAGTATTTTAGGCGTCCGATAACATTCTTTAACCTGGCGATCGACATTTCAAAGTTTCACCGCCTCACATACATCAAAATGTGAATTTTTTCGTGGGCCGCCAGTTAATTAGGCATACATAGCTACATGTTTGTTGTGGTGATTATCGAAGTTAATTTCACTGTACAAATGTGAACCATTCACCGGACATTGTCCTGGCGGCCAGTCTGACTAAACTGTACGTATGTTTGTACATTACTGCACATCCATGCATATTTGCTATCATTTACACCCTACACAAACAAACAACAAGACATCATCTCTCTAATTATTTTGCATTTTTTAGAATGTACCTTGCACTATTAGATGCTGCATTTGGAGCCTCGCTTTGCAGTGCTGACACGTGGACACTTCGTAAAGTAGATCAGAAATACCTGGGAAGTTTTGAAATGTGGTGCTGGACAAGAATGGAAATCAATTGAACCGATCGTGTGAGAAATGAAGTATTGCATAGAGTCAAGGAGTGGAATATCGTGCATACAATAAAAAGAAGGAAGGCTAACTGGATTGGTCACATCTTGCGTAGGAACTGCCTTCTAAAACACGTTATTTGAAGGAAAGATAGACGGAAGGATAGAAGTGATGGGAAGACAAGGAAAAAGATGTAAGCAGCTAACTTACGACATTAAACAAAAGTGAGGATATAGGAAATTGAAAGAAGCACTAGACTGCCCTGTGTGGGGAACTCGCTTTGGAAGAGGCTATGGGCCTGTCGTAAGACAGACTGCGGAGTGAATGAATGAATGAATGAATGAATGAATGAATGAATGAATAATGCAGCTGGTGAAGTAGAACTTCTTGTAGCCTCGTTACCCTTTCGTTGTTTATGAATCAAATGTAGCAACTGATGCACCTTTCGGCGTTGTAACTCGCCATCATCAGGGGGTCGCGACGCCCTGATGATAGCGAGTTACAACGCCGAAACATGTGTCGGGGAGTATTAGTTAATATTAATGTGGAAAGCTGCGTCAGTTGGTGCGTTTTATTCGTATCCTGTGAGCTGCACGGCGCTAACAGTAACGTTCGTTGTCTGTTGGTTACCAACAACAGAGTTTCAGCAGAAGAGGCCGCGGTGCTGAGTGATACGGAAAGATGGTTATGAAAGGCGGCAAGATACAAATCCAGATGCTGGGGGCCCCACGCGAATTTGAAGATACTGGAGCATGGCTCAGTTGAAGGTACTGAAGAAAAGCGCGAAAAGCATCAGCATGTCCGGTATTTTGATGGCCGATATCCAAACCTGTACCAACCGAAGCAGCACAGTGTCCAGGCAGCAGCCTCGTTACGAGCTTTTGTACCTCGCTACCAAACTGCACGGAATCAAACCGAGAGAGCTGTAAACTTCTCTCAAGCTTTCTCGTGTAGCGACATATTTGTTTTGTAAGTGGGGTATTTTCACTGAGAATCAGACGACGGAATGCGTATGCACGCACCTACGTCTTCATACATAATTCATTACCTCAAAATGCCTGAAAAGTATGTATATATAGGTATATATGTACTGTACATAAAGTATTCTTTCTTATATACGTCAGGAAAACGACCGGCTGTGGCTAACGAGCTGTTCGATTATGCAAAACGAAACGCAGTGTCTCGGACAGGGTTTATGTCGGCGTTAAGAGAGATGCAGTGCTTGTGACAGAACTGTATTGACCCAAGAGTGTCTTTGTCCAGAGGCAGTGAAAGAACTGTAGAATAAACACTCTCCTCTCTTGGAAGCATAAATAGAGGCAGGTATGTGTCATCTTGCAGCACACACAGTTCATCACAGTCGAGTTGGCAGTCTACTTGCAAGGCGATGTATTTCCTGCCACGCCCCGCTGTTGCACAGACAGCAGTAACGTTGTGTGGCCACGTGAAGGCAGCGAAACGGCTAATGAGGACAGGATAATTCAAAGGCAGAGCAAGAGGAGTCCTTATTTCCCCATGAAGTTCAGCGCTCAAGTGGATAAACTATGATTTTACCTGTTGTTTTGTATGGGTGTGAAACTTGGTCTCTCACACTGAGGGAGGAACAAAGACTGAGAGTGTTCGAGAATAGGGTGCTGAGGAGGATATTTGGGCCTAAGACGGACGAGGCGACATGGGAGTGGAGAAGACTACATAACGAGGAACTTAATGACCTGTACTCATCACCAAATATTATTCGGGTAATGAAATCGAGAAGAATGAGATGGGCGGGGCATGTAGAACGTATGGGGAAAAGAGAGGTGCATACAGGATTGTGGTGGGGAGACCTGAAGGAAGGCGACCACTTGGGAGACCCAGGCGTAGATGGGAGGATAATATTAAAATGGATCTTGAAGAATTGGGATAGGGACATGGACTGGATTGAGCTGGCTCAGGATAGGGACAGGTGGCGGGCTCTTGTGAATGCGGTAATGAACCTGCGGGTTCCATAAAATACGGGGAATTTCTTGACTAGCTGAGAAACTGTTAACTTCTCAAGAAGGCCTCTGCTCCATGGAGTGAGTGAGTGAGTGAGTGAGTGAGTGAGTGGGTGAGTGAGTGAGTGAGTGAGTGTGAGAGTGAGTGGGTGAGTGTGTGTGAGAGTGAGTGAGTGAGTGAGTGAGTGAGTGAATGAGTGAGTGAGTGAGTGAGTGAGTGAGTGAGTGAGTGAGTGAGTGAGTGAGTGAGTGAGTGAGTGAGTGAGTGAGTGAGTGAGTAGGTAAACTGAAGATAAATCCTTAGCGGTAATACTTGTGTCAGTGTTACATCCATCAGCTGGAAGCCTCCTAGATTTAGCTGCTGAAACTTTCACATTAAGCGGCCTCGCCATTAGTTATTTGCTGCCTTATGATTAATACCGAAGTTTCTCTCACCAGTGTTAGCGAGGACACCACGTTCACGTGTCTTGCAGACGCACTGTAGGTTTGTACAGTACATTTTGCCTAATTAAAATTAAGCACAAAACACTTCTCTCATAGTCACAACCCCCCTGCATTATGTTTGAAATTCTGGATATAATCTTTATTAATGTGTTCTTGGCTGTACTTTATCGCAGTTTATCTTCAACTTTGCTTTGAAATACGCAATCACGCAGATCGAAGGAAACCAGGAAGGAGTGAAACTGACTGGGAAACCTCGGTTACTGCTCTGACAGCTCTATTGATTGTCTTTAGGGCTAGTAATTTTAGTGGCTAATATTACATAGTTTTGATGCCTGATTAATTGTTAGAAATTGGGAACAGATTTGGCGGAATGTTATTGACAGCGGAAAATCCAAGCACTCGGGAAAACCTGCCGCAGTGTCATTCTATCTACCACAAATCCCACATGGAGTGCACCGGGTTTGAATCCAGATCTCCGGAATGACACGTCGGCTAATAACTCCCTGATAAGTTACTGGGCCGCAATAAACACGATAAACAGAAACACAGACGTGTCAGACGCCGGTACACAGAGTGGTCTAGAAGTAAGTGCTGATAAACTAAGCAAATGTTCATGTCTCGCGAGCGGACAGTGGGACAGACTGGCAACACAAATATTTCTGATTTTCTGCAGGCGCAATTCGACCGTGGTGCCGCGTTTCGCAGTCCCAGTGTGACTCTCAGCCGTGCATGAATGGGGGACTGTGCACTGAGGGCTGGAACCGGTTCATCTGTGACTGCACAGCGACCAGCTTCACAGGGCCCACCTGCGGCAAAGGTACGTGTGTCTGCTTTCACTGTGTCCTGCCTGTGGTGTGACAGTTGCCGTCGCTGGTGCTTGCTGTTCTCTGCTCACGTACTTCCGTCACGTGTGTTAGCACGTAGTTACCAACAGGCGTAGAGGATGACTAGGCTGCGGGCGCGGCGGTTAGGGGCTTGAATCCTGGCAGGGTTAAGAGATTTTCTCTTCTCAGAATCGTCCAGACCCGCTGTGGGGCCCACCCAGACTTCTGTTCAAAAAGTACGAGGGGTCTTTCCTTGGGGTAAAGCGGCTGGGGCGTGTAGTTAATCACTGACCTCCATCTAGTGCTGAGGTTAAGAATGACTGGAGCTATACATGTACTGCCCCATATACACCTTCATGGCGTGGACAGGGAGAACTCTACGTTTATTTTTATCTGTATGCTCTGTGGAGATCATTTGATATTCTTGGGTTATAACCTGGTTTGATTGTGTCTGTTTTGTATAGTTTAGAATCTTAAAATAAAAATCACTACAAATTAAATTTCAGAAAGTTTATGCCTGGGCTATGACATTAGGTTAAGTGAAAATATAAAGTGAACTCGCGTTATTTCTAGTGGAAATATATATAGAAAGACGAGGGTCTGTTGTATTTTTTATGCAGCTGCTACTGACACTGCTAGAGCGTCGATTGTCGACGACTGGTTTAGCTACGAGTCTTTTTCGACTGTATTCCTGAAGATGGCGTTTGCTTTCAAAGTGCCCTGATCTTTCAGCTGCTTGTTGTTATGTGTTTCTGTATGCATGTACAATTTTTCTATGCTGTTCACATGTGCTTTGTTATGATGGCCTAATCGTTGCCTATGCAGTGTGTTTGTTCCCCGGGTTACCCACATTCCATGGCTGCTATATTTCAAGTGTTAACGCCGTTCCCTCTGCTGAAATTCCCCATCTTGTTAAATACTGAAATGTGGTAACTGCACAAGAAGTTGTCGACTTGTATTGGGCAGTGGCTGTTCGGTGTAGGTGGCCACTTGAACGCATCTGCAGCCTGTCGTCACGTCATTTCTTTGACTATGATGTATGACGTTCACTGTCTTGCAACACACGCTGTTCGGGAATCATTAAACATGACACAAAAGGGGGTCCTGGCGTCAAATAATGATAATAGAAACCTCTTTGATCCACGAATAAATTGATAGAGTGAAAGTGTATTATGTATCCCGCACTCAGTTGTTGGCCGAACAAAGAAGTCTGTGTACTTCAAATATTGCGAAGAGCGGGGGGGGGGGGGGGGCGGGATTGATGGCGTTTACATAATGAATTAAAAAAACGCGGACTTTCTTTTCAGCGTCATGACATTGATTCATGAAGTACAGAAATAAAGAACAATACGATATGTATGAATATTTATAAACTTTATATAAAACCCATTGTACTGGGAATTTTCACAGTGATCGTATACAGCGAAGTTTACTCGGGTGTCGATACGAAAGCAAATATTCAGTATTTCAATGAGTATGTCTTGTCTCCCTTATCAACGACTAATGTGAGGAGCGACACGAATCGCTTAACATACATTTACACTGTGTGTGTGTGTGTGTGTGTGTGTGTGTGTGTGTGTGTGTGTGTGTGTGTGTGTGTGTGTGTGTGTGTGTGTGTGTGTGTGTGTGTGTGTGTGTGTGTGTGTGTGTGTGTGTGTGTGTGTGTGTGTGTGTGTGTGTGTGTGTGTGTGTGTGTGTGTGTCTGTGTGTGTGTCTGTGTGT